>CM041778.1:380580902-380609375 GCA_023374045.1 Limonium bicolor | reverse complement strand
AAAGGTACAACACTGTTTCCTTTGTCTTTTGTTCATAACGGCCATATCCATATACTTCTATGAAAAATCTAATCAGCTGTACTTTACTTGAGCCATTCACCGTTTTTCCAATTTTATTAGCCTAATCAGAGAGAACAAAAGAGGACTCTGTTTGGTGATCATAATGAGTAGTAAAGGGCAGGTGATTTTTGTAGAGAGAAGGACAGGATCCTGTTAGGTGATTTGTTGTGGGAGGGAAATGATAAAGGATGAAACACATATGGTATTTGGAATCGGTAATCTAGTCTGATCACTGATAATCGAAATTACCAAATTGGATGTCTCCCATGTCGATGAGAAAGAAGAGGACCCAGTGCGTTTGTTTTTGAGATAATAGGGTAGAGCAATAATCCAAATTCAATTAAAGAGTTTGTTCCTGTTTGCTGTTGGCACATTTAGGTAGTTTTTTAACTCATCCTAAATTTGGTCTTAAGGTGTTTTCCTTCCGGGCTAGTATTAGTTTTAATGATTTTTAATGATTACAATGTTTTAGTTTTCTGATATATGAGAGGTTGACGGATTGGGCAGCTGGTAAAAGGAACTGCGGTATTGGGAATACTGTAATGATCTATTGTTCTTTTTTAGTAGGGGGCAGTGTTGTGTCTTGGGTGTGTTTTCGATCTTGTTTTTGGTGTTCTATTCTTGAAGGGCTCAGACATATATGTAGGTATGTTTTGATGAAGTCTTTGATCATTCTCTTGGTAAAATCCTATGATGCATGACCTGTAAGTTTTGTGTATTACTATGGCTTTTTACCAATATCTATCAAAAAAAGTTTGATAATTTAAATCACTATTAATTGGAAAAAATGTTCATTAAAATTTCACTCTTTTTCTTTCTCTCATAACTAACATGTTTGATTCATGTATTTTTTGTGCGTATGGATTAAAAAATATAGCTGGAGGTATGTTGAAAGTTTTACTTATTTAATTTTGTGTGATGTCAAAATTGTGCTTGAGAAAAATATTATAATAATTGTCAAGTAAAATATGAATAAAATATTTTATCAAACATTAAGCTTATGCTTCTCGTGCACATTGTTATCCGTTGGGGTTGGCTCGCAGGCCTTCTAAGTTGGGCATTCACCACATCCGCCAATTAACCGCTCGAGTATAAAGTCGTTACTCGTGTGCGCTTGGATAGTCAGATCATAAATGGTCATTGCATATGGCTTTAGCTTTGTTCTTGGTAGGGGTGATTCTGTTCCACCATACAACGGCACTTGGAATTATGCACCTTGGTGAATGCTTCATTGTAAATGAGTGATGAGCTTGCTTTCTTTCCTTTTAGAAACACTACTTATAACATTACAGAAGGAGGATCAAAATTCACCGCTGATTGATACTACTAGAAATGTTAGTGAAGTTGTAAAACATTGGGCTGAAAACCTGGATTTCCACAATCTCCTTTGCCAAACAAAATAAAATCTGAAGGTGTCCCAAAGGATACAACGCTTGCATAGTTGTAATTTAACTTAAATCACAACCTTAAGTCAGCGAGAGGTGCCAAACATTAAAATAACACATAGATTCCTTAAAGTGTCTATGACCTCGTGGGCTGTAAGAATGACAAAATTAGTAGGCGTTGTGGAAGGGGGTGTAAACCTGACAAACATGAGCAGAATAAACCCAGAAGAAGAGACAATTACACAGCGTAAAGTAAGCAAAACCATACCCAAGGACTAAAACCAGGAAACGTGAAAACCACTAAACAGCCACTAGATTACAGTACTAGTCATGTGATAATTACAACAATAGTGGTTGTTCGGATAGACCAAACAACACTCCCTCTCAAGTTGGAATGTAGGTATTCTGCATTCCAAGCTTGGAGATAAGGATGTGAAATCTAGGACTATGAAAAGGTTTGGTGAAGACATCAACCACTAGATCTTCTGAAGTGATATGACATAGTTTTATTAGTCATTTCCTTGATGAAGTGGTGATCAATTTTGATGTGCTTGGTTGGTTCTATCATGCTGAACCGGGTTGTGGCGTTATGCTGATAGCTGATTTGTTCTCACATATGAGCTCCATTGTGCCTTCCCACTTGATCTTCAAGTTAGACAAATGATACAATCCAAAGAAGCTCACAAATGTCATGAGTGAGGGCTCTGAACTCAGATTCTGCAGAAGAGCGGGCTACCGCATTTTATTTCGTACTCCTCCCTAGTAACCAAATTACCTCCTAAGAAAACAGAGTAGCCTTTAGTAGATCCTATCAACAAGTGAACCTCCATAATCTACATCTATGAATGCTTGGAGAGTTTGGTCTTTTTCTTTTTTCATATAGGAAGTGTAGACTCGGTGTGGTGCTTCCATATGGGGTTTTTCCTAGATCGTGCATAAACTACTACTCAGGATAACTTACTGGCAAGAGCAATATCTGGTTTGAGTGTGAGGCAAGATGATAGTTTTCCACACAATCGCTGATATCAAGATACATCAACCTTTGGCGCATCTTGTGCCGAGTCAAGCTTATGATTAGGATCCATAGGTGAAGTGGCAGGTCGACAAGCACTCTTCCCTGGTTCATTAAGAGGTCAGTGATGTATTTTTGTTGGCTAAGAACAATCTCATTAGAAGAACGAGCAACCTCAAATTCCCAAGAAAAATATTTCAACAACCCCAAAGATTTGATTTGAAATTTGGATTGAAGTTTTTTTCCTCCAATCTTTGTTGTGTCTCTTTGGGATCATTGCCAGATTAAAGAATGGTTTGACAGATTTGGTAACGTGATAAAGAATGCAGGTTACAAGCAAAGCCAAAGTGACCATACCCCATTATAAAGCATTCATCATCAGGGGGAGTACTATACACTTTTGGTATATGAGGATGATATCATTGTTATTGGCAATAATATGGATGAGAGAGAGTAGCTAAACAAAAGATTGGAAACAGAGTTTGAAATCAAAAGTTGGGGCAATTCGAAATATATCCTCGGAATTGAAGTGGCACAATCTTCCAAAGTATGCATCTCGTAGTTAGAAGTATATCATTGATTTATTGCTTGAAATAGGAAAGAGTGGTTGTAAACCACTTGCAACCCAATTATCCTAGCCATAAGCTTGGAGCGGCCCTTGATGATCCGGTTGTGGATAAGGAAACATATCTAAATTATGTGGAAAATTTATCTATATGTCCCGCACAAGGCTAGACATTGCTTATCATGTTTCTGTAATCAGCCAGTTTATGCATGATCCTAGGGAATCTCGTCCCGCATCAGCTTACAAAATCCTTCATTATCTTGAGGGTAGTCCAGGAAAAGAATTTTATTCAAAGGGACGATGAACTAACTTTAGAAGCCTTTACAGATGCCAACTACGCAGGATCAATGGTAGATAAAGATCTACATCAGGATCAGGATATTTTTTTTTTTTTCTGCAGGAAATCCATAATATGGCGAAGTAAGAAGCAGAGTGTTGTTGCTAGATCATCAGCTGAATCTGAGTTTCGTTCTCTTGCACATGGTCTATGTGAACTACTATGGTGCTAGATCATTCTAAATGTTCTAAGAGTGAATGGAAGGGAGCTATGAAGCTGAAGTGCGACTACAGTCAACCATCAAGATAGCTAGAAACCCAGTTCAACTTGAAAATACCAAGCATATTGAGATAGATCGACATTTGAACAGAGAAAAACTTGAACAGGATTGTTGATTTGAGTTATATCTCTTCAGAGAAACAGATTGCAGATGTGCTAACAAAAGGTCTTCTTAGCTCTCGGCTTCATCGATTGATTTCCAAGCTTGGAATGGATGACATACACCATTCAGCTTGAGGGGAGTGTTGAAAGTCATCATCCATATGTATATTAGTTGTATTCAGTCTATTGATCTCTCCACTTGTATTTCCATGTAATTAGTTATAACTAGGCAGATTAATTATTCAGGTTCCTAGATAGTGGGGTATTCCAATAGTCGGGAAACCCACTGTTTCGTCCTTTATCCCCCTCTAGAGTGTTCTAACCCCTTTATAATATGATACTTCTCTCAATGATACAACACACAATTCCTCTCATTCTCTTAACCATGCAGAAGAACACTCTAAACAGCATACAAATGTACATTGAATACCAATTCATAACGACATACTAATGTCCTCCTTTGTTTTCAAATACAGCTTCCTATTTGTTTTGATCCACAGAACATAGCCGATTGGTTGGAAAATCCCTCCATTAAGACTTTGTCCAGTTCCAGATGTGAAGCTTTTATAACTCATTACCAAATCAAAACTGGTGTTTGCTCTTCAAACCATTCCGTGCCTCACCTTTCAATTCTTGTTTTTTTTTTCCCCTCAGGAGTTGGTTCAGCTAAATTTCTTCTCACAACCAGATGGCCCTTTTATCGGAAATGGTAGTTTTAAATCTACGCTTTTTGGTTCCGGGGTATGTTCTGAACCAAATGCTTGTGTTCTATGGTTTTTTTTTTAATTTTGTGTGCCCAATGTAGCCTATGCTCTAACTATTGATTCTTTTTGCAGATCAAGTGAAGCATTTTACGTTGGCTCACCACTAAGACCAACTTCCTAAGGTGAAACTTGCATCACATAGCCTTCTTTTTGAGAGTCTTTTTCTGACATGTCTGACATTTTGCAGACGTTAAAGAGGGATCTCTGCTGGTCGGGAAGATTTTCTTTTGGAAAGCAGGGAGTTAATGGCTCACGAGACTCCTGCTACTTATAAGATTCGTATGTTTTCCACCGACAAGGTTAGTGTTATTGGCTGTACCTGTTTCTGATGTTCAGTCAAATCCAAACAATGTTCATCTTCCTTGTCTGAGAAATTCAATTTCTTCCTTGTCTGACATACTCCATTTTGATTATGTACGTTGTTGTTGACCTTATGGTTTGTTTTTTAGATTGAAGATAAAAAAGAAAGTTCTCCTGAACCGTCATCACGAAATGTATTGAAAAGATTAGACGAAGAGGTAACCATATTTGATTTTTATCTGGGCTGTGTATAAGATAACTATTTATTGTTTAGCTTATCTAAATGTAATTGTATTCACTCATTGGCCCCATTTTCTTTTGTTGCTTACTATAGCTGCGTGTACGTATATATTGTTCAAACGTTGTGATAAGCAACTTTGAGATGGTCATCTGGCATATAAAGATCCCTGAGCGTATGCGTTAGAGAACAGGTTATATGTAACATCCTGATAAGTTTGATCTGAGTCAGCTGACTTGATCTGATATATTAAATGTCTGAAGATCCCATGAGACAAGTATGAATCAGAGACAGGTTTTATTCAGCCATCTGATGAATCTGAGATTCATATTTAACCTCTATGCATATAAGCAGTTGTTACTGTTTCTTCCTTTTTTGGTTTATGAACTTGTGGAAATTGATCAGAACAGTACACTTGTTTATAGTCAATGCAAACTACATGGGAGTGGGAATAAAAAGTATTGCCTTTATTTAGTATAAGTTCTAGGACAATAATTTCTTGGTTACACATCCTAATGTAGCTATAGATGGCTATATACATGTACTTTTGCTTTATAAAAACTCTACTGTTAGTATAAAACTGTATGGATGTATATATAAAAGTATACATTGATTCTGATATTGCTGAAATTGTACTAAATGTACATACTGATTTTCTTAAAATGTACAGTAAGTGTACAAAATCTGTACATTTACTGCATACAACTGTACCGCTACAAATGTAGCCCAAAGATAGCTACATATACTTGTAGCCAAGAGGGATTAATTTTTAAAATTATGCTCTGTCGTTATGTAGAATTTCATTTAACTGGATTCAATCACTTATCTCTGTTACTATTGAGAGTGCTTTTGGAAAAATGTGATACGATTCGAGGTGTATTTGCCTCCATAGTCATCCATGCCTTCCACATAGGTTATATCACCCTTATATAGCCCAAGATTAACATTGAGTAGACAATTACTGGGAAACCCCTAACTAACTAACATAACCTATTCTTTCCCATATCCTATCAATTCTCTCTCCCCCCCTCTAAACTACCCCGCACGTGCCCTCAAGTGGAGCATAAGAGGAACTTCTAGCAGGCTGGAGAAGTATAGCAATGTTATACTGTGCAGTTGGAAAGTGATTACAAAAAAAGAAGATATATGGCTATGCAGTCGAGCAGCAATCCCCGTCCCTTCTCCTCATTCTTATCCTCTTCCACAGACTTGCGGTGAGGGTAAATCGCTGCTGTCAACTGCACTTTTTTTTTTTTTCTGGGTCCTCTTTCGTGATGAAAACTTAGATGAATCACGGTGTTCCTCCAGTTATCTGTGGTGGTCTGCTATCCGGTCCAAACAAGATTGACCAGGACCAAGAATAGCCGCTCATTCTATTTCTTCCCTAGTTCGTGTGACCTCCATATTCTCTGGCAAATACTCATCCCCACTGACACTGTGTCAACCTCCAATGAATTTTTGAGAAGCTATAATTGAAGATCCATGTTGTAGAGAGCTTAGAACGTCCCTTGAAAGTGCTGAGCAGGACTTGGAGTGTGACAAGAATATTGGAGAGGCAGAAGTAGAGTTAAGGTTAGAGCGATTCACAAGTGTGTTGAAAATCTTCTTTATTTTCCTCTTTTTCTTTACCAACCTCATCTCTCTCTCTTTCGTCGATCGAGTTTGCTTTCCCCCCTCATCCTCCAATTCCTGTACTCCTGCAGAATGTTTCCTTTGCTCCACTCGTAGCTTGCGATCCCGCTCTCTCTTCCTCATCTGTTGTATTCGTTTCCACCCCTCTCTGTTTCCTTGTGCTCTCCTAATCAACACCACATCCATGGAAATTGAGGCTTTTGAATCTTTCGACTTTGAGACCTTCGTTATCACTTTTTTCTTTCATCAATCTTATACACAAACTCATCTTTCATGTCGATCGCTTCTATTAACTGATCCCCAACTTTCTTCTCTAGTTTGTTCGATCAATCAAGCTTTCCCTCCTGACCGTCTGATGAGGATTGCTTGGGGCCACACACTAGTACAGAAAATTCTTCCCTCTGAAAATTCTCGAACTTCTGTACAAGCAAATTTCATAAAGATGACCAAGAAATCTGCCCAAAAGAACTCCAAACCCAGTCAAAGCACAGAAACACGGCTCCCCCATGAACTTGGCAGCGGCCTGAAATCTATCGGCTTCATCTATCCCACGAAGCTGAAATACCGGTCAGCCGCGAGCAGCTAGCCCTCTTGGTCTACTCCGTCGAAGTTAGAAGGTCTGGGAACCTTCAATTCCTTCCCAGCCATTGCCAAGTCGACTGGTGTTGCGATTCTCTTTCATTATTGTGTCGCAATTGTTGAAACATTGCCTGTAGATCCTTCTGAACCTTAACCACAGACTCGATTAAGTCTTCAACCTTTCGGTTAACTTCATCGACTTGATTCTTGATCATGGCTTGTTTCTTCTCCAACATCATTCCTTCCTCTTTTCCCACCTTGCGAGGAACCTTGCACTCCCAAGAAAGTGTTATTCTGATAGCTATGATTCTATTCGAGGTGTATCTACCTCCACAATTCTCCTAAGAGCCTAACTTCCTTTATTCAATTCATCGATGCCTTCCACAGTGATAAGTCATAGTAGCTTAGGTTACTTTAGTAATATCTGATCCTATATTTTTAGTATGAAAGGAGAAGGACTAATAGGCAGTAGGCATCAGTTGTTTTGGTTAATAGTTTCTTGGCCTCTTAAAGAGATTAAGCCTCGTCAGAGGATCTTCGGCCACTATAAGTGGATCAATGAAGTCAAGATAGGGTTGTTCCTATCAATTGGTACCAAGCTACGCTATCGGGCAAGATTTGCGTTAGTTTCATCCAAGAGAAAGAAAAAGAAAAAAAACAACAGTAATGGAGGATCTATGCGGGATTTACAAGCCTCCTATCTTTCACGGGGGAGATCCACGTATCTGGTTGAGCAAGATTGAGGAATATTTCGTCACCAACTTGATTGACGATGACTTTCGGTTTCAAGCATTAGCCCGGTGCTTGGAAGGGGAAGCTTTTAGTTGGTTTGAATGGGTGTGAACTTACTTCGGGGATCTTTCTCGGCCGGATCTCCGGAATCACCTCCTGAAATGTTTGGGTACTCAGATCAATGGGAGCTTGGTTTCTCACAACAGTGGAGACGCACCAGTTAGGAAGGACAATCGACATAGGGGAAGCAGGGGATCCAAGAAAATGGACCAGCAGGAGATATGAGACCCGATTGACATGAAAGTGGGGATAAGTACTTCAGTTGTGAAGGAGTCGGAATTTTCAAGACCGAAAGAGGAGTCAACGATTCTAGAGTCCAAGCAATGTTGAAGAGGAAACAGAAGAAGTTGGAGGGGAGAAATTGGTTGAATGAACGGAACGAAGTAGGGGAGGCAGAATCAGAGGATGGATACTTCCGTGACGTGTTATTGCTTCAAGGAACTAAAGCAAATCGTAGGGGACGAGAACGGAATTATGAGAGAAATAATAAAACATGGAGATTTCAAGAGGGGGAAGTATCACATCGACAATATAATAGACTCACTGGGTTCGGGGAGTCTTAAACAGAAGAAGGCAGATGAAGTTCTCGTTCTCTGAAGAAGAAAAAACATAAGGTTGAAACGAAGCAAAGAGGGAAACACTTGCAACCTGGAAATTGTTGCAGAAGAAATAGGGGAAATCCTTTCCTCAGTTCAAGATCCGCATCCCCAAGACACACCGAGTTCAGTCACCAATTCGTCCAGTCGAGTTCCGTTCTCCCCCTGTCCCTGGGCATTCACCGTGAGTTCGAAGACACATGGTCGTCTTCCATTGATCATTCACCAGGCGAGCATCAAAAAGGATCGTGAAGAAGTTCGAACAACCAGAGGCGATTTTTCTTCCATGGAGATTCTCTCTGACCGATTGAGTGCTATCAAAATGAAACTAATATTATGAGTGAGACCCAATAACCTAACCGGATGTAACACAGAAACAAATCACTTTGACTGATATTTCTTACTAGGGATCATTTTATCCTCAGCCCCAAATTCTCTCTTTGGAGGCTACTGTCTCTTAAAAGGTTGCTTCTGTCAAGCTTTCTCGTGGCTTATTTTTGGATGGTACTCACGTTGCTGACAACAAAAGGTTGCTTTTGTTAAGCTTTCAAGTGGCCTGTACTCGAATAGGATGTCTATTCTTTGTTTTGTAACGTCAGCCTTCAGCAGTATGAGTTTACTTGTCTTTCCATTTATATGTTTCTGTTTACTTATTCGTAGTTGGAAATAAATTGAAGTCTTAATTTAACAGTAGCTCCTATATTTGATAAAGGTTCGAGATGCTAAAATTAAGTTCTTAAAGTCTGAAGCTCAACAATGAAGAAGAACACACGAATGGAGAAAATTATCAGCAACGTTGAAGGTAAAGATTCTCTGCTCTTATCATTTTTAGAGATGACAAAGTATGGCAGCTTACGTGTTTTCTTCAGAAATTTATCAGGCATTCATTTTTAAATTGTAACTATGTTTTTTTCTCCTCCGAGTCTCCGTCATCTGCTTGTTTTGGCCTACTAGTGGAAGCCTTCGAAGGAAGGGTGCATATTCTTTGTTGGGCGGACATATCTGCTCTAGTGGCCCTTTTTTATAGCATCTGCATCTTACTATTTGCTATTTGTCTCTTTCACGAAGCTTTTCCAAATGCTGATATTTTCTTCCTCCTTGCTTGGTCTTGCAGGCAGAATATCCAAAGCACACTCCCTTACTTGCTAAGATCCTAGAGGGTATGCTCTCTCTAAACAATGTCAACAAGAAAATCTCCCATTATGAAGAGGTAAGCCTGTTCCCATGGTAACTACTTCATCCAGGTGACAATGCTTTTGGTTAAGCAAGTTCAAATCCTACTGTTGAAATCCATGACTCTACTCTCTCTGAATGTTGCACCTCGATAACTTGGTCGGCTGTGTCATTTCCCTAACAAGGCTAATGCAGAGAGCAACCTAGGAAATTTACTACTGTAATGCATTTCAATAGATGCTCTTTGTTAGAGGATCTTGACTTCCAGAATGCAGTTTGCAAAATCTCATCTAAATTTATCCGCATGTAGCTTCAATAAATATAGGGTTAGGGTAACTCTACCTTTTAATTTGAACTCTTTTTTTCCCTACTAGACTATACAAATAGAATGTTGTAGTTGATATGTATAGAACTCCGATGTTCTGGTTGTAAAATAATTTCTTTTAGTGAGACAGTGGGATAATCAGCATGTGTCTAACATCAAACTTTGACCTTTCAGTCTGGAGAATCAGTGGGGGTGATATCTAGTATATTATAGTGATTAAAGGTAGAACTTGATAGAAAGCTTAATTAAGGGGGAGGGAAGAGTATGATCGGTTTGAACTTGAAGGTCATTAAGGCGTCAGGCAGGATTCAAAAGATGGGGGTGGCTTCTGATTTCTTTTCGTTTGGTTTCTTCAGTGGCTAATTGTTCCTGTTCTTGGTCATTCCGGCTATTTTAATGTGATCTTTGAGCTACCCTGTTTCTTCTCATTCCACTTCCGCCTTAGTCTTGAACTTTTTTTTTGGCCGGTACTAGACTCTTTATATTTTCTTTCAGCCTATTAGTAGCTCCCTTTGATTTTTTTTTGCTCTGCATAAAATGCAGGTGGTGATTGCAGCAAACGAGGTAATAGATAGTATTGACAAGGAGGAGCTAGCTAAGTACCTTGCACAAAAAAGTGACCCGGAGGATGAAGAAGCAGATGTAAGTATTGATATGACTGAATAAGCAGGCATCCATCTACTTGGTTTTTGGTTGTTCTGTACATCTATTAGTTTCGTAATCTGTTTTTGGTGTATGCCTTGTTACTCATGTTGATGCAATGCAGAAAACTAAGAAGAAGATGGAGATGATTCGAGACCAGTTAGCTGATTCCCTGTACCAGAAAGGAATTGCCCTCTACGAACTTTCCTGTTTGAAGGTTGATATATCTGTATCTCCTGCTTGATGTTTATGGAAGTATTCCTTTCATTTTCTGCTAGAAGTCTAGGAAAATCATCCATGCATGTAGAAATATCCTAGGATTCCTTGTGTTTCACTGTGATTTGTTTTGTTTTTTCTCCTATCAACTCGTGTTCTATTAGGGATTGGGATGTTCATCTTTCTATGATTTCAGGCTGAAGATGAAGTTAAAGGTGGGTCAGATGAGCAGGGGAAAGCACCTGCTGTGGCCTTTCATGGTGACAAATTTGAGGAAAACTATAAGGAACTGCTGAAGTGGGTAGATGTAAAATGTGCAAAGTATGGCACCCTAACGGTGATTCGTGAAAAGCGGCACGATAGGGTAGGAACAGCCCTGAAGGTTCGTTTTCGGAATAAACCCACAGAATGAACATCTTCAAAGTGTTGTGTTTTCTTTTCTTTCCTTTACGGTGTCGTTCCTTTATTCGGTATGTCCTCCAGGTATTGAACGATATGATTAGTGAAGAAAGCGACCCTCCCAAAAAGAAACTATATGATCTGAAGCTGTCTTTAATCAATGAGGCTGGATGGGAACATGTTGCTAGTTATGAGAAACAATGGATGCACGTGCGGTTCCCCACAATCATGCCCCTCTTCTGAAGTTGTAATGAATTTTATGGATGGTCTTTGTTTTTGTTAATGTTGGTTTTACTCTCAACGGCACACTGACATTGGATAGATTCTTTTTTTTTTCCTGTATTTTAATTTGATCTCGTTTTCTTGTATGAAGCTTCTTAACGGATGGACTCGTGCCAGTCACTAAGTTCCAGGACTGGAGATCCAAAATTTTTTTTTTTAAGTGTGATATTTCATTAAGAAACAAGTTTGGGTACATTTTTCGGAATGTTATCCGAATCCCATGAACCCGTGCGTTGCATACAGCGGGCATGGTTAACTAGACAATGCGCTGAGATGTTTGCTTCTCTAGAATTGTAAAACTAGTATATTTCATTGAAACACTCTAGATTAGCAATAACTCGATCTAAAATTGCTGTTGTGGATGGTAGTAAGGATGTAGTTCCCCCGGTGTGTAAATATTGTACTATGGACTTGCTATCTGAAAACACTTTGAAGGATCGGATTCCTGAGTTAAAAGTCATGTTTACCGCATTCTCAATTGCGAATGCTTCCGCATCAGCATTAGCATTTGGCCCCTATAAGCACGGTTCCGACTGAGTGAATTTTAGTTGATAATCGTACCACCCAAGCAGTGTCACTCTGTCATATGAGTCTAGCTTAGCATCAACAAAAAAATATGTCATATGTGGATGATGCTCACGGTGAAAATTACAAAGCAATTGATGCTAATGGACATGAAGTGGCTGAGTAAAACAACTGTCAGCTTGGTACCAACCATGATTAAAATCACGGGCCCTGGCATGGGTAACTGACAGCAGGCAAACCTATTTTCATAGATGACATAGATAAGAGGCTACCTTGGATTTTGAGTAGCTGGAGCAGAAGCCATAGAACCAATCCTGTAAAGCTCTATCCGAATTGATAGTAGTTGGTAAAACAAATCCAAATTGCGTCCAGTGGGGAGAACAACAGAACATTGAAATAAGGCGTGCAACATCGTTTCATTGTTGTTGTAGAAATAACACGCCGTTGGCATATCAACCTTGATTCTATCTTTAATAGCAGTTTTGCAAGCAAGCATAGTAGTGAGAAGTTTCCACCCAAATAGCTTAATTCGTGCAAGAACATCCAGAGCCCAAATTGTTTTAAAAACTTTACCATTGGGACTTGGTTGTGAAGTGCTTGGAGCAGAGGCATTTCTCATTGACAAAGCAGCATAATAAGCCGATAATATTGTGAACTGGCGTGTCTTTGAAAGGCCCTAGTACTAGTAATCCTTAGAGGGCGTGGACTGTGATTGTGGATGTGGCAACGAGATATGAAGGACATGCACTAGTGCAGAAAATGTTTTTTACCACGGTTATTTTGCTCATATACCACGGTTAGAGACCGTGGTTTATACTCGCGTGGTATATCGGAAATTCACATAACCACGGTTCGTAAACCGTCGTTTAAAGCCCGTTGTGGCGCGGAATCAGACGACTTATACCACGGTTGGGACGGAAACCGTGGTATTAATGTCGTTCCATTGGTTTTATACGACGGTTCGGGTAATTAACCGTGGTATATGAGTACTTTATACGACGGTTCGTTAAAAACCGTGGTTTATACTCGTTCTTAGTTTTAAACCACGGTTTTAAGTGAACCGTGGTTTTTTTTTTAGTTTTTTTTGTTTTTTAGCATCTACCACATATGTTTTCCAACACAACCCAATTTACAATCGTATATACAACCTGTACAGGGCATCCAACTGGTATTGCCCTTTGATAACCAACCACACTATGACCATAAACCAAGTTGCCAGTTTGAATTGCAACATTGAAAACGAATTGCAAACAAACCCATTCAAACTTTCAAAAATAAGAGAGAGTTGAACTTTACAAACTTTGAGAGTTGCTTCAGCAAAAACAAAAGTCTAAGTCTAACTACGTACACTAGGATATAAGATCTAAGAACTCAAGTAATTTTTACACCAAAACTGCGATAAATGATCTCTTACAAAGTCGAGATCCCCTTTGGAATACGTGCTCCCTGCTTGTGTGAAATAAGAAACGATCTGTCCATAAAAAGAAACTGATCATCATTAGTACACAATTTTATTTAAATGCAATAACTTTAACTAAACTTTGATTGGTATGGTTACCTTGTCATCATCCAAGCGTGTCAATATTTTGTACAATCTCGAACATGTACCGCATCACATAATAGCCACAGCTTTTGAATCAGGCTGTTGAGGACACTGTCATCACACCATCCATGGATTACCAACTTTAGATAGATCAAAAAATTAAACGTTTAACTTTAATACAAAAATGCATAAATTAAATGATTACTTACACGTATGTAATGGAAGTCCAAGATGGAGAATGGTTTCTTTTCATCACTTAACCAAGCTTATGGCCCCTGCATAAATACAACATTTTAAAATGAAGCCATTTATTGTCAATAATCTAGGACAAGCTTAAAATAAATACAGAATGCATTAAAATTTTGAATACTCACTCCTTCAAATATTTCTCTACAAGCGATCTCTCGAAGGTCATCAGGGCCGCCCAATGGGTCTAGTATCAATAAGCATGAGGTGTCGATACACAACACCACAACATCCAATGATTGCTGCCACAGATAAAACAAAGAATGTTTTGTAGAACAATTATTAAATATCACAATTAGGAAGCAAAAAATTCCAGTTATTGTGTACTTACATCTGATGATATGGGATCAGCAAATATTTGCTTCTTCTTCGCACCGCAGTACACAAATCCCTGCCTCACATGCTGTACACATCCTTGCTCATCCAATGCGGCCTGATTTGCTGACATCAATTGCGGACACAAGAAAGAGAGGGCAATAATCTCTTGCTCGCTAGCAGTCTACTAGTCAAACACCTAAACAACATTTTTTCATAAGATATGTTAAATAGCTTAAAAAAAAGAGATAATTAATAATTTAAAGATACTTACACACAATAGGCCTGAATCACAGAGATGTTAAGCAGGTCTCCCATCAAAAATTCTCTTAGATCGCTCACGGTAATCATCAGATCTCTGGGCTCGGGAGTGGAAAACATGCTTAGACACTTTCATGTTGAAATTGGTGACAGACTGCGGCTCGTCATGAAAAAGTCATACAACATTTTTTGTTTGACTGTCAACTTCTTCAGATACTTGGGTGTCAGAATGGGGGATCTCCTAGGAGTCATATCGAAAGGTTTCACCACTTCCTTTCTCACCCTGACTCTCCTCATTGATTTCACAACTTCCTTCCCCTTATCCACTTTCCTCTTCTTAACCGGTCTTAATTCCTTATCAATCTAATAGTATACAAAATTTAAATAATAAACATATCAGTCAACAGTCAAGTTAAAAACTAAACAGTAAGCATGTAATTAAATAGTTTACCTTGTCACTACTGACATCAATGAGAGAATATGGCCATGGAACAACTGAAGATTTTGCTTGACCTATTTTACTCCACTTTCCACTCCAACGGAAGGGGAGAGTCCTCATGACCTTGCACAATATCGTCTACCATCACACGAGCGTGGAGAGGTGGGATGACTTGAAATGTACTACAGTGTTCGGTCCGGTCTGTAAAACCCGACCGAATGCAACATGCACAGTCCCACCATCCAACACTTGAAACAGACATGATTTAGCCACTCTACATCAACTCACAACAGTAAGCAAGCTAATAAAATTATATTGTTTTAAAAGTAATGTTAAAATAACTAAGGAGGAAAAAAGAACAAACCGAAAGGTTTTGATAAGGAAATGTGTCTCTGGTAGGAGAAGAAGGTGCAGGATGATCGACCATCGGAGTATCCGCCGTCGTGGTAGGAGCAGACGTCGGTGTAGGATCATCGACAGTATCCGCCGTCGTGGTAGGAGCAGACGTCGGTCTAGCAGTAGGTGCCGGTGTAGGAGACGCGGCCACTATCGATGTATGCCGTCGCGGTAGGAGTAGACACCGGTGTAGGAGTAGTAGGTGTCGGTGTAGGAGCATGCACCTGGCCCAATACCTCAAGTCTTCGCACGCTCCTCGCGTGGCGTCTTTCCGACTCAGCGTGACGTCTTTCCGACTCCTCCAACCGGTCATGCACCCGTTCATCCACCATTCTCTCTATCATTTCAGCCTGTGGTACTCTCGATCGAGACGTAGGAAACACGTCTTTTTGGCGAACTTCCCCTCCAAGCCCCCGCACTCGCCCTGGATGATCCTTTTGCCCAAGGGCCTTATTCAGTGGATCATCCTGAGACGGAGGGGCCGGAACCATCTCCCATCGCTCAGTCGAGCCAGACTATTTTAAATTAACAAAAATATTAGAAATGAACTTACTAATTAGTAAACAACAACTTTTAAATATATACTTACAATCTTGGACGCCAACTCAGCAGTCTCGCTCTGCGGGAACACATACCCCCTCGTCATTTTTCACCATTCGACCCAGCATAAATGTCTGCACCTACTTGCATCGTCAACATCATCAATAACTGACTGAGTGCCGTCTTCATTAGTCTTAGTCAGTAAGCCCTCGCTCTTCCACTTCTCCAACCGCCCCGTGTATCCAGCTCGCCCCATGAAGTGCTTGTAGATATTCTTCGCCCGGTTACGTCTCGCTTGTTCTTGACGTAACTGTTACAAAATTTGTATATTTGTAAGTTATACATAATAAAAAAATATTTGTTAAATTTTATTCCTTAAATAATTAAGAAAGAATAATTGTAAAAGTACCTTAAACTCTTCAGTCTGGCGATGGTCGTAGAATATCTTCCAGTCCTCCTCCGTGATCATACCATCATACACTACCCACGGCGGTGACCTCTTGGAGCCCGGTTTGTAATCCAGCCATCTACCAACCGATGCTTGAACTGTCGCAGTGATGTCGCTAGAAGTGATTCAATCTTCGTCCGAAGTTCATCCGCGACTTGTACTTCTTCTGCACCATCTGCCACATGATGTCTTTGTCTGCCTTTTCTTGATCTTTCCAATCCTTATTAATCGAGCAATGGGATTTTACCATCAATCCCAAGTAGGAAGCAAACTTGCTTCGACCCACCACGATGTCGGAGGTACTTGTCCCAGATCAAATCGATGGGAGAATCTTTTCTTCTCCTTCAACCCACGGGTCGGTCCACGTCCCTTCCGAGGGGCTGCGAAGTAGATGCAGCTGGTGGTTCTTCAGTAGGGACGTCATCGTCAATATCATCCAGCCCCAACAGTAAGTCCTCTTCGACTCTATCGTCAGGATCCATAATCTGAAAAATAATCAACAATTAACAAGGTTAATACGAACATCTACTGAATCAAATATTGAAACATGACAAAAATTAAATAATATAATATTGTCAACCAAACTTACAAAAAACATTTCATCGTTCAATCCACAATCCTTCATTGTGGTCGGACCTTCGATATTCAAAATTAGTTACATTATCTACCTCCATCGGCAACCGAATAGGTACATCTGTTTCATCTTCACAGTCGTATTCATCCTCATCAACAATATTATCAATCCCAACTATCGATCTTTTACTCTGCATTACAATAGACCATCTGGGATTAGATGATCACGACAGTAGAATACTTGTTTTGCCTTTGATGCAACAATAAAGGGTTCATCAGTAGGAGCCGCTGTCGTTAAATCAACTAGCTTCATACCATGATCCTCCTCACGATATCCCTGTTTGTTGTCCACCCATTTGCAACGAAATACGCAAGTTTCATAACTAGTGTAATTCAAGACCCAAATATCCTCAATAACACCATAATATTCGTTCTTCAGTGTATTACGACTTGTTCCTGTGAAAATGTCTTGTGAAGCGATAAGATGCACACCACTGTTCTGGTTTGTCGATTTACAATCTTGACGTGCAGTGTAAAAAGAAAATCCATTTACATCATATCCTTCATACGACAACACATCGAGATTTGGACCAAGTGCCAACAATTGGATCATTTCATCCACGCTCCTTGAATCTTCACACAACACCTTCTGTCTGAACCACTTAACAAATGTTGCATTCTGCTTTTTTTAATTGGCATTACTCATGGGTGTTTTGTTTGTGAGGTACGCTAGGTGTGCATCGAAATACGGTTCAACAACTTCTGAATGATTCAACACAACCAGATGTGCCTTGTTCAATGTATCAATATCAACTCTGCATAATTTTTTCCCACAGGTACCAACCCCTTTAAGCCTGCCATCATGTCTTGCTTTCGGTAATCCAATAACATCAACACCGTCTAAGTAATGAGTGCAGAAGTCAACTACTTCCTCTGTTACTGTCCCTTCAATTATGCTTCCCTCTGGACGCCGACGGTTTTTCATTTTCTTTTTCAGTATACCCATATATCTCTCAAACGGATACATGTATCGAAGGTATAACGGACCACAATGTTTGATCTCTCTAACAAGATGAACAAGTAGATGCACCATAATATCAAAAAACGAAGGAGGAAAATACATTTCCAACTGACACATGGTGATCACAAGGTCATTCTGTAGTTTATCCAGCGTCTCCACATCAAGCACTTTACACGAAATTCCTTTGAAGAAAACACATAAATTTGTAATAGTTTTCCTGACATCAGCTGGAAGGATTCCACGGAGAGCAACCGGAAGTAAGTGCTGCATCAGCACATGATAGTCGTGAGACTTCATCCCTACCAATTTAAGATCAGACATTGATACCAAACTTGATATGTTCGATGAGTAACCGGATGGCACTTTAATATGACGAAGAGAACTACAAAAACTTATTTTCTCTTCTTTGGATAATGTATGACAAGCGGGAGGCAAGAATGTTCTTTCCCTCTTTGTTGTGGCGCGAGTTCTTCTCGTATACCCAATTCAACCAGATCTTTTCTACCCTTTAAATGGTCTTTTGTCTTTCCTTTCACGTTTAGTAGTGTCGCAGATACACTTTCACCAATGTTTTTCTCCACGTGCATAGCATCAATGCAATGTCTCACCTCTAAATGTTGCCAATATTCAAGTTCCCAAAATATTGATTTTTTCTTCCAGATGCTCTTTCAGTGGCTTTAATTGGTGGACCGAAGTTGTTCACAACATTCTTCAACTGATTGTAAGTCTCAGCAGCAGATAGTGGTGGTCGAGCGACTGCATGATCCGTTTTTCCATCAAACTCTTTTGTCATCTTACGGTATTTGTGCCCTTTAGGAAGGAATTTCCGATGGCCCATGTACACATTTTTTCCACTGTGTTTTAACCGTATACTGCAAGTTCTATCTCCACATATAGGGCACGCTAGAGCTCATTTAATTGTGTATCCCGAGAGGTTACCGTATGCAGGGAAATCATTGATCGTACAAAACAACATAGCCCGGAGCGTGAAGTTTTCCATACCATATGAATCATACACCGTCGCACCTTCATTCCACAACAATTTTAAATCTTCAATAAGTGGTTGCAAAAACACATCAATTTTGTTTCCCGGTTGTTTTGGACCCGATATCAACAGAGAGAGGAGAATATGTCTGGGTTTCATACACAACCATGGTGGCAGATTGTATATTGTCAATAAAACAGGCCAAGTACTGTGTATACTGCTCAAAGTGCCATAAGGGTTCATCCCATCAGTGCATAAACCAAGTCTTAAGTTCCTTGGGTCTGTACCGAATTGAGGGTATATTCTGTCAATATTTCTCCATTGTGGTGAATCGGCTGGATGCCTCAATTTACCATCATCCTTTCTATGGGTAGCATGCCATCGGAGGTTCTCAGCATCTTTCTGAACTGCAAACAAACGTTTGAATCGGGGAATTATCGGTAGATACCACAACACCTTCGCAGGAGAGCCCACTTTAGTGCTTATGTGGTTTCTGTCACCCTTTTTTACATAGCGTGATTCCCCACATTCAGAGCAATGGTCATCCAACTCATTCTCCTTCCAATACAACATACACCCATTTGGACAAGCATGTATTTTTTTATATTCCATACCCATCGGACACATTAACTTCTTTGCCTCATAAGTTGTTGTGGGTATCACATTGTCCTTTGGTAGTACATTCTTCAGCAGTTGTAAAAGATCTGTAAAACTGACATCACTCCATCCATGTCTCGCCTTCAGATTGAATAGTTTTAAGACAACGCTCAATTTGTTTTGTGTTTGCGTTTCACATCCACTGTACAACGGTTCCTTTGATGCTTGCATCAGATTTTCGAATGATTTGGGTTTGTTGGAAAAATGTTGTTCAACATCTTCCATCATTGCATTAAGGTCCTCCTGATCATCTGAATCACTACCTAGTGAATCATCTTGAGTATCCCCAAAATCGTGTGAAGCATCAATTTCTGATTGTTCTGCAACGACGTTATCAGCACATTCAAACACTTGTACTGAATGTTGACCATGCAGTATTGTTATGGCTTCATAATCATCTGTAAACCCTCTGCGAATCAGATGATCCTTAATCTTGTCCACACCTCGGTATTTGAAGTCGTTCTTGCAATCGACACAAGGACATCGAATATATCCCTTATCCCTTGGTTTAAGATTGTCAACAAGGACTTTGCAAAATTTATTGACCCCTTCTAGGTACTTGATGTCCAATCTGTCACTGTACATCACTGAGCGCTCCATCTCCTTTTTCAACACACACCAGATGTCGTGAACTCGTTCCATTGATCTCCTCTTTTTTTATTTACAGATTTAACAACCTAAACCTATCCAATCACGATCTCACCTAAGAACAAGTTAATAATATACAGTAGTTCAGTGATAATTTCGGCAGCATTACCCTACAGTTCTCCTAGTGTAGATATATATATACGAATCGTACGTTTCAATTCACATATATATATGTACACTAGAAGAACACTAGGGTAATGCTGCTGAAATTATCACTGAACTACTGTATATTATTAACTCATTCACAACCTAGATGGTGAGATCAAAGGTCATTGGACAGTCCCAACAGGGACTATCTAAGACATACCTCTATCAGGTATATCTCAGACAGGTAATTCTATGTTTGAATTGATTTTCCATTGTTTAATAGAAAAACAAAAATAAATTGAAACATTTTAAATACCAACCTGATGAGTACTGGATGGTCAGCTAGCGCGAACAGCACAGAAGAAGGAGAAGTAGACAAATGCTCTTGCGCGCAGTATATAACACCTATTCAATGAAATTAGAACAAAGCTTAAATTCTGGAAAAAATTTGGCATGACCTTTGCGTATTTTTAGACACTCCACATTTTTTTAAGGCAGAAACAAACACAGTAGCAGCAAAATTAATTCTCAGCAAACCATACGAATTATTATCAGACAGACAAGTATGCATATAGTAAATGTTATATATATATGATCAATGAACAAAAACAACCACCCCATTTCAACCACACTATGCAAATATATATTCTAATGATTGTAGAATACAAGTAGAATTTAGTATAACGTTTATTTGTGACAATATTATATATATATATGTATATATATATATATACATATATATTAGTATTTGTTTCTAAAATTATAATCAGAAATGCAAGTGTTTTACCGTGGGTTCTGATCAGGCAAACCGGTGGCAGAGGTTGACAGCAACAGATAGTGGACAATCCAACCGTGGGTAGTAACACCTATTCAGCATAAATGTCTAATAAAGTTTTAATTTTAAAAAACATGACTAATTGAACAAATAAACAAATGAATATATTTTGACAAACCAAATTCTGGAAAAAATTTGGCATGACCTCTGCGTATAATTAGATACTCCACACTTTTTTTGGCATAACCAAACAGAATAGCAGCATAATAGCACTCTTTTGTTTTAATCAAACAATCTCACGGCAATGTAACATTGGAAGTTCAGATTAATATTGTTTGACATAGCTCCAAAAACTTGAGAACATTCAAAGTACTATTGTATTAAAATATTCTCAAATGAAAGACAAATGCAAGAACAAAGTAAAGCTGGGTAAAATAGAAATATAGAAACCCAACTAAAAAACTGAAAATAAACGACAAGTTATTAATCCTGCATTAACAAAGAAGGGATTCGTATTGAGAGGTCATCATAAATGAAGCTTTTTTCTTCTTCTTCTTCTTTTTTTGTCAGTAACAACAACAATATCACCCTAAATGCCATAACTACAGTAGCATCAAAAGCATCTGATCAATTCCCCAATTTTCGTTTAATTTTGTTTTTTTCTCTCTAAACCCTAGCTTACTATCTTCAATCTCTTTAATTAATCCACAGGCAGAGATTTCACTTTGTCGAGTATGCAAACGTGATGGCCATCACTACCATGGGACTACTTTGAAACAAGAAACACCACCAACATCGAAACCAACAACAACAACCACCACAACAGACGCTAGCAGTTCCAACTTCAGTGCTCGTTCATCACAACAGACGCTAGCAGTTCCTAACATCTAGCTCGTTCATCACAACAGACGCGCAGACAATGAAGAAAAAAAAATTACCGATCGAGAGCTAGGGCTGGGGCGGCGTTCAGGCAGGGCGAGGCTGGTGGAGCTCTGGCGGGCTGGTGGAGCTCTGGTGCGGCTTCACGACGGGACGACACCGAGAGCGGCGGTGGAGGAAGCTTCACGGGCGCGCGGCTTTAAAATCGGCGGCTTCTCTAGATGTCGGGAGCTAAGGGAAGACGCACAGGGGTGGAGTAATGGGTCGACGGCGCAAGATGCAGTGGCGGAGGAGAGGCTCGCCGGCGACAAGGATGGAACAGGGAAAAAATCGATCGAGAGAAGAAGCTGCAGAAGGAAGAAGAAGGAAGCGTCGGGTATATTAAAAAAAGCTTTTAAATGACGGTTGGTTTATAAACCGTCGTTTAAAGCCTATGGGACGGGAGGCATAAACGACGGTTATTAGAAAACCGTGGTTTTAAATTTTTGGGGCAAAACATAAAACGACGGTTGAAAGAGAACCGTGGTTTATAATCACTTTATACGACGGTTGTATCGGAACCGTCGTTTTTTCTTCTAAGCGTTTTAATTATAAACGACGGTTTCTTATAAAACCGTCATTTATCTGATGAAGCGTGCAATATAAACGACGGTTCTCTCTTGAACCGTGGTTTATGATGTTTAAACGACGGTTGTTTGTATAACCGTGGTTTAAAGTTCGTCATTTAAAATCATTTTTCTACTAGTGTGCAATATAGTGACAATCTATATGATATACAAATGTGTATTAAATTACATGCGATAGTAAACGTTTAAAGTTAAGTATATTAATATACTCGACGTAACCACGCATGAAATATGACGTCTTTCCTAATCCTGAGTTAAACCGAAAACCCGACAAAAGTTATCAGTTAGTAACGGGGAATAAACCGGGATGGATTAGTAACGGTACGGGATGCCGTAGTGTGTTGTTAGTATGAGATGTTGATGCTAGTGTGATGCATATTGATAGATTGTTAGAGACGACAAGGAGCATCGGATCTAGCTGAATCATACTCCACCGTAATACTTTCAGGGTGAACGGTATGTTATTTATGTGGCTTGATTGTCTCTGAGGATTTCCTCAGTTCAGACATTGTGTGAAAATCTGTGATAAGATTGAATGTCTGCTTGTGTGAATTAATATGCTTGAGTTGTGTATTAATGCTGCTTTAATATTACTGTTGCACGATAACAGTACCGTTCGTATATATGAACATATTATAAAACGAACTAGCGGCAATGATGCTATCTTATATGTGTAATATAAGGAACGTAAGTAAACGTTGTAGCATCAGGATAATAAGATATATATATATATATATATATTACCTGAGACTTATATACGGAGCATTGGCCTCTTTAACGCCGCTCTCGTATCTAACACTGGATCCCGAGTCGACATACTCAGGATTGGACTAACGACCTCAGTCTGTTGTGTTAGGAAAAATAATAAAACGATGCGATGGTATAGATAAGTTTATCAAGAGGATGTGGCTCTTGCTGTGAACTGTGATCCATTAACGATACTAGGATACCGTGTGGTAACCGTAAGTATCAGGATAAATTTCCAATGAACTACAGAACGTTCGTAGGTCGGAGACTCTACCGCTGGAGTGGCTACTGCCGTGGGTGACCCGCCATAAGAGATGGGTAACTTAGAGACACGTCGTTCTAACGAGACGTTGTCATTAGACATGACTGAACAATTACGAACGACTATGCTAACTCGTACATTAGGCGAACATTATTTGGGCTTGCATGCCAAAGACGAGAGTTTATACTCATCTATAATTCTCGTTGTTTCGCCTTGTTGTTCATTGGTTGTGCTTTGTGGTTATGTGTGGTATGTTGGTGGATTTGTTTGAACGAGCCATTATGCTCATATTGTGTGTTGTGAACTGGTTGTGTCGAGTCGCTGTACTCATGTGTGGTTTATGGTGGATTGTTTGGTCGGGTGAATCGCCGAACTCAATTATGAACTATTAAGTGTTTGTTGGAATGGAGTCTCTATACTCATATAAGCGTTGTAACGCTTTCAGTGGTTTATTACGATGCGATGTGTGAAGCCGGGGGCTTGTTGGTTATTTGAGTTTACTGCAATATATTGTTGCTTTACAGTTTTAACATTAAACTACTTGCATGAAAATGAATTGCATGCTCTCGGCCAAATAACTGAGGGTCCAAGGGGGCATGACAGTCATGTAGTAACATACTCAGCAGGGGCTGATTCCATACCACAAACAACCATTTTTGCAGGTATGCAGCTTCCGGTGTCGGCAAAGAGAGGGACGCGCTGGGTAGTTTAATTACAGTTGTTTTAATATGCACTGTTGCATTTTGATACGAACTTAAACGTGTATAGGATTGGAATACTTAGAATGCTCACTGTGAATGTATTTTATATTGGTTTGGGAAGGTTAGATCTATCTCTTGTTGTCACTGCGAGAAAT
Source organism: Limonium bicolor (assembly GCA_023374045.1). Lineage (NCBI taxonomy): Eukaryota > Viridiplantae > Streptophyta > Magnoliopsida > Caryophyllales > Plumbaginaceae > Limonium > Limonium bicolor. Next base: position 380,584,928 of record CM041778.1, on the reverse strand, counting down.
TGTTTCGTATTAAGAGTACATCAGGAAGCACGTTATTACTCGTATGGGCGAGTAAGAACGGTGACACCAGTAGTTCAATTGTTGAGATTACCGCTGCGATTATATTGTTAAGTAAGATGATTAGGAGCCGATTAGAGTAGGGGTGTTACAAAAGTGGTATCAGAGCGGAGTACCGCTCTGATAACAAGAGATAGTAGGATTTATACAGTGAGCATAGGTTTTGGGAATACGGGAAACGTTGTGAGGATACGTGACCTTGCGGGGTTGATGCAATGCTTAAAGTTTGCACACCATAGTCGTGGAGGCACTTCAATAACAAATGACCGAGACTACGGTATTAGACCGAGTAGAGGTCTAACCCGTCCTCTTGACTTATGTCAGAGAGAGGTCAGGGTAACAGTACTAAGGAAGAACGCGGAGCAGCGGAAGGTGGTGAAGGTCCAGCAACCCCAAGTAACGCGAAGATGGTATGAACCGCTCGCACTCGATGGGAGAGCATCCCGGGAAATTTGCAATGGTACCCCACCCGCCGCAGCCCGTATCTCGAGTACTATCTAGTGAGACAATGAAATGAGAAACACCACGGAGATAACTCTCCTGATCGGAAAGACCCGATGTGGATGCTACGAGGATTATGTTAAAGGTAGAAAATAAGACTTTGTGTTTTGATGTAATGTTTAGGACCGAGGGTCCTGGTAACGACGTAATGTCTACCATATGAGGATGAAATAAGTAATAGACCGAGTTTGAGGAGAAAATGTCCTGTAGGACTAATGGGGCTACCTTGCTATAAGCAAGGCGACCCTGTCTTACATCCAGGAAAGCACCAATGGTGCGCTTGGGGGAAAGGAGGTAAAACGACAAACGGCGAGTAACGATTAGTTTATGGGATATGTAATATACGGAAGGAATTACCTTTAGAAGTCTCACCCGAAGCGAGTAACTCTAAAACCATGCAACACTGAAGGTTCAAGATGGCCCGACGTGCATGAGGAGAGATCATGAGAACTGTAGAAACAAGAACTCACTAAGTTGCTATCATGCAACGCCTCGAGAGGGGAGTAAGACCTTACTACCATGGTAAACTTGTGGGAATGAGTGCGGAGTGAGACTGTATTAATTTGAATAAGAACCTTTGACTGGAACAGGAACCCGATTAGGGAATAGCACTACCACTGACATACGATAATCACCGGGTACGAACGCTACGAGTGCACTAACGAGACATGGGACGACCGCACTCCTAGGGCTTGTGGGCCTGACAAAACTCACATTAAGTTAGTTGGGTAAGTAGTAATGTATCAGTATGGTACCCCATGTTTGTAAACGAGTAATGTAAGGACCCAGGAGGTAATCAACTCTATGTCTAAGTCAGCGAATGGAACCCTGACTAGGTAAACCATGTAATGACGAGAGAGATCTCAGTCAAACTAGCAAGGTTAGGAAAATCAAGGATAGCTTGATAATAAAGTGACATAAGGTCGCAACTCCACAGTGGAGGAGTCAGAACATAAGTTTTACGGATTTTAGTAAATGAGGAAACTAAGGCCAATTTAATGGTAATGGCAAGTTGAACCCATGAATGAGAAGAGGAATTGTGGTATCTAAGGAAGTTATATTAGAGAAACCTTTGTGATAATAGATGCTACCCAAAAAGGGGGCACAGAGAGAGTTATACCACGCGCTGAGGGCGCTGCGATGATGTCGCATTAAATAATAATAACCACATGCTCAAGCCATAAAACGTTAGTTATTAGTACCAATTAGGGTTGAACACAAAATGAATACCAAGCTAAAACCCACAGTCGTATTGTATGTTTACAACAGACGAAGGGCAAAAGCGAGCATTACAAGAGATACTCTAAGCTGGAGATTAGATACACCATGCAAACCGCAACGACGGATAACCGTCCAATCGACAGGTACATGGTGTGCAACAAGCGACCATTATAATAACTGTTAACCGAATTATGTTGGTAAGAATCAGAAGGTGGAACATCAGATAAACAAATGGATTCCCCTAATCGAGAAGAGGGATGAACCATATATGTGGATACTAAAGTACCAACACACGAGGGATACGAGTTCACACTAGCAAAAGCGGACCTACAAGGTACCCAAAGAACGAACTCATTCCAGAGGGAAATAACTTGGAGTCATGAGGCGCCAGTTAGATGCGCATATCAGACTCGTCTTGATATTTAGACACGACTACTACGAGCACTAGGTGCTAGAGCATAGCTTGAAATACCCCGTAATTAAAAACAGTGATTAATTAGGCTAATTATATTTTTAAAAGCTTAATTACACTAAAATAAATACTAGGGAACAAATCCCGAAGAAAACGGACCTTTAGAATGGGTTAAAAGCATAAACGAACCTTAAAGCGCGTTTTTCGAGGAAACCGGGAAAACGTGACTTTGAGCGGGTCAAATAGGCTCGTAACAATTTTGGTCAACTAAATAGTCACTAATAAATATTAGTGAAGCCTTGGAACCAATAAAATTAATTAAACGAGAAAATTCCGGAAAACGGGTACCGGTTAGTGAAAACTGTAACAACCGGTAAGTTGTGGGGTAAGAGTACAAATAAACAAACTAAGTGTGGCCACTTTGCAATAAAAAAAAAATAAAAAATTAAATGGTGTGTGTGCACATGTGAGCCGGCCAGCTAGTCTCCCCCACTCTCTTTATTTCCTTGTTATGTGCTAAAAGACAAACCAAGTAAATAAAGACAAGAAAGAAAAGAAAGGGAGTCTCTCTCCTACTCCCCCTTGCTCTCTCACGTAACCCCTCCTTCTCCTTCTCTGTTTTCCTTCTCCTCTCCTGCGACATTCATGGAGTTTTGAAGAAACTCACACAACTCCCTCCTTCTCTCCTCTTGTTAACCCATCAATCTTGCTCCAAAAATTACAAAATTAGTACCACTAGAATCCCCTTGCAAAGGAGAACATTTCCCTCCTTTCAAAAATCCAAAAGCTCAACTTTCGTTTTTGTGGGTGTTCTCCATTTGAAGATCCAAGTCCACCATTAGAAGCACCTTCACCTCCTCTTCATCTTGAGGTAAAAAGAATTTTGAAAATCCTTCCTTTTTAGCTCTCATTAGCATTTTAAGGATTTTTCAGTTTTGAACCCTTGGTTCCTTGTTGCTTCAGCCGATTTTGGCTCTTCCTTGGGCTAGGAATCTTGTTCCTTCACTAGTCAAGAGCTTCATCTACTCATTGGAAGGTAACACTCTTTCCTAAACCCTAAAACTTAAATTCTAGGGTTAGTATAACATGGATGCTAAATCGGTATTGTGTATTGGTATGGGTTGTAGCACTTAGTGTGTGAACCTCATTGAAACCGAGAGCAAGGAGAAAGAAAGAGGAAAAGAAGAAGAGGAAAAGAAAGAAAGAAAAACTAACAAGTCAAGGTAATGCCCTTACCTTGGGTTAGTTTGTGTATGTGGTATTGTAACAGTTTTTGAGTAAGTAAAATGATTAATGGATTGAGTAATGAGTAGTGGTAATGTAGTAATGTATTGGAGAAAAGAATGTAACAGTTTTTGAAGTTTTGAATGATGTTTAAAACTTGGGAAAACCTTGGGTAGTGAATGTGTAGGTGTGCAGGATCTTATGGATGTTGTAGTAGTATTGAAATGGGTGTAATGAGTATTGTGTAACAGGTTGTGGGAATGTGAGATTGTGAACTGAAATAGTGTGTGAGCAAAGTAAGAATTATAGGGGAGACTATGTCAAATTTTGTGTAGAAATGAGAGGACTTAGCTTGTGTAAAAAGAGGAAGTAGTTAGAGAGTTTTAATGGAGTGCTTTAGTAGTTGTAACAGATTGGAAAGGAGTTTGTAAATGGAAGGAAACTAGAGTGTAAGATAATGCGGTTTGGATGCTAGGAGTAGCATTAGTTGAAGGAGTATTGAAGTGTAAGGGTTAAGGTAAACATCTGTAGCATAGAAAGAAGAAACAAAATCTGTAGCATAAGTGTGAGGAAACTAGTATAAGTGTTGAAAACGTAATGAGGAAAATGTG
>CM041778.1:380110776-380580402 GCA_023374045.1 Limonium bicolor | reverse complement strand
TTGTGGAATTTAAAAGGAAAAACTCTTCTCACATCACAGAAACCTCTTCTCCATTGCAGAAAGTTTTTCTCACATATACGAAAGTTTTCTCCTAAAAACCTTTCTCAAAATCAGTGTTTCTTCTTCGAATTCCGAACAACTTTCAAAACTTTCTAACTTAGTTTCAAATCCAAATGAATTGTTTTCGGGGAGCAAGAAATGCCTAACCCCTTCAAAACATTTCTTCCATGGTTAGGACATCACTTGTCTTCCTTCCCAAAATAAAAATCCGAGGCGGGGCACTGGGGTCATAACCTCTCTTGTCGCAGTCTGGATCTCTTTAGGCGGGGCATTAGGGTGACAAACCTCCCCTAATGCAGCCTAGATTTTTACAAGGCGGGGTGCTAGGGAAGTAACGACCTTCCTAGTTGCAGCCGGGATTTTAGAATCGTCTAACTCCCTTCTATCGATTTCAATGTTTTCGGTTTTTAACGTTTTAAAAACCGGGAGTTAGAGACGTTATTAGGATTCGACCGAGAACACTCATTCATGGTGTTTCTCTCTGAGTCCTATTTTTCGACATAAATTCATTGCCCCATCTTTCGAGCCTCGGCACTTACCATTAGTTAAGTGTCGTGTTCGAGGGGGTACATAGGGTAATCCTTGGGATTATCCGCCCTTTTACAACAAAAATGGTTTTCGGTTTTAAAAACTTTAAGAGAGACAATTCTGAATAACCTAATCCAACATTTCCATTAGAACTCGAGGACCCAAAAACACTTCTCACTCCTCCTCTGGACTAACTCTAAGTCACATAGGACCTCCAATTCTTGAAGACTCTCGGAAACCTAAAACATCTTCAAAACCCGAATACTTGCAAACCAAGCATCCTCTTCCATACTCGATCGTTTTGAAAACCTGAGTTTTCTTCGAATACTTTCAACTTCCCAAACACTTCAAAACCCGACCATTTCAAGATCCGAACTTCACAAACACAAACAACTCAATTCCACCAGGTAATCCGAAACCCCTTAACTCCACCAAAAATGACCAATTATTCCTCAAAACTCCCATCATCCTCTTAATCCCCGTGAAGTCCAAAACAACCTCAAGCCTCTCGAGATAATCAAAACCTCTCAACGCTTCAACCAGACCAACTCCGAGACCAGCCTGTTCTTAACTCTTCGAGCTCATCCTTTCCCCACTCCTCTCTCAGCCCGATCCTTTGGCTTTATTTGAATCTCTCTAAAAAGGTTTTGAAAGAAGGCATCCCGACAATTGGAGACCGAGGTTTCCTCGGGCACCAATCCGAAGTCGTGGTCGTCGCCACTTCTAAGGGGTGTAACCCAGTGCGAACCCATAATAGAATCTCTGATCTGACCAGATAACTCCTATCCATAGGCAACAATCTCAGAGTCAATTAACGGTTCTTAGAACCCTCATCTTTCCTTCCTAGTTCCTTAGGTCAAACTAGGTGGCGACTCTAGTCAAATCCGCCTTATAGAGGCATAAGTCCGCGTGGAGCCCATTGAGAGCGGGTGTAGTGCACACTTGCACTCCCCTTTATGCTTTCTGGGAAAGACGGACGACTTAGTAGGTATTTGAGGGCTGCCATGAATAACGGGTTTTCACCCTCCACAGAATGGCATTTTCTAGGGTCTGGGCTTCTCAGTCAGACCGTATTCAGATAGACCCCCCCTCATACCGAAAAATCACCCTCCACACACACCTTGGTTCTCCCTTTCACCAAGTCATTCTTTAATGCTCAATTCCTACCAAAATTTTGCCATAGTTCACCTACTTTTCCTTACATCCTCAAATACACATTCTCTCCTCAAATTCCACCTAAAGCTAGCCACACCCAACAAGGGTCCTACCGGCACACATACAAAATCCTAATACACCAATGCTTCCTCAATTACAATACCAATACATCATCATACCTCAAATAGCATTACTAATATACATATACCATTCATTTGGCTCTAAGGCCTACAAATCCACACATTTACTCACTAGTACTCAATGTCCACAAACTACATTACCAATACAATAGTTGAGGTTCTTTATTTGTTTACCCATTCCCATTACACTAATGCATTTAAAATTAAGCATTAAGAAGAGCTCTTACCTTGAGCTTAGATTTCCTTTCCTCCTTTCCAATTCTTCCCTTCCTCTCCTTCTTGTACCAATTGGTCACATGGGAGTGGAGTTGTCAAACTCCACCCCAACACCCAAGTGTAGACACCAAAAATTCTCACCCTATAAAGCAAAATTCAAAAAAAATAATAAATAAAATAAGAGGGTGGTCGCCTTTCTTTCAAAACTTATTCATGTGCATACCAAAATGAAACTTTCATTTATGACAATTTTAAGATCAATTTTCAAAGTATCCGTTTTCAAACCCGTTCCTTTTCGTTACTTACCTATTTTACCATTTTATCTTCGATTTATTTCATGTTAGCCAATTCTTTTTATTTGCTCATTTATTTGCCTATTCATTTTATTTTGGTTCATGCTATTTTTGTTAATTGTTTAGTTTATCTCATTGCATTTCATTGATACTTTTACTTGTATTTTCTCTACTTGTTTTTACTTCATCTTTATCATTATCATTTTTTAGAATCATTTTCATCATTTTATGTACTTTTATCATTACACTTTTATTATATTACTTATTATTTCTTTTATCTGTATTTTACCATTTCATGTCTTTTTTTAAAAAAACATTTCATCCACTTTTTTGTGTATAGAACATTAACGTTTTAGTACTTCTTCAGTCTGGGTTACAGATCTTAAATTATTTGTTACAATAATCTAACAAGTTCAATTAATAGTGCAGTTGGTCAGTGTACATATTAGAGACGTTGATGCTCTTGCGTTCGAACCCGGGGCAGGACCAAAGCCGGTTTATATATATATATATTTTTCTCTTGCTCCCCTGATTTCAAAACCCTAATGTGTTCTTTTCTTTAGCAGCCGCCACATCATCTGAGAAAACCTACCCTCACATGTTATATAAGCACCACAACCCTACAGTAGCCACCGGACTTCTCTCAATCTGGTCTGATGTTATACACCCGTTAAAAAAAAACTCAATATCACAACAATGGCGGCCCTTATTCCAAAATTCACCTTCCTCAATTTTCTCTTCTGTTACGCTCCAATCCCTCGATTCCCCTTTTCCGACCATCAACCGAACAGTATACACACGGCCTTCTTCATCTCTCATCACCGACGGGGAAGAATTTTACATGCCCCTGTTTCTGTCATTCTTCTTTGCACCGGTAATTCTGCAAGCCCAACTGCTGAACAAGTGACACAGCCGACACCAATCCCAACGGCACCTATCTCCCTCATTCTCTTCTTCTTTTACGAGATCTTTTTCTTTTTCAAGAAAAAAGGAACCAACAGAAAAAACAAGGGAATACATGTTCTGCGTCTGCTTCCCGTCTTCATAGGCGGTTATTTTGCAACCTAACTGGCGATCGAAGAAGTACATGGTCTGCGCCTTCCCATTCTCTTCATTCTGTGTAACTTTGTAACCCAAAGATGAGGGGCATACAACCCTGTATTTTCTTCGTTCTTTACACTCACGGTGACTTGCGAAACTTGACTGATCCCGCCCTCTCTTCATTCTCTCCCGGCGTTAATTTACGCTCAAACTGGCAACAAGGAGCAGACCTCAACCTTTGTTCATTCTCTTACTCTCGGTAATCTTGCAAGCAACTGACATACAAGGAACATACACTCTGCTCTATCACCCCTTCGTTTCACTTGCCGAGAATTTCCCCGTCCTTTCTCGTTGCTTTTGTTCGTCGGTCTTGTTTTTCTTCAATCCAGAGCAAATTCCATCCTCATATTCTTTTCACGGCGGAACATAGAGCCACCAATCTCTGGCGTCTACTTCGACGGGCTCCCACAAACACCAACACGATCGTCTTCATAGGACATCAATCCAGTCTGCGTCACGCGGCTACGAATACTTTGAGGTCGATTTCTGTAACAACTGAACTTTGGTTCACATAATTTGGTTTTAACTAGCTTTACGAAATCATTTGGTTGGCTTCAGTGCTGGTTTCGAAGTTTAGAGTGGATCATATCGTTCGATTGACTTTTAAGGGCTGAATTAAGATCATTCGGTTTTTACGATTTGCTTGCTGAATCTGGTTGGGAATGGTTCTCCCGATTTTATGATTTACTGTCCAAACTTACTGAGTTCAATGTTGGCTTATGTTGTTATTCCTTCCTTTTCTGTTTTGACCGAGGTACCCTGCTATGAAAATGGAATGCATCTGCATCGTACGGTTCGGGACAAATTTTGGATATCGACACTATACTGGGTTTGTGAATGCTTGTGCCAAATCTTGCGCGTGCAAACTGGAATGCTGGTCGAACCTGTTGACTCGTGAGAGATGCTAGACGATTGTTGTTCGTATCTGCTTTCACTCAGTCGATTATGCTAGTTTCTGTTTATGCTAGTTGTGTTAGCCTCTGCTCGTTTAATTGTTTCAATTCCTGCTCTTTGGGTTGTTCAAATCTCTGCTCATCTTAGCTCCAAATGTTGGCTTAGCAACCGTAACAGAAAATTTGGGTTAGCAAATCTGGTATATTCGTGAATCAGCTACATTTGTGCAAACACTAACTGCTACTATTTATTTGCTGATCTACGTCTCCTATTGTTCATGAAATGAAAAAAAACGGAAGAAGTATTTTATGCTCTAATGGGATGGTAATCAAAAGCTTAGACCTCACTTTATTTTAGATTTATTTTATTGCGGGTTTAGAGCTTTCAGCTAGAAGGGAACAATCAGAAAGGGTAGAATAATGTCGTGACCAATTTCACTGCTCTAATTTGATCTGAAATCGAATCCGTCTTATTTTAGCGTTCGTTCAATGTGTTGGCCAAATGAACCTAGTATACTTTATTAGTTGCTTACCTTTAGTTCTATTTAATGATAATTGTTTTCACCATATGCTACATGTTTTAGATTAGTTTGGCAATTGTTGGGTCCAGCCCAATATAGAGGCCCAAGGACATAGGAAGCCCTAGTTAGCCCATAGGTCACCCCTTTATAGAAAAGCTTTAGGTTGGGGTACCTCCATGAATACGGGTCCTAGACACGGCCCATGTGAGGAATACCTATTTCCTTAAAATTTTCCAAATCATCCCTTAATGTCAGAATAAAATGCACAATCAACATTCCAATTCTAATAAAAAAAAATCATCCAATTTTCATTTCAAAAATCAGTCAATTTCAAAATCTAAACATCAATTGCCAAATAAAGCCAACATCCAAAATAAAAAGGCCTAAGGCCCAAATCAGCCCAAAAACAATTATTTAGCCCAACCACAATAAGAACAGTTTTCATCCCACATTCCAATGCATAACCCGGTCCATTTCCAAAGCCTAAACTGGCCCACTTTTCTAAGGCCCAAACCTGGCCCACTTCTCCAAGGCCCATATCCACTCAGCCCAATCCAAAATTCAGTTCCAAAATCAATTCAATTTGAAGCCCCAAAAAAAAAACATTCCAAATTCAATTCCAAAACAACCCAATTTTTGAAACCCAAATCAAGGCCCAGTTTGAGGCCCGATCCAGCCCAAAACCTCGACCAAGGCCCAATTTGACCTAAATCAACCTAAAAGCCCAACCAAGGCCCAAACTTCCAACATTGACCAAGGCCCAAACTTCCAACTTTGACCAAGGCCCAAACTTCCAACTTTGACTAAGGCCCAAGTCTACTTTGACCAAGGCCCAAGTCTAACTTTGACCAAGGCCCAAACTTTCAACTTTGACCCGGTCCAACTTTGACCAATCTTAACTTTGACCTTGACCCATCTTTGACCAATATGAACATTGACCTTGACCCCACTTTGACTTGATCCCACTTTGACCCAGTCTAACTTTGACCCGGTCCTTTTTTTCTGACCCAACTCAAATTCAAACCAAATTCAATTCAAATTCAATTCAAACCCAATTCTTTCAGCCAATTCAATTCCAATTCATTCAATTCAAAATTCATTTCAATCCAATTCATTCTAACTTTAATTCAATTCAAAACTTCATTCAATTCAAAATTCATTCCAATTCAATCCCAGTTTCAATTCAATCCCAATTCAAATCAAAATTCATTCAACTCCAATTCAACTTTAATTTCAATTCAATTTCAAATCATCCCTCAAAATCCTATTACCCTAGCGCATTTGAATGTCTCAAAGACCCGAGTGTCTCCCAGACTTTGTTATTCCAATGATTCGAATGTCTCACAGACCTGAGCATCTCACAGACCCGAGCGTCTCACAGATCCGAGCGTCTCACAGACTTCGACATCTCAAGGTTTCAAATGTCTCACAGACCCGGGCATCTCACAACTAGCATCCCAAACCCAAACTTCTCGAAACTTCGAACCCTTCTAAATCTCAAACACCTCAAATATCTTCAAACTCCACAAACATCTAACTTCCAAAACAGTGAACTACGTAAGGTCTGATCTCAACAGGTTGAGTACGTAGGCAACCCACACAGGGTGCGACCCCACACCAATCAAAAATACCCTTTTGCACTCAGCTATCTCCCCTCCAAACAACCACTTCTAACCCTCCACCTCAAAAAGTTCAGCCATCCTAAAGGTCCCTGAACTACGTAAGGTCTGATCTCAACAGGGAGTTGAGTACGTAGGCAGCCCATCTAGGGTGCGACCCCATTCCAACAAAAACCCTTTTCCCTCTAGGTGACCTCATACCTCAAACACTCAAACCTTCTTCGGCTCCCATAACTTCAAACAACAACTCCAAGTTTGTCTATTCACTCAACCTCAGACTTTTCCCAATCTTCATTCTATACTCATCCGAATTCATCAATTCTCCCTTGGCGTAGCTTGACAGAAAAGCTCGCCTCATCCACTCTCTTTCTCTTCCCGTCCTAATCCTATCCTTGGCTTTTAATGAATCTCTCTAAAAGGTTTTGAAAGAAGGCAATCCCGACAATTGGAGACCGAGGTTTCCTCGGGCACCAATCCGAAGTCGTGGTCGTTGCCACTTCTAAGGGGTGTAACCCAGTGCGAACCCACAACAGAATCTCTGAATGACCAGATAAGTCCTATCCATAGGCAACAATCTCAGAGTCAATTAACGGTTCTTAGAACCCTCTTCCTTCCTAGTTCTTAGGTCAAACTAGGTGGCGACTCTAGTCAATCCGCCTTATAGAGGCATAAGTCCGCGTGGGCCCATCGAGAGCGGGTGTAGTGTCACTAGCACTCCCCTTATGCTTTCTGGGAAAGACGGACGATTTAGTAGTAGTATTTGAGGGATGCCAGAATAACGGGTTTTCACCCTCCACAGAATGGCATTTTAGGATCTAGGCTTTCAGTCAGACCATATTTAGATAGACCCCCCTCATACCGAAAAATCACCCTCCACAGAATGGCGACTCTGCTGGGGAAAACTTGAGTAAGTTTTTCTCAAACTTGGTCAAGGAAGACTGAACTCCATCCAAATTGTCAGGATTCCCCAACTTCTTTCAAAACCTTCAAGAGATTCATTCTAAAGCCGCTAGGACTACTCTACTCCACACTTAGAGTGTGTACTGAGAGGATAGTTAGGATGAGAGTCTAGAGTTCGAGATTGGCCTTGAGTGCCATATGTGTGCTTTACCATTTGTATGCTTCACTTTGTGTGTTTATTGTTGTGTGTCTACTGTCTTATGTTTACTGCTCTTCATGCATGACATAATATTTATTGCTTATTTATTGCTTTTGTAAATGGGGCCTTCCTAGAAGGAGTCAACCCATTGTTGCATCGGGTAGCATAGGACATGCATTCCTCTGTGTCACCCGATTTGTCCACGAGTCACGGGATCCCAACCGGTCCACGGTTGATTCCCCATGAGTTGGGTCCTTCCTAGAAGGAGTTAACCCACGAGGTAACATGGTCCAAGACCTACGCCTTGAAGCTCATGATCCAAACATATCCTCCATTACCCGAGTCTAAGCCAGCATATAGTGAGCCATGAGCCTTCAGTGTCCAGCTGCCTGGTCCAGTGTCTAGGACGGGTTTTATGGGTAGTCACCCCCTTGTATGCCGCCTGTCTGACCACCCTCTGTCTTACCCTGAAGATTGCATGGGCTCAGTTCTCCATGATTCCTCTGCACCACGGGTGTCTTTAAAGCCCAATGTCGCGCTACAAATTCATAGCGGATCCCGTATTTACGGATACCCATACATGACAAAGCGTAGTCAGCGAATAATTTGGACTTTAGACACACCTTATCGTGCAGACGATGGGAGACCCGTTCCCATGCAGTACTTCCCCAAGTTTCCCGAAAAGTGAGTATGTTGTGATAATCCCCGGCCGTGGCTCGTGTGACTGTATCACTTCGGGTATCCTGACCTTTCGAACTTAAGCACTCCGGACTTTCTTGATGACGTGCCCCACAAGGCATAACAGAGATAAATCCCGAGAGATGAACAGTGAAGGGATGACGGTTCCCCCGGTGGTATGGAAGCATTGATTGACCTGGAAGGTGATTATCCCAATCATTCACACTCAGCTCCACAAAAAATCAGCCACGATTTTTATTTTGCACTTACATGTATGTGTGATCACGTTTCAAAAATTGGCAAAAAAAAAAACCAGCTCAAACACTCCAATGAAATATCTTCAAAGTCGTCCATTTCAAATGATTTCAAAAAACAATGATTTTCAAAATTGTTATTTCCAAAACAGTTTTCAAAAACGGTTTCAATCAAAGTCTTCTAGAAAACAAACTTTGTCAAACGGTTTGCAAAAGAATAGATGTTTTCACAAATGTAGTTTCAAAAACTATTTTCACAAACAGATTTCAAGAAAACCTTCTTTACACAAACGAATTTCGGAACAACATTTTTCATGGATCATATTTCAAAATAGTTTTCGAAAACAGTTTTCAAAATTGATTTTCACAAATGTATTTCAAAATAAATGATTTAGTCCCCATGTCGTGACCCGCTATTTTTGAAGTTCAACCCACCTTCAGGAGCAGCGGTCATTACCGTGGAGCGTACTAGTCATTTCGTGTTTTCACAAAAGTGGTGGATTTTCACAAAGAATATATGCTCGATCATTCACCTTTCCTTTCTCAAAAAATGCCCCTTATTTTCCTTCACCGGAGCAAGTGGGATGCATGAAGATCAACGACGATTCGAGCCAAAATTAGAGTTGCACCAACCCGAGTCGAGCGACATGAAGATCAGAAACAACCTTTCGAGTTCGAAGCTGCAAAGGGTCAGAAGAGCACCAACCAGTTTCTCTTGATCATAGTGTCACCTTGTTGCCCGAACACGAAGACGAGCGAACGGCCAATCAAGAGCCCGCACATGAGTGAGCAGACAGTCAGAAGCTCAAGGACGAAGCAGAAGAATTCGGGAGCAGTTTTTAAGCTCAAAATCCCCATTTAATGACTTTTAAAATTGATGTATAGGTTTTCCCCTAGCATTCTTTTCTCTCTTGTCAAATTCTGAATAGACTTTGTGTATAGGTTGTACATTCCCTTTGAATTTATTTAGATCAATGTGTATAGGGTTCCCCACTCCCTATTTTTATTTGCGAATGACCAAGCGTCAAAATTCCTATTGAGAAAATCCACCACTTCGAAAACACGTATTTTTAAAACTGTTTTTTTTTCTCTCTAAGACTTGATTTCTTGTAGCACATACGAATTGCTTTTTCCCATCTTCGGTCATTTCATATTCATTAATCATGCATAAATCACACCCATCTCAGAAAATTGCATAATCACAGGTTGCATTCTCAACACATCACACACAAACATTCATCTCATTTTTCAAGCGTACTAACATTCACATCTGTCAGATTCTTCTTTGATGACCGTTTTGCAGGTGATTAACCGCGTTTGCCCACGAGTGAAAGCGTGACCCTCAAAGCGATAGCAAGAAATACTAGGGATTCAAGCATCTTCCCATTCGGCATGCCATGTACATAGAGACTAACACCAACAAAAGAGCATATACCAATAAATCATACATCCAAAAAATCATATACCCAAAAAAAATCCCAAATAAAAGAAAAGCATACATCCAAAATCCAAAAAAATCGTACATCCAAAAAAATCCAAAAAAAGCATACGTTCAAAAATCCCCAAAAAAATGCAGTCAATGTCATATATTATGGGGCCACCATGCGGGAGTTGTCACTCCCTAAAATTCCAAAACTCGAGGAGCCAATCACCAACCCGACCTCATTGGAGAATTACTTCTTCAACAACAATCACCACAACTCGACCGTCTTCAGAGCCAATCGTGACGGGATGAGCTTCATGAACTGTGAGCTGAATTTGACCCAAGCGAGACTAGGTGTAGCCTTACCACTCATGCATTGCATCCAAAAAGAAAAACACAAAAAAAAACACACACATTTGGTCAAAATTCAAAGTCAGCCATCTCCATTCATCATTTTCAGCATTTCATGCATCATATGTACATAGTAGTTCCATATTACCACACATTGCATGGTAGATGTACTGCATACACTCATATCGAAACGACATCTTTGGGGAAAATCTTGAGAGATTGATTGAACAGCATGCCTGAATCACTAAACTCTCGACCCGTCAATGAACACAAGGGTCTAATCAAAATCAGCACCACAAACAAAGTGAGTAATTTGCGAAGAGCGGTATTTTCCTTGGAATTTCAATTGAGTGTATTGGACGATCTACTGAGCGATGAGGGAAGGTAGAGAGAGCCAATCGAGGTAAAACCACGAGCGACATGTGCATTCCTTCAGCACGTGGAGAGGCACAATACATAGTAAGATCAATGTTGATAGCGAGTCACGAACTGTGATTCATGCAAAGATCTGAGAATAGTAAGAAAACAATCATCGACTAATGAGAATGAAGAGGCACATAGGAACAAAAAGCTCCAAAAAACCAAAAAACTTTCACTGCCCTGTACATAATCCCTTAGTGAGCCCCGCTGAGCCTTTCACGATAAACCTTTTTCTGTGAACTCCACAGCATGCCAACCACATACACATATTTACTCACCTTGCAATAGAGGATCTCGAAGGAGCCGAGCCATGGTCTCTCCCCACCATCTTTCACAAAAAAAAACAAATGAAATGTTCTGAGAAATCAGTGAGTCAATGCAACTCCAAAGCCAAACACCAAAAAAGAACACCGAAAATGTTCAAGAAGATCGATGAGTCAATGCAACTCCAAAGCTGAAAGCCAAAATACAAAGCAGAGAATGCTTGAGAAAGTTGATGAGCCAAATGCAATTTCAAAAAACAAAATGAGAAGAAAGTTCAAATCGACGCCAGAAGAGGCAAAAGGAAAAACCAAACCAAAGGACCAATGATGTCCCGAGAAACATAAGGTTATCAAAACCAGTTAATCATCCACCCATGGCAAGGCGAACACGTCCTCTATTGCACAAAAGCTCCACATTCCCAAATAAATCCTCTAGTCCCATGTGACATACATCATACCCCTCAACCCCGTTACAACCCAATAAAGACCTCTGACTCATAAGTTAATGAGCGTTAACTGAAAGTACCGGATCTGAAACATGAATCATAAGCTTCGTACTTGTTATCAACATGTCCCATTCCATAAGACGGGACCATGAGCGAATAGTGTGACCTTACTCCACAAGGTCTTCCGAGTGCGAGCGACTCTTTGATCTAAGCACCAAATCATAAACAGCCTACCCCATTGCAGGTGAGGAATTGGTAAGGATTGGAAAGTCCATAACCTCGAACGAAATTCTAAGGAAAATACTGCTCCGATGTCAAAAGTATCATCACACCATTAACACACACGACCAGACTCACGAGTGATTGACCCGCATCCCTCCATGAGAGGAAAGTGATTCACGCATTCGAGTTCAATAATCACTCAAGTTTGAACTGAAGATGTCTTATATTCGTAAACCTCATATTAATAGAGATAGGACCGTGCCTTCTCTCCAAAAACTGCATGTGCATTTTGCATCGTGTCTAGCATTTAAACTTGCATGCACCATAATCATTTCATCTTCAACATCCGACTGGTAAGAATTCTACCTAGTCTCGCTGAAAAGTCGACTTCAGTTGCCGCTATCAAAGCGTAACTTCCGATAAAAAAAGTCAAAACTGGAGCCATCCCACGGCCATATCCAGAACCAAGTTGAGCCATGCAGGAGCCATCCTCAAATATTGAGACCATCTCCAGAGCTACACAGGAGCCATCCCAACAGTTTGAGAACAACACGGGAGCCACCTCAAATCCCTGTCGGAGCCAATTCGTCACCAAGACCTTGCTCACAAAGTTTGGAACTACGTATGGTCTGATCTCAATATGAAATTGAGTACGTAGGCAGCCCGACCAGGGTGCGACCACATCAAAGGTGAAAATTTCCCTTTTTCCCTCGGTGTCATTAAAGTGAACCAACCAAAGCATCGTCATGCTCAATCAGCACAAGGTCATCCCGGGGCCAACATTCACTCACTACAAAATCCACAACAAATCCCGCCAAACAACAATAAATCCATCATCGGAGCCATCAAACCACCCTGAAAAAAAAAATCTCTCAAGACAAATGAAAGCCTACAAACTGCCACAACATCACCAACCATGTCAAACCCACCAACCACCCCGAGACCATTGGTCACACCGGAGCCATCATCCTCCACCAGAGCCATCATCATACTGGAGCCATCAACGCATGCTGGAGCCATCTCAGATCCATGAAGCCATGCCGGAGCCATACCGGAGCCATCCCGAAGTTTTGATGTAACTCTAGAGCCATCTGCTCACACAAAAACCTACACCCACGAACAGGGAGTTTAATTCAATTAATACATTGGTTAATCACCTCACATCGCATATCACATGCATATACCCACAAAATTTGTTCACTATCTAATGCATCTTTACACCCGCTAGGCAGCTATTGCGCTACTAGTGCGGTCGCTTTTTCGTTTTACACCCGCTAGGCAGCTATTGCGCTACTAGTGCGGTCGCTTTTTCGTTTTACACCCGCTAGGCAGCTATTGCGCTACTAGTGCGGTCGAATTTTTCGTTTTACACCTGCTAGACAGCTATTGCGCTACTAGCACGGTCACCTTTCATTTTACACCCGCTAGACAGCTATTGCGCTACTAGTGCGGTCGAATTTTTCGTTTTACACCTGCTAGACAGCTATTGCGCTACTAGTACGGTCGCTTTCATTTTACACCTGCTAGACAGCTATTGCGCTACTAGTACGGTCGCCTTTCATTTTACACCCGCTAGACTGCTATTGCGCTACTAGTGCGGTCGAATTTTTCATTTTACACCTGCTAGATAGCTATTGCGCTACTAGTACGGTCGCCTTTCATTTTACACCCGCTAGACAGCTATTGCGCTACTAGTGCGGTCGAACTTTTCGTTTTACACCTGCTAGGCAGCTATTGCGCTACTAGTACGGTCGCCTTTTGTTTTACACCTGCTAGACAGCTATTGCGCTACTACGGTTGCCTTTCGTTTTACACCCGCTAGGCAGCTATTGCGCTACTAGTGCGGTCGAATTTTTCGTTTTACACCTGCTAGACAGCTATTGCGCTACTAGCACGGTCACCTTTCATTTTACACCCGCTAGACAGCTATTGCGCTACTAGTGCGGTCGAATTTTTCGTTTTACACCTGCTAGACAGCTATTGCGCTACTAGTACGGTCGCTTTTCATTTTACACCTGCTAGACAGCTATTGCGCTACTAGTACGGTCGCCTTTCATTTTACACCCGCTAGACAGCTATTGCGCTACTAGTGCGGTCGAATTTTTCGTTTTACACCTGCTAGACAGCTATTGCGCTACTAGTACGGTCGCTTTTCATTTTACACCCGCTAGACAGCTATTGCGCTACTAGTACGGTTTCACCTTTCATTTTACACCCGCTAGACAGCTATTGCGCTACTAGTGCGGTCGAATTTTTCATTTTACACCTGCTAGATAGCTATTGCGCTACTAGTACGGTCGCCTTTCATTTTACACCCGCTAGACAGCTATTGCGCTACTAGTGCGGTCGAACTTTTCGTTTTACACCTGCTAGGCAGCTATTGCGCTACTAGTACGGTCGCCTTTTGTTTTACACCTGCTAGACAGCTATTGCGCTACTAGTACGGTTGCCTTTCGTTTTACACCTGCTAGACAACTATTACGCTACTAGTGCGGTCGCATTTCATTTTACACCCGCTAGACAGCTATTGCGCTACTAGTGCGGTTGAACTTTTCGTTTTACACCCGCTAGGCAGCTATTGCGCTACTAGTACGGTCGCCTTTCGTTTTACACCTGCTAGACAGCTATTACGCTACTAGTACGGTCGCCTTTCATTTTACACCCGCTAGACAGCTATTGCGCTACTAGTGCGGTCGAATTTTTCGTTTTACCCTGCTAGACAGCTATTGCGCTACTAGTACGGTCGCCTTTCATTTTACACCTACTAGACAGCTATTGCGCTACTAGTACGGTCGCCTTTCATTTACACCCGCTAGGCAGCTATTACGCTACTAGTGCGGTCCCACCGTTTTTCCTTCACTAGGCAGCTATTACGCCTAGTGCGAGATCGTTCACTTCATAACCCGCTAGGCAGCTATTACGCTACTAGTGCGGTCCCACAGTTTTTCCTTCACTAGGCAGCTATTATGCTACTAGTGCGAGATCGTTCACTTCATAGCCCGCTAGGCAGCTATTACGCTACTAGTGCGGTCCCGCCGTTTTTCCTTCACTAGGCAGCTATTACGCTACTAGTGCGAGATCGTTCACTTCATAACCCGCTAGGCAGCTATTACGCTACTAGTGCGGTCCCGCCGTTTTTCCTTCACTAGGCAGCTATTACGCTACTAGTGCGAGATCGTTCACTTCATAACCCGCTAGGCAGCTATTACGCTACTAGTGCGGTCCCGCCGTTTTTCCTTCATTAGGCAGCTATTATGCTACTAGTGCAAGATCGTTTCTCACCCACCTGCTAGGCAGCTATTACGCTATTAGTACGGTACACATCGAAGTATTATTAGGCTCGTCGTAAGTCCTATAGCTAGATATCAAGAGGTCTGGTTGGCTCTCCTAAAGTCCTCGTACTTTCAATTGCATTCTAGGCTCGTCATAAGCCCTAGGACTGGATATCAAGAGGTCCAGTAGTTGAGGCTCTTCTAAGTCCTCGTGCACCCCAAACCAATCTATTGTTAGCATTCTAGGCTCGTCATAAGTCCTAGGACTGGATGTCAAGAGGTCCAGTTGAGGCTCGTAATAATTCCTCGTGCATTCAGCTATCATATCACTTCTCTTCGTATTCATGCATCATCTTCCTCACGGTCGCATCCCGTTGCACCACAAGCCGTAGTGAGAATTTTTGGCGCCCTCTCAACCTTGATCCAATTCTGCAAGGGCTTGCAAAATTGAATCAAGGGGAGCATCTGTAGACACAAAAATTCTCACCCTATAAAGCAAAATTCAAAAAAAATAATAAATAAATAAGAGGGTGGTCGCCTTTCTTTTCAAAACTTATTCATGTGCATACCAAAATGAAACTTTCATTTATGACAATTTTTAAGATCAATTTTCAAAGTATCCGTTTTCAAACCCGTTCCTTTTCGTTACTTACCTATTTTACCATTTTATCTTCGATTTATTTCATGTTAGCCAATTCTTTTTTATTTGCTCATTTATTTGCCTATTCATTTTATTTTGGTTCATGCTATTTTTGTTAATTGTTTAGTTTATCTCATTGCATTTCATTGATACTTTTACTTGTATTTTCTCTACTTGTTTTTACTTCATCTTTATCATTATCATTTTTTAGAATCATTTTCATCATTTTATGTACTTTTATCATTACACTTTTATTATATTACTTATTTATATTCTTTTATCTGTATTTTACCATTTCATGTCTTTTTTTAAAAAAACATTTCATCCACTTTTTGTGTATAGAACATTAACGTTTTAGTACTTCTTCAGTCTGGGTTACAGATCTTATATTATTTGTTACAACAAGTTCAATTAATAGTGCAGTTGGTCAGTGTACATATTAGAGACGTTGATGCTCTTGCGTTCGAACCCGGGGCAGGACCAAAGCCGGTTTATATATATATATATATATATATTTCCTCTTGCTCCCCTGATTTCAAAACCCTAATGTGTTCTTTTCTTTAGCAGCCGCCACATCATCTGAGAAAACCTACCCTCACATGTTATATAAGCACCACAACCCTACAGTAGCCACCGGACTTCTCTCAATCTGGTCTGATGTTATACACCCGTTAAAAAAAAACTCAATATCACAACAATGGCGGCCCTTATTCCAAAATTCACCTTCCTCAATTTTCTCTTCTGTTACGCTCCAATCCCTCGATTCCCCTTTTCCGACCATCAACCGAACAGTATACACACGGCCTTCTTCATCTCTCATCACCGACGGTAATTTTACATTCAACCGACGGGGAAGAATTTTACATGCCCCTGTTTCTGTCATTCTTCTTTGCACCGGTAATTCTGCAAGCCCAACTGCTGAACAAGTGACACAGCCGACACCAATCCCAACGGCACCTATCTCCCTCATTCTCTTCTTCTTTTACGAGATCTTTTTCTTTTTCAAGAAAAAAGGAACCAACAGAAAAAACAAGGGAATACATGTTCTGCGTCTGCTTCCCGTCTTCATAGGCGGTTATTTTGCAACCTAACTGGCGATCGAAGAAGTACATGCTCTGCGCCTTCCCATTCTCTTCATTCTGTGTAACTTTGTAACCCAAAGATGAGGGGCATACAACCCTGTATTTTCTTCGTTCTTTACACTCACGGTGACTTGCGAAACTTGACTGATCCCGCCCTCTCTTCATTCTCTCCCGGCGTTAATTTACGCCCAAACTGGCAACAAGGAGCAGACCTCAACCTTTGTTCATTCTCTTACTCTCGGTAATCTTGCAAGCAACTGACATACAAGGAACATACACTCTGCTCTATCACCCCTTCGTTTCACTTGCCGAGAATTTCCCCGTCCTTTCTCGTTGCTTTTGTTCGTCGGTCTTGTTTTTCTTCAATCCAGAGCAAATTCCATCCTCATATTCTTTTCACGGCGGAACATAGAGCCACCAATCTCTGGCGTCTACTTCGACGGGCTCCCACAAACACCAACACGATCGTCTTCATAGGACATCAATCCAGTCTGCGTCACGCGGCTACGAATACTTTGAGGTCGATTTCTGTAACAACTGAACTTTGGTTCACATAATTTGGTTTTAACTAGCTTTACGAAATCATTTGGTTGGCTTCAGTGCTGGTTTCGAAGTTTAGAGTGGATCATATCGTTCGATTGACTTTTAAGGGCTGAATTAAGATCATTCGTTTTTACGATTTGCTTGCTGAATCTGGTTGGGAATGGTTCTCCCGATTTTATGATTTACTGTCCAAACTTACTGAGTTCAATGTTGGCTTATGTTGTTATTCCTTCCTTTTCTGTTTTGACCGAGGTACCCTGCTATGAAAATGGAATGCATCTGCATCGTACGGTTCGGGACAAATTTTGGATATCGACACTATACTGGGTTTGTGAATGCTTGTGCCAAATCTTGCGCGTGCAAACTGGAATGCTGGTCGAACCTGTTGACTCGGTGAGAGATGCTAGACGATTGTTGTTCGTATCTGCTTTCACTCAGTCGATTATGCTAGTTTCTGTTTATGCTAGTTGTGTTAGCCTCTGCTCGTTTAATTGTTTCAATTCCTGCTCTTTGGGTTGTTCAAATCTCTGCTCATCTTAGCTCCTAATGTTGGCTTAGCAACCGTAACAGAAAATTTGGGTTTAGCAAATCTGGTATATGCGTGAATCAGCTACATTTGTGCAAACACTAACTGCTACTATTTATTTGCTGATCTACGTCTCCTATTGTTCATGAAATGAAAAAAAAACGGAAGAAGTATTTTATGCTCTAATGGGATGGTAATCAAAAGCTTAGACCTCACTTTATTTTAGATTTTTTTATTTGCGGGTTTAGAGCTTTCAGCTAGAAGGGAACAATCAGAAAGGGTAGAATAATGTCGTGACCAATTTCACTGCTCTAATTTGATCTGAAATCGAATCCGTCTTATTTTAGCGTTCGTTCAATGTGTTGGCCAAATGAACCTAGTATACTTTATTAGTTGCTTACCTTTAGTTCTATTTAATGATAATTGTTTTCACCATATGCTACATGTTTTAGATTAGTTTGGCAATTGTTGGGCCCAGCCCAATATAGAGGCCCAAGGACATAGGAAGCCCTAGTTAGCCCATAGGTCACCCCTTTATAGAAAAGCTTTAGGTTGGGGTACCTCCATGAATACGGGTCCTAGACACGGCCCATGTGAGGAATACCTATTTCCTTAAAATTTTCCAAATCATCCCTTAATGTCAGAATAAAATGCACAATCAACATTCCAATTCTAATAAAAAAAAATCATCCAATTTTCATTTCAAAAATCAGTCAATTTCAAAATCTAAACATCAATTGCCAAATAAAGCCAACATCCAAAATAAAAAGGCCTAAGGCCCAAATCAGCCCAAAAACAATTATTTAGCCCAACCACAAATAAGAACAGTTTTCATCCCACATTCCAATGCATAACCCGGTCCATTTCCAAAGCCTAAACTGGCTCACTTTCTAAGGCCCAAACCTGGCCCACTTCTCCAAGGCCCATATCCACTCAGCCCAATCCAAAATTCAGTTCCAAAATCAATTCAATTTGAAGCCCCAAAAAAAAAAACATTCCAAATTCAATTCCAAAACAACCCAATTTTTGAAACCCAAATCAAGGCCCAGTTTGAGGCCCGATCCAGCCCAAAACCTCGACCAAGGCCCAATTTGACCTAAATCAACCTAAAAGCCCAACCAAGGCCCAAACGTCCAACATTGACCAAGGCCCAAACTTCCAACTTTGACCAAGGCCCAAACTTCCAACTTTGACTAAGGCCCAAGTCTAACTTTGACCAAGGCCCAAGTCTAACTTTGACCAAGGCCCAAACTTTCAACTTTGACCTGGTCCAACTTTGACCAATCTTAACTTTGACTTGACCCAACTTTGACCAACATGAACATTGACCTTGACCCCACTTTGACTTGATCCCACTTTGACCCAGTCTAACTTTGACCCGGTCCTTTTTTCTGACCCAACTCAAATTCAAACCAAATTCAATTCAAATTCAATTCAAACCCAATTCTTTCAGCCAATTCCAACATTCAATTCAAAATTCATTTCAATCCAACATTCTAACTTTAATTCAATTCAAAACTTCATTCAATTCAAAATTCATTCCAATTCAATCCCAGTTTCAATTTCAATCCCAATTCAAATCAAAATTCATTCAACTCCAATTCAACTTTAATTTCAATTCAATTTCAAATCATCCCTCAAAATCCTATTACCCTAGCGCATTCGAATGTCTCAAAGACCCGAGTGTCTCCCAGACTTTGTTATTCCAATGATTCGAATGTCTCACAGACCTGAGCATCTCACAGACCCGAGCGTCTCACAGATCCGAGCGTCTCACAGACTTCGACATCTCAAGGTTTCAAATGTCTCACAGACCCGGGCATCTCACAGACTAGCATCCCAAACCCGAAACTTCTCGAAACTTCGAACCCTTCTAAATCTCAAACACCTCAAATATCTTCAAACTCCACAAACATCTAACTTCCAAAACAGTGAACTACGTAAGGTCTGATCTCAACAGGGTTGAGTACGTAGGCAACCCACACAGGGTGCGACCCCACACCAATCAAAATACCCTTTTGCACTCAGCTATCTCCCCTCCAACAACCACTTCTAACCCTCCACCTCAAAAAGTTCAGCCATCCTAAAGGTCCCTGAACTACGTAAGGTCTATCTCAAAGGAGTTGAGTACGTAGGCAGCCCATCTAGGGTGCGACCCCATTCCAATCAAAAACCCTTTCCCACTCTTAGTGACTCTCATACCTCTCAAACTCAAACCTTCTTCGGCTCCCATAAACTTCAAATCAACAAACTCCAAGTTTTGTCTATTCACTCAACCTCAGACTTTTCCCAAATCTTCATTCTATACTCATCCGAATTCAGCAATTCCTCCCTTGGCGTGAGCTTGACAGAAAAGCTCGCTTCATCCACTCTCTTTCTCTCTCCCGTCCTAATCCTATCGTTGACTTTTAATGAATCTCTCTAAAAGGTTTTGAAAGAAGGTAATCCCGACAATTGGAGACCGAGGTTTCCTCGGGCACCAATCCGAAGTCGTGGTCGTTGCCACTTCTAAGGGGTGTAACCCAGTACGAACCCACAACAGAATCTCTGAAATGACCAGATAAGTCCTATCCATAGGCAACAATCTCAGAGTCATTAACGGTTCTTAGAACCCGATCTTCCTTCCTAGTTATCATAGGTCAAACTAGGTGGCGACTCTAGTCAACTCCGCCTTATAGAGGCATAAGTCCGCGTGGGGCCCATTGAGAGCGAGTGTAGTGCTCACTAGCATTCCCCCTATGCTTTCTGGGAAAGACGGACGACAGAGTAGGTATTTGAGGGATGCCAAGGTGACAGGTTTTCACCCTCCACGAATGGCATTTTAGGATCTAGGCTTTTCAGTCAGACCATTTAGATAGACCCCCCCTCATACCGAAAAATCACCCTCCACACCAAGAACACAAAATGCATTTTAATTACTCTTCTAAACCCTTAGAGAATTCTAATTCCATAAAAAGGCTTAGAGTACAAGTTAGGGTTTTACCTTTGGGGGTCTTTGAGAGGGATTCTCACCCTTGAATCAAGAAGGGGGTTACTCCACCATTGGAGGGTTGAAATGGAGCTCAGAACCAAGAAGGAAAACAAGGTAAGAGAAGTAGCCAAAATCGGCCAAGGCAAGAAAATGGGGGAAATGAGATTTTCTCTTGAAACTTTTTACCTTGTTTGGAAGAGGAGACTCCAAACTTCACAATGGTGTGCTTTTCTCTTCAAATGGGGAAATCCCATGGAGATGAAACTCATCCTTTTCGAATTTTGGAAAGATAGAAATGTAGAGGAGGATGAGGGGATTACAAATATGTAATTTATTTTACATTTGGAGCTCACATGGAGGTAGAGCAAGAGGATGAAGAAGGGCTGCCATGGGAGCTGTTTGGAGAGCTCCAAAATCGCCCAAAATTCAGAGAAGGGAGGTGGGAGACGGTGAGAGAGGGGGAAATAGGAGAGAGAAGAGGGAAAGTGAGAGTGAGAGGTGAGAGAGGGATATTTTTCTTTATGTACTTTGTTTACTTTTTGCTTTTTGATTTACTTATTTGTTACTTGTGTGTGTGTGAGAGAGCTGTCTATAACAGTAAAATCGGCCCCCACACTGTTTACTAGCTGGAGCGTTTCTCGTTTTTTACAGAAACGCTCGTTATTTTACCCGTTTTGATACTATTCACTAACCGGGCCCATTTTCCGAGATTTTCTCGTTTAATCATTTTTATTGATTATTAAGCTTCCATAAATGCTTAATAATTATTATTTAATGATTTGTAATTTTTACGGGTCTGTTTGACCACTTAAAGCCACGTTTTCGGGTTTCCTCGGAAAACGTGCGCTAAAGCTCTTTTAGCGTTTTAATACATTTCTTGGATCCGCTTTCTTCGGGAATCATTCCCGTATACTAATTAGGCATGAATAAGCCTTAGGAATACTTACGATACTATAACCGAGGTCTCGTACCTCCTATGGTTATTTAACGCTCATTTTAGCGTTTTCCGCTTTTCAAGCGTTTTCTCATTTCTTTTGGATTTATTTTCCTCACCAAAATTACTTAGGCACTATTAGGCCTTTAAATACTATATTGGAATAATATAATCACCATATTTAAGTTCGGGGTATTTCAAGAACTCACCCGAGTAACAGAACTCACCCGAGTAGCAAAACTCACCCGAGTAGCAGAACTCACCCGAGTAGCAGAACTCACCCGAGTAGCAGAACTCACCCGAGTAGAAGAACTCACCCGAGTAGAAGAACTCACCCGAGTAGAAGAACTCACCCGTGTAGCAGAACTCACCCGAGATGAAGAACTCACCCTAGTAGCAGAACTCATCTGAGTAGTAGAACTCACCCGAGTAGCAGAACTCACCCGAGTAGCAAAACTCACCCGAGTAGCAGAACTCACCCGAGTAGTAGAACTCACCCGAGTAGAAGAACTCACCCGAGTAGCAGAACTCACCCGAGTAGTAGAACTCACCCGAGTAGAAGAACTCACCCGAGTAGAAGAACTCGCCCGAGTAGCAGAACTCACCCGAGTAGTAGAACCCACCTAGGTAGAAGAACTCACCCGAGTAGCAGAACTCACCAAAGTAGAATAACTCAACCCTAGGCTCGTCATAAGACCTATCCTACAATCATTCACTTTAGGCACCCAAAAGACCTTTCCCACACTCATTCATTTTAGCCACCCACAAGACCTAGCATCATTCCATTAGGCTCTTAATAAAACCTAGCATCACACTCTTAGGCTCGTCATAAGACTTACCCGCTCGCATCAAACACATTGCATCAATCTCATTACATATTACACCTCTTTTCATTCATTTCCATGTCCCAACACCTTTGAATGCTCGACGTACTTCATTTCACTTCTAGGTAGTCAGCGCCTTAGAATAGCTCGAAAACATTTCATCAATTTGGTGACTACCGCCTTAGAATAGTTTGACATCATTTTCATCCCTTTAGGTAGCTGGCGCCTTAGAATAGCTCGACAACATTTTATCATCTCTAGTAATTTGCGCCTTCAAACAGCTCAAACAACATCTCTTCTTAGCGTTTAGGTAGTCAACGTCTTAGAATAGGTTGACATCATTTTAATCACTTTTAGGTAGTCACCACCTTAGAATAGCTTGACATCATTACAACTTCCACATATCACCTCAATATTTCAACGTTTGGCACTCTTTTTCAACAGTTTCTTGTTTTGGACAAGTTTCCAACAAACACTTTAGTTGCATTTTACAATTTCCGCATAACACCTCAACATTGCCACGCTTGGCACCTTTTTCAATAGTTTCTTGTTTTGAACAAGTATCTTACACACATTTTGAGTGCATACACCTTATCATTGCCATATTTGGCACTCCAACAATCAGTTTTCATCCTTTGCATAAGACCATCATCTTTGCAGTCTTGCACCTTCCAGCACCCGAGTAGCAGAACTCACCCGAGTAGAAGAACTCACCCGAGTAACAGATCTCACCCGAGTAGCAGAACTCACCCGAGTAGCAGAACTCACCCGAGTAATAGAACTCACCCGAGTAGCAGAACTCACCCGAGTAGCAGAACTCACCCGAGTAGCAGAACTTACCAGAGTAGCAGAACTCACCCAAGTAGAAGAACTCACCCGAGGAGAAGAATCACCCGAGTAGAAGAACTCACCTGAGTAGCAGAACTCTCCCGAGTAGAAGAACTCACCCTAGTAGCATAACTCATCTAAGTAGTAGAACTCACCCGAGTAGCAGAACTCACCCGAGTAACAAAACTCACCCGAGTAGCAAAACTCGCCCGAGTAGCAGAACTCACCTGAGTAGTAGAACTCACCCGAGTAGAAGAACTCACCCGAGTAGCCGAACTCACCCGAGTAGTAGAACTCACCCGAGTAGAAGAACTCACCCGAGTAGAAGAACTCACCCGAGTAGCAGAACTCACCCGAGTAGTAGAACTCACCCGAGTAGAAGAACTCACCCAGTAGCAGAACTCACCTAAGTAGAATAACTCAACCCTAGGCTCGTCATAAGACCTATCCTACATTCATTCACTTTAGGCACCCATAAGACCTTTCCCACACTCATTCATTTTAGGCACCCACAAAACCTAGCATCATTCCATTAGGCTCTTAATAAAACCTAGCATCACACTCTTAGGCTCGTCATAAGACTTACCCGCTCGCATCAAACACATTGCATCAATCTCATTACATATTACACCTCTTTTCATTCATTTCCATATCACAACACCTTCGAATGCTCGACGTACTTCATTTCACTTCTAGGTAGTCAGCGTCTTAGAATAGCTCGAAAACATTTCATCACTTTAGGTAGTCAACACCTTAGAATAGTTTGACATCATTTTCATCCCTTTAGGTAGCTGGCGCCTTAGAACAGCTCGACAACATTTTATCATCTCAGGTAGTTTGCGCCTTCGAACAGCTCAAACAACATCTCTTCTTAGTGTTTAGGTAGTCAACGCCTTAGAATAGGTTGACATCATTTTAATCACTTTTAGGTAGTCAACACCTTAGAATAGCTTGACATCATTACAACTTCCACATAACACCTCAACATTTCCACGCTTGGCACTCTTTTTCAACAGTTTCTTGTTTTGGACAAGTTTCCAACAACACTTTAGTTGCATTTTACAACTTCCGCATAACACCTCAACATTTCCACGCTTGGCACCTTTTTCAATAGTTTCTTGTTTTGAACAAGTGTCTTACACACACTTTGATTGCATACACCTTATCATCGCCATATTTGGCACTCCAACAATCAGTTTTCATCATTTGTATAAGTCAATCATCTTTGCAATCTTGCACCTTCCAGTACCTGAGTAGAAGAACTCACCCGAGTAGCAGAACTCACCCGAGTAGAAGAACTCACCCGAGTAACAGAACTCACCCGAGTAGAAGAACTCACCCGAGTAGCTGAACTCACCCGAGTAGCAGAACTCACCCGAGTAGCAGAACTCACCAGAGTAGCAGAACTCACCCGAGTAGAAGAACTCACCTGAGTAGAAGAACTCATCCGAGTAGAAGAACTCACCCGAGTAAAAGAACTCACCTGAGTAGCAGAACTCACCCGAGTAGAAGAACTCACCCTAGTAGCAGAACTCATCTGAGTAGTAGAACTCACCCGAGTAGCAGAACTCACCTGAGTAGCAAAACTCACCCGAGTAGCAGAACTCGCCCGAGTAGCAGAACTCACCCGAGTAGTAGAACTCACCCGAGTAGAAGAACTCACCCGAGTAGCAGAACTCACCCGAGTAGCAGAACTCACCCGAGTAGAAGAACTCACCCGAGTAGAAGAACTCGCCCGAGTAGCAGAACTCACCCGAGTAGTAGAACTCACCCGAGTAGAAGAACTCACCCGAGTAGTAGAACTCACCTAAGTAGAATAACTCAACCCTAGGCTCGTCATAAGACCTATCATACATTCATTCACTTTAGGCACCCATAAGACCTTTCCCACACTCATTCATTTTAGGCACCCACAAGACCTAGCATCATTCCCTTAGGCTCTTAATAAAACCTAGCATCACACTCTTAGGCTCGTCATAAGACTTACCTGCTCGCATCAAACACATTGCATCAATCTCATTACATATTACACCTCTTTTCATTCATTTCCATGTCCCAACACCTTCAAATGCTCGACGTACTTCATTCCACTTCTAGGTAGTCAGCACCTTAGAATAGCTCGAAAACATTTCATCACTTTAGGTAGTCAACGCCTTAGAATAGTTTGACATCATTTTCATCCCTTTACGTAGCCAGCGCCTTAGAACAGCTCGACAACATTTTATCATCTCAGGTAGTTTGCGCCTTCGAACAGCTCAAACAACATCTCTTCTTAGCGTTTAGGTAGTCAACGCCTTAGAATAGGTTGACATCATTTTAATCACTTTTAGGTAGTCAACACCTTAGAATAGCTTGACATCATTGCATTCACTTTTAGGTAGTCAACGCCTTAGAATAGCTTGACATCATTACATTTACTTTAGGTAGTCAACGCCTTAGAATAGCTTGGCATCACTTTATTCATTATAGGTAGTCAGCGCCTTATAATAGCTTGACAACACTTTATATTATTTTAGGTAGTTGGTGCCTCATAATAGCTAAACACATACAAACTTCTCTTTTAGGTAGTTGGCTCGTCATAATATCCCTACACATCTCGACTTCACATTTTAGGTAGCTAGCGCCTCATAATAGCTCAGCATAATCAACAGACTTTTGGCAGACAGGGAGTTCATTCTTTAGGATCGACAAAATTTTAGGGTATCACTCAAGCATCAACTAAACTCTTCATATCCATTCTAAAGTTTAGTTGACGGGGGGCAATCTGTTATGCCCAAAATTTTGACCCCCTAGGTTGGGTTTCTTAAGGCATAGGCATTACAAAGAACATTCTAGACAAATCATGAAGAATCCTAGTTCGATCGGCGTGTTCCGTAGCATTGAGGACAGCTTAGTCATCCCAAGGGGCATTTTTGTAATTTTTAAGGCTCCTACGCCACCCCATAAGCTTTCTCTCTCCTTCAAAAATGACTCAAATTGAAACGCCTTGAAATTTTGACATGTGATAGAGGATGACATTCAGAGCATAAAGGAGTTAGAATTTTATTTTTTTGAAGTTCCAATAATTTTTTAGTAGTTTCTGATTAAAATCTAACAAGAAATTGAATTTTAAATATTCAATTTCCAAAAATCGAATTTCTCCTTAGAAAATTCATAAAATATCTCCTCTACATGAATCATCCCAGAAGATACTCATTCGAAAACATCGGCAAATCTCGATTTTTACCGAGCTAGTTTATTTTGAAATGATGCCTATAAACAACCTTAACCCTTGAGATAAGGAGAAGGTCCAAAACCCCAAGCAATAAGAATACCTAGCCGTCACAAGTTTCCTATGTTTTAACACATCCAAGAACCAAAATCTCACCGAAATCTAAACACACTTTTCGACTCCTTACGCTTCAACAATCATCAAATACCAGCCAAACCACCACCAAAACATGAAGAACATCCACATTACCTAATAGTCTGAATCGGGACGAACTCAATCCGGGATCGACTTCAACGAAGCACCGAAAATCTTTCAACATTAAGAATTTTATAAATCTCAAAGGTAAAACAGGTAGAAACTTTATTCTTTGAATTCCCCATGACTTCATTAGTCTTCTGTCAAATTCTTAGTGCCATTTAACTTTTTACAAATTCTGAGTTGACTTTTATTTAAGCTTCTGTCCAGTAACTTGTTAGCTAAGTTTCTTACTAATTTTGATTTCAAATTGAAATCCTTCAATTACTAATGTGTTAGAATCTTTCAGGCTACGTACCCATAAAATTTAAGCCAAAACACAGATGGGAACAGGCTCAACGCCGCCGTCCAAGGATGGTCCGCACCCACGGACGCTCTCGGACGGTGGCGGGATTTCAAAATTTCAAAAATTAGGGTTTTCAAAACTATGTCCAGGCCCACGGACACCCTGTTCGTGGCACCGGACTTTTCAATTTCACTTTTTCTTACACAATCGACTTTTCTGCATAATTAGGTTAACAAGGGTCCGTGGTCTCAGACATTAGGTCTGTTACGGACGGAAACAAAATTCGATCTAATTCTGCCTCCAAAACCCTAGTTTAGCTAGTTTCAATTTCCACATTTAATTTCAGTCAAAAAATATTAAAATACAAAAAAATCATAAACAAGCACTCTTAGGAAAAATAAACTCGTAAAAAGTTGTAAATAACCTAAGTAGAGGAAAAACGACCTAGAGGGGTAATAGAAGTAATTTGAACCCTAAATAAGTTGAATACCAAGCCCCCAAACCCAAATTGTCCTTTCCTAATTTACCTGAGGTTAGAATTAGGTGGAAACTCATAATAGGTTGCAGTGAGCTAACTTAAAATTTTTAGTA
Source organism: Limonium bicolor (assembly GCA_023374045.1). Taxonomy (NCBI): domain Eukaryota; kingdom Viridiplantae; phylum Streptophyta; class Magnoliopsida; order Caryophyllales; family Plumbaginaceae; genus Limonium; species Limonium bicolor. Next base: position 380,552,757 of record CM041778.1, on the reverse strand, counting down.
ATTAGTGTTTATCACATAGTTATTAAACTTAGGTTATAAGCGGACCTAGAACCTGACCAGATCCTAATCACCTGAATCAACATAGGATAGGGTTCAAAAGTTGAGGCTCACACCAACCTTACCTACACCGATTAGTTCTCCCTTTTTGTTGTCACCAAAGGAAACGGTTCCTTGGCTTCCTTATTCGAGTGAAAGGAATTTCCATTTATCTCCTGTTATGTGTTTAGAGCACCCGATGTCGATGTACCAGCATGGATCCCTTTCCACTCGGTTCTAAACTTAACAAGTTAGTTGTGTGGGGTTAGGGTCCCAATAATATTTGGACCCATTTCCACCAAGTGACTATGCTCTATGATCATTTCTAACTACCCATTTTAGCCCAAACTTTTTTAGTTGTCAGTGCCTCATAGAGCGTGCCCTGTGACATTTGGCCTCATGATGAACGGATTGTCTGCATAGGTGACAGACACCTCGACGTTGGGTTCTCGATGGGTATCTGACAGTTCGTTTGTTATTTCTCATAGGTGTTCTAACATCATTTTCCAGTTTTACACATTTTTCAATAACGGACGCTAGTTCTTTATTTTTCTTGTTGAGAGCAGAAATCAACTCATCTATCTCAGGTTGTTTATCTAGCTTCATTTTCTCATGAGCATGAAGAGTTTCATAATAATCATTTTGTAGCTTCCTTAGTGCATTTGTGTGTTTTACTACCATATCTTTGTCTGAGCTTTTCTCTAGTTTTTCATTTTCTACCAAGAGCTCCTTATTTTCAATTTCAAGTACCTCTAGTTGATCAACCAATATGAGGGGGAATTTTCTATGTCCTAAAAGTTCAGCTTTCTGAATTTTTCTTCTAAGTTTAGAATAATTTACCTTAGTTTGCTCTTCTTCTTCGTTTGATTCTGACCTCTCCTTATCTTGAGCCATCAAGCACGTTTCCTCAAGACAGAGATGAGCCTTTACATCTCCCGTATGATCACTCTCTGTGGTTTGATTATCACCACTGAGCTTTGAGTCTCCCCATGCGGCAACGAAGGCTTCTTTTCTTGTTTTTTTGTTGAATGTCTTTAGGACAGGTCTTCTGACCCTGTCGCTATCCCCTCGGGGTTGTTGCAGGCAGTCCTTGATATGGTTTTCCTTGTTTTGAACACCCAAAACATTTGTCATTTCTCTTCCTTTGGTGGTCGTCAGATTCCTTGGAATCTTTTCCTCTTCTCATATTACTTTTGATAAATTTTCGAAAGTACCTTTTGGCATAAATAACCATCTCATCATATTCCTTTTCTGATTTAGACTCTTCCTTTTCGACTACTTGAAGGGCTATACCTTTCCCTTTTTCCCTTTTTGAACTTTTTGAGATTTTTTGTTCCAACTTTAGTTCAATTGCCATTAAGGACCCTAGCATGTCTGTCAGATACATTTTTGACAGACCATGAACTTCTTGCATTGCATTGACTTTGCTACCGAAGGAAGCCAGAAGTGATCTAAGGAACTTCCTAATTTCATCTTCATTTGAGATACTTCTTCCAAGTACAAGCATCTCATTGATCAGCTTGGTGAACCTAGTGTGCATTTCAGAAATGCTCTCCTTCTCTTCCTTCTTGAACAACTCCCAATGAGTGAGTAGTAGTTTGATGCGAGTCTTTTTATCTCATCATTTCCTTCATGGGTGACCTCAAGTATTTCTGAAATTTCTTTCACTGTTTTAGCAAAGGCCAATTTGGAATATTGTTCAGGTAGTAATGCATAGTTTAGAATTCTTACAGCTCGTGCATTGAATATCAATTTCTTGATTTGATCGTCTGTCATATTGTCGATAGATATGTTTTTCCTTGACCATCTTGAAAGGTGTAATCACCTCATGATACTACCCTCCACATCCTTGGAACATCAGACTTGATATGGAACTCTATTTTGTTCTTTCAGTGAGTGTAGTTATCCCCATTAAAGAGTGGTGGTCGATTTGGTGCAAAACCTTCTTCTGATGCTAGTATGTTTGAGTGAACATGTTGATTGTCTTCCAAAGTAGTTAGCTTTCTAGAAGAAACAAGCTCTGATACCAATTAAAACTTGCAATCTCTTCAAATACGTCCTTGACCTGTCATGGACGTGTCGTTTGCGCAGAATAAACGGTGTGATAGTTTTAGGAAGAACGTGTTAACATCAAACTTAAAACTCCTTTTCAATATAGAATTTACACTTTAGAAATTCACTCAATCTCCCCCCGCCCAACCTATAGACTGCGGGACAGTTCTAGACTTATCATCAAAGTCCTTTACCCTTCCTGACAGCAGGCCTACGGTTCCCTAACCGTTCCCAGACTGATCAGTCTACCAAGTACCCGATGTATTAACTTAACAGTCCAGTCCTACCTAGCTCACCAACTTCCTAGTACTTACACACACTTAGTCTGACTCGTATTTTCACTAGTTATCTCTCTCCTTGTGTGTGACCAAGTTCTTACATGTGACGTTATACATCGTATTTATACACATAAGTTTGTTTAGAGTTATAAAAAACAATCTATGACCTCCTAAACTCTTAGGGTTGTTTGCCCCCTTCGTCCTTCATAAAGTAGCCACGCTCGAATGTAGGCTGCTCTTTAACTTGCTACTGGTCTTGTCAGAACATGTGTCGTGCTGTAGTTGGACACGTTGGAGACGAGTGCTCAGGAGGTCGGTCACCACTTGCACTCTCCACTTTCCTTATCTTTATGACGTCATTAATGTTCTCTAAGGCTTCATTAATACTGTGCAATGAGTGCCTCTTAATAGCCCTGGCCTTGCCTTGTTATCTTGTACATTAATGAGTAAGACTTTATCGTGACCTAGTTGCTTGTGTGGCTGCATGAGTCTACATGAGCTTGTCGGTACACTGATGTGTTTTGTCCTTATATAAGTCTGATGCTTGAGAGATATGGTTGTGTAATGCTTTACTTCTTGTGGATGCTAGAAGTTCTATCGAAGCTCTCTCTAACAGATGCCCAACTAGATGGGCACGTGTCGTGAGATGAGTGTGCTTGCAACCTTGCGTGCTAAGCCATTCTTCCACTTGTTTTATCTGAATTATAAGCTCAACAAACACATTATAAACAACACATGTTTGCTATCATCAAAACTAAAGGATCTTGACTTAACAACACTTTACAAGATGAAGTCTGGGAAAATGAAGAGAAAAGTTAGAGATGACTTCTGGCAAGCATGGGAACAACAGTGTACGAGTGAGAAGTTCAAGAACATCAGCGAGACTAACTCTCATAACCGTAGGACTGAGCACACACCTGCTGGTGGTCTATTTACATATGTGAGTGGTTCTCGCATGATAAAGGAGTATAAGAGGGATCTGGTGAGTCTTTTTTATTTCATAGTGTTTTTCATTTAGTTTAATGTTATTAACTCTTAGAAATAGATTGAAAATATGATATGTTTATATGTAGTGGGGTTGTGAAGTGTCTTTGTGCATATGAGTGAATATGAATGTGAATGGAAGTATATATGAATCTGAATGCAAGTACATGTGAATGTGAATATGAATGCAACTATGAATGCATGTTGTGAGTTGTGATTGTTATTAGATTCTGATATGTACAATCTTGGATTGTATATGTGTGGGGAAATGCAAAAAAAAAATATAGGGGAGGTTATGTCAAAAAATTTTAAGCCTTGTTTAATTATATCTAATTTAATCAAGTGTTTTTTTGGTAGACTAAGAAATACGGTACGGAGCCAGATGCTTACACATTGTTCATACACACTCATTCAAGCAAGGATGAACATGGAAATAGTGTGCCAGTGTGCACCCAGGTTGAAGACACTGTTGTAAGTGTTGTAATCTAACTTATTTAAGAAATTGTGCTACATTCAAATTTATTCATTAACGATGAGTAATTATATCATTGTGTTATGATTATAAAGAATAAATACAAAGAGGTGTTAGATGCTACCACTCAGGAGTCAGCCACTCCAAATGATCCATCTATTCAAGCCACACTTGTAGACCCTAAAGGAATTTTTTATAAGGCTATTGAAGGGAAATCGAGAAAGTAGAGGGTCTACGGTGTGGGCGAGCTAGCACCAGAGTAATTCCCCGACTCATTTCACAACACCCACACTAGCTCACGTACTACTGGCTAAAACAAGAGCACATACGAGTCCATGAAGTCAGACATTTAGCGGGATCTACTTCAGAAGCTCGGTGACAATTACATAGAGAAGATTCAAGCTGAGAGCGGGAAACAGTCCATCAGAAGTTGTAGCGAGGAGATGCAAGTGATGATACGAGCACAGATCTCCCAGATGTTTCCCTCTCAGCAGGGTCTATACGGTGCATTTGGCGCTAGCTCTAGTATGACGGGTGGATGGGGTCAGTGGGGAGGAGCACATAATGGCTCAGGTGATCCGGGTGGTCCTGGTGATCACATGAGGTATCGTCCAAGGGATGGGCATGGTTGGGACCATGACTATTAGATAGATGACATATGAGTCTGGTAGAATTTTTGCGTTAGACTATGTTCGTATCAAACTTTGATTGTACCACTTTGTATCTTTTATTGATTGGACTATAAGTTTGATTGTACTACTTTGTATCTTTTGTTGATTGAACTATAAGTTTGCTTGTATTATACTCTCTTCAATAAAAATAATATTTTTATGTTTAATTATTATGAGTAACTCTTTATAGGATTGCATATTACACGTGGATTTGAATAAAATGTATTACTTGTCAAAATTTACAGATGAAAATATATTAGAAATCAAAATATTAAACAATTTTTAAAAATATTAAAACTGGTTAGCGACGGCTGTATTCCATCTCTATTCCGTCACCATCAAAAATATTAGTGACGGACAGATACATCGCTAATTGGCGATGGACGACACCGTCTGACGCGAATATGGATTAGCGATGACACGTTTAGCGACGGGCAAATCCGTCGCTAAATCAATTTAGCGATAGATTAGAGATGGTTGTTTTCTAGTAGTGATACCCATTCTCATGCAAGCAGGAGAGCTCCCAATGATTGCAGGCGAGAAGAAAAGGAATTATGACCGTTTCTTGAATAATGGTTCTCTTGAAGAGTTTGATCTTCTCACAGGTCTCATTCTCCTGGGAAGAAAAGGAAAATGGCCGAGGTGGGAAAGAAACCATGCTTAGTCGATCTGGATCTTGACAAGGAAACTACTCACACATCTAATATTGCCTCCAATGCTGCAACAACCTCCTATGAAACTGAGGTTGCCAAGCAAAATGATTCCTGATCTCTATGGTTGCCATCCAATGCAACCATGCTTTTTTTTGTTGCTAACAACTACACCATTATGGAAGGGTGTTTGCTTCTTAGAATCGTTAATGATGTTTTTTTTTTTACTTATGTATGTATATATTTATATGGAACTTGTAGTTTCTCTGTTTAACCCACTCTCTTTTAATTGCTATGGTTGCTAGCAGTGGCGGATTCAGGAGCTTTGTTTCGGGGGGCAAAATTTTTTTTGACACTATCATACTTTAAAATATTATGTCATTCTGTATTTTTTTCAAAAATTTATAAGAGTACTTTACAAATTTTTAAAAGTTTCGGGGGCCCGGTGCCCCCCTTTGGATCTGCATCTGGTTGCTAGTTTAGAAGTTCTAAATGTAGGTTGGTTCTTTCTATATGGTCATTGTAGGGGTACTTGGTTGATGATTGTAACTTTTTGGTGGATTGGAGTTTAGAGCAAATATGGCTCTTTGTACTGGTAGTGAGTGAGAATGGCACTCTCGCCAAGAATTGCAGTTCAGGTTTTAGATAGGCCATGGTGCTTCCCTTGCCCACTGGCTTTGGGGTTCTTTGGAATCTAGAAATGCCCTTGTGTATCTTGCTAAATGCTAATGCAAACTGTTGGTTTGGTTAAAAAAATATAAGTTGGAGACACAAACACTACGCCCTAAAATAGATTAAGGACTAATCGCAACAAAAGTATAATAATACCCTCAGTATAAAGTGTACTCCTGTATGAGATAGATAATCACCAAATTTAATTGAATCTTTATTATTTCAAATTGGCAACGATTACACATTCCTACCCGGAACTTGGTCCGAGAGATAAACGCTGAACAAGCAAAGAACGTTATGGGTGCTGATATACAAGCTTAAATCAGAAGGGACACAGTCCATTAATTCCTGTTCACGATCCTCAGCCGTCTGGCGCAATCCACAAACTCCCTGCGCATAATAACAAACATTATACTATATGATAAATAAATAAAATCAGTTATGTATAGTAATGAGAAAACAAAATAAAAACTCACTGCCATGGAACATCTCCAGCAGCTCTCCACTTCCCATCAACATCGTTGTAAATCAGAGCGAATTCCGACCCGTCTTGAAACAATCTCAACCCCTTCCCTGATAATGAAAACCTACCTGAAACAAATTAATACAACATCATCGTCATACACCGCAGGAAAACAAAAAGATTAAGATTATTTGTTTGTTTATGCTTACCAAACATGTCGTTAAGTTGAAGTGCAAGGCTAGAGTAATCCCCGTGACTGATAATGCAGATCTTTCTACCAACAGGAACACCATCCATGTTCACTTTCACGTACCCGTAATGCTGCCGACAATGTCTGCTTTCCACAGCTTCAGTTTCTTCTTCTTCGACATCGACGTTGAGTGAAAATGGATGTATGATGGTGGTGTATGGATTGATACCGCCAGTGAAGTTGTGAGATTCGAAGATTGGGTTTTGTGGTGGGTTGTCTAGCTGAACATACCCAGTCTCCGGAAGTACAACTGAAAAAACATATATAGTTAATATAGTTAAAAATTTTGACATAAGATGAAGAACTAGAAATTAATGGTAATATTGTATGTATTTGTACTACATTGATCTGAGGGAGGAATATAAAAGTGATGATGATCCATGGTTTTTAAACTGAGCCCAAGATCAATTCCACTGCTGCTACTGTGATCCGCTGCAAGATTATTATTATAAGCAAGGTGCTGGTGGTGCTGCTGGTGATGCGGTGTAGAAGAATGGCAGGTCAGAATAAAGCTGTTAGTAGTTGCATTAGGGTCCATAGGGAAGAAATATATATTGCAATTTCAGCTGTTTCTTCACCTTCAGTTTTCAGGTCTGTTAGAATATATATACTACTACTACACCAGTTAAAATACAGTAGTACAATAAAGGAGGAATCGTATGATCACCACCAATTTATGCAGAAATATCTCTCGGAAATGCTACAGATTAAGGGCACATAACCTATCTAGCTCGTGGTTCTCTCTTTCACACCACGCCTCATAAATGAACAGTCAGTGTCGTTATCATTGTCGCCTCTTATCGTCTTCCTGTTTAACAAGTTTTCAACCCAGAAGAATACAGGGCGTTAAGAAACGGAAAACGGAAGGATGGGTGATGATCATACTATGTTGGATCTTGTAACCTGACACTGGTACAAACTGGTGGGTAGTATTTTGTCCGATTAAGATGAGATTTAATTTCAGGGTAGCCGAAAGAAGAGAAGCGGAGCAGTAAATGATGTGATCAGAGGGGACAATATCGCAGTCGCTGTAGAGTACCCGGTTTTCATTGGCGCGCGCGCGGCCACCGGTCTGCCCTTTACTGGACGGTGTCATCTCTAGCATACTTTTTTGGTGCCCATGCATGAATGTTCTTAGATCTGCTCTTTACCTCGATCAATGGCAAATTTCAACTAACCTAACTGATGCCCTTGTTTGCCAAAGACTTCTAGATTGTGAGGATTGGTTGCTTATCATTTTGGACATCCTAGATTCAAGTTGTCATGTAATTTTTTCTCCCCAAAATGGCCTAAAACAATTTGAAATGTTATAAAATTTTAACACATAATAAGAAATGACATTTAAAGCATAATGACATTGAAATTTCGAAATTTTGATTTTCCAATAATTATCTTTTAATTTCTAAACATATTCCAAGAAGAATTAATTTTAAAATTATTCATTTATCAAAATAAAATAATTTTACATTCAAAAATTCATAAATATCTTCATGTTGGTAGATTTTCATAATCATATTCTACCCGGAAGTTAACCAACCAGTTTCGGTACACTTAGATATTTTTACCAAACTTTTTTTATCTCACTTGATGCCCCTAACTGAGTCAAAGTCAGAAAACATCATCACAAACTTGCCTCCCACGTTTTTCAACTCTTGAGTACCGAAATCTTACTTAAACTTCTCCGAAATCCCCAAAAACACAGTCTTTGCAATCTCACCAAAGATCTAACCATCAAAACGATAAAATCACAACCAAAACGTGAAGAATTCAATCAAGATATCATAGTCAAAAGCCCGTGTCAAAGTTCCATTGGATCGACCATCGATAAAGCGTTCGAAGAATCCCGTTGTGAAGGAATTACCATCTATAGAGATCAAGACAGGTTAGAAGTTCGATTTTCTAACTCCCCTTACTTCAATTTGCTCTTTTTATCGGATGTCCCCGAAGGTACAACTTCAATTTGCTCTTGATATTAAATTTTAGTCGAACTGAAGTTTCCCGATGTTTTAATATCATTTAACTAAGTTTCTGCCCTACAACTTGTTGATTAAGTTTCGTATTGAATTCGACTAAAAATTTAAATTTTTCAATCACTAACTTATTTAGAATCTCACAAGGTACACACCTGTTGTGCAAAATAGTGGTGGAACTATCTTGTTAACTATGGGCAGTGAACCCAATCATTGTAGTACAACAAGGTCGTATTCATAGGGACTTCGTAACTATCTAGTTAATTATAAGCTTAGTAAATGTGCAAGAAGTTATATACAAAAGTGCATAAATGTAAATGATGGGTTTTTGGTTTTTGGTTTGATTAAGGGAAGATAAAGGAAAGAAATTAAACTAAACTACTAAACTAGGATAGATGTAGCCCGGGATGGATATTTGCACCCGTCCTCCCCTTACTACCGATAGTCGGCCCTTGAACTTATAGCTAAACAACGGGAACACTTAATTAATTAGCAACCTCATCTAGGCATACTAATCCTAACCAATTAACTGGGACTTCTCAATCAGTTAAGCCCGGGGTCAATCGATAGCACTAAGCTCAAGTTCCCCTAAGGTTTCAATGTAGTCTAATACCAAAATCAGTGAATTCGAGTATTGTTCTAGTCTCCAACGGTTTAGGTTTCTATCTCAGAATTACATTTTGATAGAATCCCACAATAATGCTAAACTAATCGGTTAGGCCAAACAAACCAATTTACACATAGATGACAATTGAGTAAAACCCTAAACAAATCCCCAAATCATGAGTGACAAGTTTAAGAATCATAATACCCAATAATCATCTTCATTAAGCTCAAAGAACTAAAATAAAGCACAAACATAAGTTCAAGGTTCACACAATGGAGTTTTAGGATAGCCATGGGAGGTTGAAGAAGAGCTTCAATGGTGGGGGGTTCTTCCTCTCCTTTCCCTTCTTCTTCTTCCTCTTCTTCTTCTTCTTTTCCTCTCTTTTTTCTCTCTTTTTCTCTTTTTTCCGTTCTGGGTTGTGGCTCTCTATATGGCCCCCTATATCTCCTTCTTTTCTAGCTTTTAAAAAGACAAATGGGCAAAATCTAACGACCGACTGACCCACCCTGGTTCGGTCCCGTGGGTCGGTTGAGTCCAGAAGCAATTTCGGGAGCCGAAAATTGCGTTTTTAAGTTTGACCGACCCAAGGGCGGGTCGGTCGGTGGGTCGGTCTAGTCCAGAAGCATTTTCGGCCCCCGAAACGAGCGTTTCTGGCCTCCGAACTTCTGACTGACCCACTATGGGTCGGTCCTGTGGGCAGCCTAATCTTCAAAACGTTGTATCTTCTTCGTTTTAGCTCCGATTTTGGATCCGTTTGCGCCCACACGTTTGTCTTTTCGTCTACTTTATTCCTAGATATTTTATTCCTCTTGTTTCGGCAACATTGTGTAAAACACCAATAAAACACAAATGTAGAGGAAAACTAGCTGGAGTGGAGAAATGAGCATGAAAAGTGTTGATAAAATATGAAATACACCTCTAAAACATGCTCATTTGGACACTCATCAACACCCATAAATTTGAGTTGAAACAACCGCTGGAAAACACCCAAACTGCCGTCATCCGGTGCCGGTCCACCCCACGCACGGATGCTACAATTGGGGTCCCGAATAGGGAACCAAATAACTGAAATTTTTTAAGGCTGGAACCGAGACCTGAACCAAAACCGAAATTCTAATTTGGTTTTCAGTTAGAAACTAATTATAAAAAATCCCAATTATAAAAAAGAACCAAATTTTAACAAGGAACCTAATTATAAAAAGGAACTAAACTATAAAAAAGAACCGAATCATAAAAAAGAACCGAATTAGCCAATATTTTCCATATATATAATTCGGTTATCCGGGTAACTAAATTACCCAACCCTGGAACCAAAAACCGAACAGAATAATATTTCGGTTCTACCCGAGTAACCGAAATTTTTTTAAAAACGGTTAAATTTTGGTTAAAAAATCCGAAATAATTTCAGTTCTCAGTTATAATCAAATACCTAGAACCAAATGCTCACTCCTAGTTCCGGACACCTCAAAACGGTGGCGTGATTTTACTTTTTCAAAGTTTTAGGGGTTTTTATCACGTGTCTAGGCTCATGGACACCCTGTCGGTGGCCCTGGACGCTTTAAAAAAATCGTTAGTAAATTCAAATATTATGTCTAATTCGGTATATTAGAGTTTGTGACCACAGACATCAAGAAAACTTGACCTAACTTGACCCCGAAACTCTAATTTAGGTAATTTCAATTTTCACCTTCAAATTCCATCAAAACAGGTTAAGAAGTACAAAATACAGAGGCTAGCACACTTAGGTTAAATAAACTATATTACATATGTAGAGGAAAAATAACTTAGAAGGGTAGTGAAAGTAAATTGAACCCAGAAAAGTTATACACCAAGCCCCCGAACCCAAACTCTTATCTTTTCTAGTTACCATAGGTTAAAATTAGATGTCGACTCTTAATAAGTTGTAGTGGGCTAACCTTAGGTTGTGTAACACACCCCAACCGCTAATCCTTCCATTCTCCTCTAATCCTTCCCATAATTACCTTACTCGCAGCGGAATACTTACCTACTCCCGGCGGGTGATACAATGCCGTTAACCATCCAAGGTTAACAAGGCTACTACTACTTACCGTATCGGTCTGACGATTAGACTGGATACATACATACTACTTACCTTACAATCCAAATACTTACTTTACAATACCAATTACTTAATTACATTTGATTACCGAGTATACCGAATTATGAATTACATTCCAACACTACTTCCCAAAATGAAGAGTTTATACATCCTCTCCTTACTATTCAATCAAGAGTTCAATATCCAAAAGGTGTACCACATGGTACACCGGCTACTCAAAAGGCCTTAGCCGTGTACAACTCAGTACACCATCACAATCCTACTAACTACATCAAAAGAATTGCATCCATCCTTACTCTACTACTCCGTCACGCCTCGCGGGTACCTGTGGAGTAAAACATTCCCCCTAGGGGTCAGCTTACGCTGCATATGATAACCGCATACCCCGCGTACTAGCGAGGGTACGCCAACTATTTGGTCGAGTACATGCGGTTCGTTTCATTCATACGTACATACATGCTTTATACAATACAATACAATACATTCATTTACCAAGCATACATACATACAATACTACAAGGAATACAATACAAGTCATTCATTCGTACTTACCATACTCACCGCATCACGAGATACAATTCTCCAATACATACAAGGTCTTGTTAGCCTTATTACACACCCGGGTTAATCGGGTGTTCAATACTTTTACTCCGGGTCAATGACTTACAATAGCAAGACCATACAAATACCATACATACTTCTTACATACTTTACTTCCAGTTAAGTCGGTATGACCTCCGGGCAGGGATTACTACATCCCACCACCACCGGGCTTTAGGGTGGCTCACTAATCCAGGATGCTACCCATTCAAGGGATTTGGTCCATGGAAAAGATTACAGCCAGGATTCGGTTCCAACCTCTTGTGGTTCCTTATCCTCACGCGTGGCCGAAACTATATCGGGCTCCTACTCATTCCATTTTACTCAATACTCATGTTAGGAGTTAGGTTGTTAGGAATTAGTAGAAGTCCATACTTACTTCCATACATACATACATACACAAGTACTCATACTTACACATCACTTCATTTCCATCATATTTCATGAATTATACAACTAAATGTTCAAGAGCATAAACAAGAACACTATAGTTCAAACACATATAAGTGCAATGTAAATCCGATTCATGCATTTATCTTGTTGGTGATCACATAACACACAAATCGGGGTAACCAAGTTAGGATACAGGGCATGAGGAAATCATACCGTTCACCGTCGAATACGTTCTACCGGTTCCCTTGGAGATCAACTATTTGATTCCTATACATACATGAAGTAGTATGATCAATGATCTATTATTGATCTAATTTACTCCCTCATTGATACTTTCAATGTATACTTACTACTTCTTTACATTCATACTTGGTTATAAAACCATTCTTTTCTTTACTACCTCATAAACTTGTTTTCTTACAACTTACTTACTTCCTTACCATTATTACTTCATCAATGGTGTATTACTACATATATATGCATATAGGTATATAGGCATATATATATGTATATATGATTACTATAGTCATACAATTAAAACATTTTTTTTTTGTAAGTGTTTGGGCCGTCCGACCCACCGTCCGACCCACCCTGGGTCGGACCATTCCAGTAGGTTTTCGTCCTCTGAAATTACTCCCGTCCGACCCAGCACTATTCCGTCCGACCCATACCCTCTGGGTCGGACCATTCCAGAAAGTTTCGATTTGTCATCCAAGCCATGTCCGACCCACGTCCGACCCAACCTCTGGGTCGGACGAAGTCAGAAACTTCGATGAAGAAAATTTTTGCCGTCCGACCCACGTCCGACTCACGGCCCTGGGTCGGACCATTCCAGAAAGATTTCTGTCGATTATCAAGGCCCGTCCGACCCACGTCCGACTCACGGCTCTGGGTCGGACGGTTCCAGAAAGTTTCCGTTGTTTTCTCAAGGCCCGTCCGACCCACGTCCGACTCACGGCTCTGGGTCGGACGGTTCCAGAAGGTTTATTTTCGTTCTCCAGGCCTTGTCCGACCCAGCGTCCGATCCAGCTGTGGGTCGGACAGTAGCAGAACTTTGCTACAGGCCTTGTTTTCTTTTCCCAATTTCACCCATTGCTTCCCTATTCTTCCTACATGCATCCTAACATGTTTTAGTACATTTAGTCACTCTAAATCATGCTAATTCATTCCTTAATACATCACACAATCCTATGCTTATTTATACACTCAATTTCCCCAAGTCTCAACTCAACACTCCCATTGTCTCTTCCCTTATACCTTATGCTACAGATTTTTCCCTCTACTCTTATACTCCAATATCCCTCATCCAATGCCACTCTTAGCATCTTAAATACATTAGCTCACAACCTAGTTCCATCTCATTTACAACCCACTTCAAATCTGTTACAAGGCACTAATATTCCTCCTAAACTCTCCAAACACTTTCTCTTCTTAAGCAACTCAAGTCCTCTCCTTTCTACACAAATTTTGACATGGTCTCCCCTATAATTCTTACTTTCTCCCATATTAATTCAGTTCACATACTCATTCTCACAACCTGTTTTACATACATTATATACACATTCACACACTACTACAACATAAATTCCTGCACACATACACATTCACTACCCATGTTTTCCCAAGTTTCAACAACATTTAAACTTCAAAACTGTTACATTCTCTTCTCCAATACACTACTACATTACCATTACTCATTACTCAATTCATTATTCACTTTACTACTTAAAATCTGTTACACTACTACTACAAACTAGTCAAGGTAGCATTACCTTGTCTTGCTAGTTTTTCTTTTCTTTCTTTCCTTCCTCTTCTTTCTTCTTTCTTCTCCTGTTCTCGGTCAATGGGTTCACACACACACAAGTGCTACAGCATACACATACACAATACCATTTAGCATTCATTTTATACTAACCCTAGAATTTAGGTTTTAGGGTTTAGAAGAGTGTTACCTTCCAATGAATGATGAAGCTCTTGACTAGTGAAAGAACAAGATTTCTAGCCCACAAAGAGCCAAATCGGCTGGAAGCAACAAGGAACCAAGAGTTCAAAAACTGAAAATTCTTAAAATGCTAATGAGAGCTAGAATGATGGATTTTCGAAATTCTTTTTACCTCAAGATGAAGAGGAGGTGAAGGTGCTTCTAATGGTGGACTTGAATCTTCAAATGGTGACACCCCAAATGAAAGTTGAGCTTTTGATTTTTGAAAGGAGGAAATGTTCTCCTTTGCAAGGGGATTCTAGTGGTTAATTTTTGTAATTTGGAGAAGTTTGAGTTCAAAGAGGAGAGAAGGAGAGTTTATGTTTCTTCTTTCTCCATGATCGCAAGGTGAAGAAGAAGGAAAAAGAGAGAAAGAGAGGGGTGTACGTGAGGGAGGGTAAGAAGTAGGAGAGAGAGTCTTTTTTTTTTCTTTCTTTTTTCTTTGTCTTTTGTGAGTTAAAGATAGAGAGTGAGAGAGGGGGAAATCGACCCCCATACACACACACACATTTTTATTTTATTTGCAAAGTGGACACACTTAGTTTGTTTATTTGTACTCTACCCCACAACTTACCGGTTGTTACAGTTTTTACTAACCGGTACCCGTTTTCCGGAATTTTCTCGTTTAATTAATTTTATTGGTTCTAAAGCTTCACTAATATTTATTAGTGACTATTTAGTTGACCAAAATTGTTACGAGTCTATTTGACCCGCTTAAAGTCGTTTTCCCGGTTTCCTCGAAAAACGCGCTTTAAGGTTCGTTTATGCTTTTAACCCATTTTAAAGGTCCGTTTTCTTCGGGATTTGTTCCCTCGTATTTATTTATGTAATTAAGCCTTTAAAATATAATTAGCCTAATTAATCACTGTTTTTAATTACGGGGTATTTCAATCTACCCCCCTTAAGAAACTTTGCCCTCAAAGTTGCTCAAGGTTACAGTTTACCATTTCTACTCATTTGGCAAGCCAATTGCCACAATACATTCTACTACCACCTTACAAGGTGTTCACAATTCTTACACTACCAGCATACGCAATTCAGATAATGCCACATACTTAGTTCAAATACCATACACAATACTACTTCATTCAATACTACAATCCACAATACATTCGCAATACTTCACAATGTCATTCGTGTCATATACCGTACGACCAATGCATTACTCATTACATACATACCATACACATCGTACTACATACCAATACTACTAGCACTACTTTGTGCCAATACAATACACTTAGCACTACATGTGCCAACCAAAATACAATTACATACATACTACTATGCAATGCTAACCCGAAGCAATGCAAAAGCAAAAAGGCTCTACCCCCCTTAAAAGGGGTACGCCCCGTACCCTCCGTGCTATACGGATACTAGACATCTAGTCTACAAAAATTCGGGTACTTCGCCTTCATGGCGTCCTCTAATTCCCAAGTCGCTTCCTCGACATCGTGGTTAGACCACAAGACCTTCACCATTCGTACAGATTTATGGCGAGTGTCTCTTGTCTTGGTATCAAGGATTCGCAGTGGAGTCTCGACATATCTCATCGTCGGCTCTAGGGATAGATGTTCGGGTTCTAATACATGAGAGGGATCGGCTATGTATTTCTTGAGTTGTGATACATGAAAGACATCATGAACACGCCCCAATTCTTCAGGCAATGCTAGCCTATAAGCTACGGCTCCAATCCTCTCGGTAATGGCATACGGGCCTACAAATTTCGGGCTCAGTTTGCCCTTCTGGCCAAATCGAAAGACACCCTTCATAGGTGAGACACGCAAGAACACTTGGTCGCCCACGGCGAACTCAAGGTCGCGTCGTCGCACATCCGCATAGGATTTCTGTCTATCTTGGGCTGCCTTCATATTGGCTCGGATTTGTTGTACCTCAGCTTGTACTTGTTCCAAATACTCCGGTCCTATGATGACCGCTTCGCTTGACTCATCCCAACACAACGGGGTACGGCAAGGTCTACCATACAAAGCTTGGAATGGCGACATCTTAATCGAAGCATGGTAGCTATTGTTATACGAAAACTCGATAAGATGAAGCTTCTCAATCCAGCTCCCCTGGAAGTCTAAGGCACATGCCCTTAGCATATCCTCTAGTGTTTGGATGGTCCTTTCTGTCTGACCGTCGGTCTGTGGATGGAAGGCGGTGCTAAGCTTCAACTCAGTACCAAGCGCTTCCCGTGTCGCTCTCCAGTATCTCGAAAGAAATCTGGTGTCGCGGTCAGATACAATGGTTTTTGGGACTCCGTGGTGTCGGATGATCTCCTTGTCGAATAGCTCTGCGAGCTTCGCCACCTTCCAGGTGTCCTTCATCGGTATGAATCGGGCAACCTTGGTGAGGCGATCGACTACTACCCAGATCATGTTGAGTCCTCCCCTAGCAGGTGGGAGTCCAACAACAAAATCCATGGAGATGTCGTGGAATTTCCACTCCGGAATGGGCATGGATTGCACCATTCCTCCCGGTCTTCGGTGCTCGAACTTCACCTTCTGGCATGTGAGACACCTCAGAACATACTCAGTCACGTCTGACTTCATCCCTGACCACCAGAAGTACCTCTTCATGTCTTTGTACATTTTAGAGGCTCCCGGATGGACATGCAATGTCGAACAATGTGACTCTCGCAGAATGCGATCCCTTAGCTCAGCATTGCTTCGGGGGACGCATAATCTGCCATTCAAACGGATCAGACCATCTTCATGCAGTTTGAAGTCGTACTTTCGGCGCTCGAAGGTACCATCTGTGATTTTCTGTCTGATCTCTGTGAAGTAAGGGTCGCTCAACTGAGCGTCTCGCACCTCGTCAACCAAGCTAGAAGAAGCGAGTAGCGAATGGAGCGAGTGTGCTCGACGACTCAGGGCGTCGGCTACTACGTTTGCCTTCCCTTCTTTATACTGGAGGTTGATGTCGTAATCCGAGAGGAACTCCATCCACCTCCTCTGCCTTAGGTTCAATTCTTTCTGGGTGAATACGTACTGTAAACTTTTGTGGTCGGAGTAGATGGTGATGCTTACCCCATAGAGATAGTGTCGCCATATCTTCAAGGCGAAGACAATGGCTCCTAACTCTAGATCATGTGTCGGGTAATTCTCCTCATGCTTTTTCAGCTGGCGAGAAGCATAGGCTACTACCTTGCCATGCTGCATGAGTACGCATCCCATGCCCTTGCCCGATGCATCACAATACACCTCAAATCCCTCTGTGCCCTCTGGAAGTGTGAGAATTGGCGCTGAGGTCAATGAGTCTTTAATTTCTGGAAGGATACTTCGCACTCCTTTGTCCATACAAAGGGTGCATCTTTCTTCATCAATGACGTCATGGGCTTAGCGACTTTTGAGAAGTCCTTTACAAACCTCCGGTAATAACCGGCTAAACCAAGAAAGCTCCGGATGTCGGTAAGTCTTAGGTCTAGGCCATGATCGCACTGCTTCGATTTTGGATGGATCTACTGAAATGCCCGCGCTCGAGATGACATGACCGAGGAATGATACCTGATCTAGCCAAAACTCGCATTTGGAGAACTTCGCATACAGCTGGTTCTCGCGCAGTGTCTCAAGTACTTTCTCAAATGGTTTTCATGTTCTTCTGGTGACTTCGAATACACAAGAATGTCGTCAATGAATACTACTACTGAAGTGTCCAGCTGATCACTGAATAACCGATTCATTAGGTCCATGAATTTGGCTGGTGCATTAGACAAACCGAATGGCATCACCGTGAATTCGTAGTGGCCATATCTTGTTCGGAATGCTGTTTTCTGAATGTCTTGCTCTTTGATAGCAATTTGGTGGTAACCGGATCGGAGATCAATCTTAGAAAAGACGGATGCTCCCTTCAACTGATCGAACAGGTCGTCGATGCGTGGCAATGGGTACTTATTCTTTACAGTGACCGCATTCAATTCGCGGTAGTCGATGCAGAGGCGGAGACTACCGTCCTTCTTCTTCACGAAGAGGACCGGTGCTCCCCAGGGTGATACGCTCGGGCGTATAAACCCTTTGTCGAGAAGATCATGTAGCTGTTCTTTGAGTTCTGCCATTTCTGCCGGTGCCATACGGTATGGTGCCCTAGCAATGGGACCAGTACCCGGTACAAGATCGATTTCAAATTCTACCGCCCTCTGTGGTGGCATACCAGGTAGCTCTTTCGGAAATACATCGGGAATTCTGAGACTACTGCTACCTCGTCACTGAACTCTGGATCTCTCTCCAGGTCTTGCACGTGACATAAATACACTTCATGCCCTTTTCTGAGCTCCCGATACATTGCCATGGCGGAGATGACTGTAGTTGAAGGCTCTCTCGGTCTCTGGCGGTATGAAACAGTGACCCCAGATGGACTCTTGAGCAGCAATCGGTGCTCGGCGCATAGGATTCTCCCCTTGTGCCGCTCCAACCAGTTCATTCCAATAATTAAGTCGAATCCCAATCCGTTGAATTCAATGAAGGAAATGGGAAACGCTTCACCTTTGATTTGAATGGTGGCTGATTTGTAATACTTGGTACATTGTACCCGCTCCTTCGATGGGAGAGTAACCAAGAAGTTCGGTAGCTCATCCGCATCTAGCCCCAACTTCTTCGCAAGAGATGGCGATATGAAGGTGTGAGAGGCGCCGGAGTCGAATAATACTGAGGCTTCGATGCCGTTTACTGGGAATTCCCGTTAGAATGGTGCCGCTCTTGCCGGCTTGTTCTTCGGTGAGGATGCTCAGGTTACCTTCGGTACCGAGTCCACAACCTATTGATTCATGAGATTATAAGTAAAGATGGTGGAACGCAAGTGGAATTTAATAACCAACACTGCTTTTATTGAATAACCAACCATCATACATACTGTGTCTCTAATACACGTTACTACTGGATTACATGCTACTACAAGATTAATACTTTCTAAAGGTAAGGTTCAGGCGTCCTGGTATCATGTGTGTGGCATTGATTATTGCCGGTGGTGCCGTATTCAACTTGATCTTCTGGATCCCGTGATACAGCAACCTTGATTTTCCACCCATGATTAGAACATCTCCTGATCTCAATACCAATTTTTCTGCGAGGTCCACACGCTTCCGCTCGCTATACAAATACGGCGTCATCACCAATGGACCAAGACACTACGGGCACTCCTAGTTCAAGAGATTCCGCTGTCTCGTCCTTGTCTTGGTGTAAGCCAAGTCGTCCTTCTTTCTCATAGAAGTTGACGATACATAGATCTGCTTCAAGTGCAGGGATTGGTTCATCTTCATACTGTTGTGCAATTTCTACAGCTTGTGTGACAAGCGTTTGGAATTCTGGGGGTATTGCTGGAGGTGTTGCTCCGTCTCCTGCTCGCGTTGTTTGGTATGTCTTGGTATAAGGGTTCCAGTCCTTTCCCAAGCACATCATTTTCAGCTTCATTGTAGCTCCACCGGGGAATTCGGGTGTATAAAATCCTCCTGGACCCGTTCCTAACTCGTTGCATCATCGGATGATTGAAATTTGTGCTTCGGGTGTCAGGTATCCTTTTAATAAGATCATACCTGGGCGGATGACCTGACACTGTTCGTTGTTGAAGTGGTGATTGGCGATGTCGGTCTCTTCATGAGGTGAGTTTGAAGGTATTGGGTAACAGATATGGAATTTCCCTAAGGTGGTAAATTCATCTAGAATGAGTTCTAGGCTTACTAATTCATTTCATGCTCAATACATACTTCCATGTTACTTACTCATGCTCAATTTCATACTTCAAGTACTTACGCATTCATGCTTTCATTCATACAATTACTTTAATACTTAGTCATGCTCTTCAAGGATTAAAGGTTACAGTGGTTACCTGGGCCGGACTTAGTCCCGGTCCCATCACGGTCTATGATGTGTAAGGCCGGCTGCCTCTGCGGTGCGCCCTTCTGCGGACCTCGGGACCCCTGTCCCTGTGAGGTGTGCTGGGCATGAGCATCGCCAGATGCAACCTCCTTGCCCTCACGCTGCTTGTAGCCCTGGTAGTTGCCCTTGGGCTTAGAATTCTCCGGGCATGCATTGGCACGGTGGCCCGGTTTCTGACAAGTGAAGCAGCGGATCTCCCTTCCTTGGCAATCTGTGCCGGGATGATCCTTGTTGCAGTTACGGCAGATGTAGCTGCGGCCATCGATTGGTTCTTTCCTTGGCCAAATCCAGAACCTATAGCTTTCAAGTTAGCAAGGTTTGGTATACTTACAATACTCTATACACATACAATTCACAAGTGTACTAATTCGGTTTCGGTTTCTTACCCCTGTAGGGCTGAGACCTCAGTGGCTTCGCTGCCACTGGTGCGGTGTAGGCAATCTGTAATGGCTCAGTGCCTTGCCCTTCTCAGCATGGGCACCGCCGTCTCCGGATGTATTTTTTGATGGGAGTGCTTCCCTTCCTTTTCTTCCAGGGTTTGGATTGGTTTTGATCATCGGAGGGGTTACCCTTGCCGCTCACCTTGCGCTTCAGCGCTTGCTCCTCATCTCTTAGCTGGCAGGTGATCTCAACTCGAGATGCAGCGTGGTAACACTCCTGAATTACTTAGGCATTAGGTTACATTTACATACGGGAATACTAATTCACATTACTCATGGCTTTTTAAGGGTTCAACTTGTTTACCTGAAGGGAGGTAAACCGAGTGAAGCCCATGCCATACCGGAGTCGATGGCTCAATCCGCCGTAGAAGCGGTCGACCAAGACTTGGCCGGTATACCCAAGGTCGGGTAGAAGTCGGAGAAGAGAGGTGAAGGTGCGGTAATATTCATCAACCGTCATCTTCTCGGTCATTTTTAGTGCATCGAGCTCAAGCCTTTTCTTGGTCTTGACATGCTCGGGGTAGTACTTAGATCGGAGGAGAGAGGTGAATGCTTCCCATCCGAAAGCAGGGTCAGCTATGTGCTCGGCCTTAACGAGCTTCCACCAGTCCATAGCCGCGTCTTTGAGGTAGTACGCAGCTATCCTCACTCGAACTCCAGCGGGAGTCTCAAGTGTCTCGAAGGCCGTCTCCATCTCGGAGAGGTAGGCCTCGAGCTTGGCGGGGTCGCTCTCGCCTCTAAAGCATGCAGGTCGAAGGTCGGCGACAGCTTTTACCCAATTCGTTTCTCGGGGATGAGGTGGGTCGGGCTGCTGCTGCTGCTGCTGTGTTTGCTGTACAGCCGTTATTACTTGCGGTAGCATCTGCGCTACCGTGGCGGCGACGATCTCAGCTATCGTCTGCGCGCCCGGTCCATCAGATGTCTCTCCTCTAGGTCGGCCTCGACCCCGTCCTGACATCTGAACAAGTGTGGATTACATTAGATGTTGTGATACTATGACCTCATGGTCTTCATTCAAACAATGGTATCGTCTTTGCAGACGTTAGTATCCGTTGCTAACGGTAGTTCCTAGTTAGGTTTCTAAATATCCGTCTTAAGACGGTTGAAATCCTAACTCGGTAATCACTACTCTTAAGATTCTAATCATCAGAGCGATACTTCGCTCTGATACCACTTTTTGTAACACCCCAACCGCTAATCCTTCCATTATCCTCTAATCCTTCCCATAATTACCTTACTCGCAGCGGAATACTTACCTACTCCCGGCGGGTGATACAATGCCGTTAACCATCCAAGGTTAACAAGGCTACTACTACTTACCGTATCGGTCTGACGATTAGAATGAATACATACATACTACTTACTTACAATCCAAATACTTAATACTTACTTACATTTGATTACCGAGTGTCCGAATATATGAATTACATTCCAAGACTACTTCCCAAAAATGAAGAGTTTATACAACCTCTCCTTACTATCCAATCAAGAATTCAATATCCAAAAAGGTGTACCACATGGTACACCGGCTACTCAAAAGGCCTTAGCCGTGTACAACTCGGTACACCATCACAATCCTACTAACTACTCAAAAGAATTGCACATCCTTACTCTACCCTTCACGCCTCGCGGGTACCTGTGGAGTAAAAACATTCCCCCTAGGGGGTCAGCTTACGCTGCATATGATAACCGCATACCCCGCGTACTAGCGAGGGTACGCCAACTATTTGGTCGAGTACATGCGGTTCGTTTCATTCATACATACATACATGCTTTATACAATACAATACAATACATTCATTTTACCAAGCATACATACATACAATACATACAAGGAATACAATACAAGTCATTCATTCATACTTACCATACTCACCGCATCACGGAGATACAATTCTCCAATACATACAAGGTCTTGTTAGCCTTATTACACACCCGGGTTAATCGGGTGTTCAATACTTTTACTCCGGGTCAATGACTTACAATAGTCAAGACCAATACAAATACAATACACTTCTTACATACTTTACTTCCAGTTAAGTCGGTATGACCTCCGGGCAGGGATTACTACATCCCACCACCGGGCTTTAGGGTGGCCACTAATCCAGGATGCTACCCATTCAAGGGATTTGGTCCAAGGAAAAGATTATAGCCAGGATTCGGTTCCAACCTCTTGTGGTTCCTTATCCTCACGCGTGGCCGAAACTATATCGGGCTTCTACTCATTCCATTTTACTCATACTCATGTTAGGAGTTAGGTTGTTAGGAATTAGTAGAAGTCCATACTTACTTCCATACATACATACATACACAAGTACTCATACTTACACATACACTTCATTTCCATTCATTCATTTCATGAATTATACAAACTAAATGTTCAAGAGCATAAACAAGAACAATATAGTTCAAACACAATAAGTGCAATATAATCCGATTCGTGCATTTATCTTGTTGGTGATCACATAAGCACACAAATCGGGGTAACCAAGTTAGGATACAGGGCATGAGGAAATCATACCGTTCACCGTCGAATACGTTCTACTACCGGTTCCTTTGGAGATCAACTATTTGATTCCTATACATACATGAAGTAGTATGATCAATGATCTATTATTGATCTAATTACTCCCTCATTGATACTTTCAATGTATACTTACTACTTCTTTACATTCATACTTGGTTATAAAACCATTCTTTTCTTTACTACCTCATAAACTTGTTTTCTTACAACTTACTTACTTCCTTACCATTATTACTTCATCAATGGTGTATTACTACATATATATGCATATATATATGTATATATGATTACTATAGTCATATAATTAAAACATTTTTTTTTGTAAGTGTTTGGGCCGTCCGACCCACCGTCCGACCCAACCCTGGGTCGGACCATTCCAGTAGGTTTTCGTCCTCTGAAATTACTCCCCGTCCGACCCCACTATTCCGTCCGACCCATACCCTCTGGGTCGGACCATTCCAGAAGTTTCGATTTGTCATCCAAGCCATGTCCGACCCACGTCCGACCCAACCTCTGGGTCGGACGAAGTCAGAAACTTCGATGAAGAAAATTTTTGCCCGTCCGACCCACGTCCGACTCACGGCCCTGGGTCGGACCATTCCAGAAAGATTTCTTGTCGATTATCAAGGCCCGTCCGACCCACGTCCGACTCACGGCTCTGGGTCGGACGGTTCCAGAAAGTTACCGTTGTTTTCTCAAGGCCCGTCCGACCCACGTCCGACTCACGGCTCTGGGTCGGACGGTTCCAGAAGGTTTATTTTTGTTCAGGCCTTGTCCGACCCAGCGTCCGATCCAGCTGTGGGTCGGACAGTAGCAGAACTTTGCTACAGGCCTTGTTTTCTTTTCCCAATTTCACCCATTGCTTCCCTATTCTTCCTACATGCATCCTAACATGTTTTAGTACCATTTAGTCACTCTAAATCATGCTAATTCATTCCTTAATACATCACACAATCCTATGCTTATTTATACACTCAATTTCCCCAAGTCTCAACTCAACACTCCCATTGTCTCTTCCCTTATACCTTATGCTACAGATTTTTCCCTCTACTCTTATACTCCAATATCTCCTCATCCAATGCCATCTTAGCATCTTAAATACATTAGCTCACAACCTAGTTCCATCTCATTTACACCCATTCAAATCTGTTACAAGGCACTAATATTCCTCCTAAACTCTCCAAACACTTCTCTTCTTAAGCAACTCAAGTCCTCTCCTTTCTACACAAATTTTGACATGGTCTCCCCTATAATTCTTACTTTCTCCCACATTAATTCAGTTCACATACTCTCATTCTCACAACCTGTTTATACAATACATTATACACAATTCACACTACTACAACAACATAAATTCCTGCACACATACACATTCACTACCCCTGTTTTCCCAAGTTTCAACAACATTTAAAACTCAAAACTGTTACATTCTCTTCTCCAATACACTACTACATTACCATTACTCATTACTCAATTACATTATTCACTTTACTACTTAAAATCTGTTACACTACTACTACAAACTAGTTCAAGGTAAGAGCAATTACCTTGTCTTGCTAGTTTTTCTTTTCTTTCTTTTCCTTCCTCTTCCTTTCTTCTCCTTCGTTCTCGGTCCCAATGGATTCACACACACAAGTGCTACAGCACATAACACATACACAATACCATTTAGCATAAGTTTTATACTAACCCTAGAATTTAGGTTTTAGGGTTTAGAAGAGAGTGTTACCTCCAATGAATGGATGAAGCTCTTGACTAGTGAAGAGAAATTTCTAGCCCCAAGAGAAGCCAAATCGGCTGGCAACAAGGAACCAAGAGTTCAAAAACTGAAAATTCTTAAAATGCTAATGAGAGCTAGGAATGATGATTTTCGAAATTCTTTTTACCTCAAGATGAAGAGAGGTGAAGGTGCTTCTAATGGTGGACTTGAATCTTCCAATGGTGACCACCCACCGAAATGAAAGTTGAGCTTTTCGAGTTTTGAAAGGAGGAGAATGTTCTCCTTTGCAAGGGGATTCTAGTGGTGTAATTTTTGTTGAGTTTGGAGAAGGTTTGAGCACTCAAAGAGGAGAGAGAGAAGTGAGGAGTTTGTGAGCTTTCTTCTTTCTCCATGAAAATCGCAAGGTGGAAGAAGAAGGAAGAAAAGAGAGAAAAGAGAGGGGTGTGTACGTGAGGGAGGGTAAGAGAGTAGGAGAGAGAGTCTTCTTTTTTTTCTTTCTTTATTTCTTTGTCCTTTTGTGAGTTAAAGGATGAAGAGAGTGAGTGAGAGGGGGGAAGAAAATCGACCGGCCCCATATACACACACACACACACTTTCTTATTTTTATTTGCAAAGTGGAAACACTTAGTTTGTTTATTTGTACTCTCACCCCACAACTTACCGGCAATATTTACAACATATGATTAAGAACATATTAATATACTAAAAAT
This sequence comes from Limonium bicolor, assembly GCA_023374045.1. Classification (NCBI taxonomy): domain Eukaryota; kingdom Viridiplantae; phylum Streptophyta; class Magnoliopsida; order Caryophyllales; family Plumbaginaceae; genus Limonium; species Limonium bicolor. Next base: position 380,527,331 of record CM041778.1, on the reverse strand, counting down.
GACATTAAGGTATATACCTTATATTATATGCCAAATCTCTGAATTTCCCCTTGGTTTGCTCATGGAAATTTGAAGTGTTTTCACTCAGCTTCTTGACATGTTTTAAATAACAAGATAAAGATATGATTAAGCTCTAAACATGAGTTAATCATAGGAAATGTTATAAATCATGAAACATGAATCTTTCAAGGTAAAATTACCTTAGATTAACGAGGATTCCAAGGATGGTCTTTAGCCTATTTTAAAAGGTAAGAAAGGTATCAAAAGCTACTACAAAGCTATGATAATTTGGATGATCATAACAAGGTAGAAAGTGTTAATTCCTAGATGTCAGTTCTGAGTCTGCAATTCAGAAGGTATCGATGATCTGAGTTCACAACTGAGGACGAACGGGGAGAAAGAAGGGAAGACCAGAATAGCATAAAGGTAGAACCTTTATTATAATCATGTATAACAAATAATTACACAATCACGTATTCAATACGAATACAAACCCTCACGTCAAGAACACTATCTTGACATAACTCACACGTAATTTGAGTTCTGAACTCAAATTACCTACAGCACAACTAGCAGCTAAACTCTTTATGAATTACCTCTCAGATCTCACTCTCTATGTTTTTCTCTATACGCACTTACAATGAATTTCCCCAAACTCTCACAGTTGCACTCACCCGTGTTTGTTTTCTCCTTTTACCAGCACACCTTTAACCTAGACTTTCTTCCACTTATATAGATACAGAAATCGTGTGAGAATCTATCATATAAGATTTTATCTTTAATAGCTAGATAAAATCTTTTTGGATATTTTACTTATTCTCTGCTTGTCAGTTCAAGACTGACGGACTTTGCTTCAGGCTAGTCTTAAAACAGACTTCAGTATTGAACTGAGTTTGCCGATCAAAATAGCATCAACAGTTTCCCCCTTTTTGATGCGGCAAACTTTGTAAGTCTTGAACTGATGAATGTTCCCCCTGAATCAGTGTATACGTACAAGACCAATTGGCAAACTCTGTAAGTCTTGAACTGATGAATGTTCCCCCTGAATCAATGTATATGTGCAAGACCAATTGGTAAACTCTGTCAGTCTTGAACTAATGAATGTTTCCCCTGAATCAATGTATACGTTCAAGACCAATTTCCCCCTTTTGCCAAATCAAAAAGGAAGTCACTCTCCGTAGCTAAAGAAATGGTGAGGCATATGCTGAGAGTGCTTATGGAAGTGCATCATGGTCTGATCACTGTGAAGAAGATAAACAATCTGAAGAAGGTGAGATGTCTTCTTGGCGAGTCTGATAGGGGTGATTAGACTTTGGTACCAAGACTCGTTTAAACTCAGTTGTAGACTCAGACTTGGAATGGTTGATAGGGATCCACCTTTTAGTATGTGATCTATTGGTTTTGTATGAGCTCCATCTCGATGATACTTCACGCAATTTTTTCTCAACAATTTGGGAAATCATTTGATCTTGTGTCCTAGCTGATGGCAATATCAACATGAGTGTAATCTTGGCTGATGTCTCGTAGTTCCAGTCTGTAACTTCTCAGTCGTAGACTGAGAGTGTGTTTCGGACTTATATCCCAAGCCGCAATTGTCTGAGTTATTATTCCACATCATTTGCTTCAAATTCACCTTCCCGGTATACCAAGTTAGATTAGTAGGAGTCTGAAGTTCTAACTTTCGATTTTCCTTGGCTACCATGTCTGAAAGTGTTTCACATTCTCTTTTTAGCGACTTGTTGCTATCCAAAAGAGAATTTATCTCTTCTTGTGCCCAACAAGGAAGAGTGAGAATTCTAGTTTCCAAAGGACTTACAAAGTCAATCCTTGGCTTATCTAGACTCTCAATGACAAAGTCTTTTTGCTTTTAGTCGAAGACTGACGCAAATTTTCCACCTTGGCCCTGAGTTCTTTAATCTCAGTATCATACTGATTCTTCACGAATTTTATCTTAGAGAGTGTAGAGGTTAACTTAATAAATATCTCTTCTTTTTCAAGAGTATCCTTCCAGATTTCCTTCTCCTTATGTTATACTCAGTATTGACGTCATCATCTTCGTGAGCAACTGCCGTCAAACACATCTGAGCGTACTCCCCGGGTTCTGAGTCTGTATTTGAGATATCCTATCCCCATGCAGCTGCAGCTGTATTTGTGTGTTTCTTAATCTTCTTCTGAGAATTGTCCTTTTGGTGGAGAGGACAATCCTTGACAACGTGACCAGGTTTGTTACACTTAAAACATGTATGTTTTCCCTTCTTTGACTTACACTATTGGTTTGACCTTTGTTGTCTACTAAAAAGCCTCCGGATGCGATTTACCATTGAGGTAATTTCCTCATCTATATCAAAGTCATCATCCTCTGACTCTGTTGCCGTGTCATGTGCTTTCAGGGATAAATCATTGATTGGTGCTGACGAAGTAGCTATTTCTCCCTTCATCTTTCCTTCATAAACCATGAGTTCTGAACTCAGTTCTTCAAAGGATAATTCTGATAAATCCTTTGTAGATTCCAAGAGAGTAGCGAAGTTTAACCACTCTTTACACAAACTATCAAGAAATCTCTCATTAACAACATCGTTTAAGAAAACTTCTCCAACAGTCTTGAACTCACAAAGCATCTTGTTGAATCTTTCTAGTGTTTGTGAGAGTATCTCTCCTTCCATCATCTTGAAATTGTCGAAATGTCTTTTGAGTTGTTTACCTTTTGCCTTTTTAACAGAATTAGTTCCTACATATGCGTCTTAAGAAAATCCCATACCTCCTTGGCAGTGCGCAATCCCAGTACTTTCTATTGGTCTGAGTCTGACAGTGACGACATAATGACTCTTCGTGCTTGTCTATTTTTGCTAATCATCTTGTTATCATTCTCATTCCAGCTAGACCTTGGTTTTTCTTTTGAAACTCCATTTTCTTCAATCTTAGGCTTAAGATCTTTTTCAGTTACTACATCCCACAATTGTAAGTTGATGGAGATCAACTAGTCTTCCATCTGCTCACACCAGCTGGTGTAGTTGAATTTTGAGAGTTTTGGGGGTTTAACATAGTAGGAATTCATCACGATCAACCCTGAAGAAGTTTCTTCTGTGTTAGGGTTACCTTGCTCTAATACCAATTGTTAATTCCTAGATGTCGGTGCTGAGTCTGCAACTCATAAGGTATTGATGATCTGAGTTCACAACTGAGGATGAACGGGGAGAAAGAAGAGAAGACCAGAATAGCATAAAGGTAGAACCTTTATTATAATCATGTATAACAAATAATTACACAATCACGTATTCAATACGAATACAAACCTTCACGTCAAGAACACTATCTTGACATAACTCACACGTAATTTGAGTTCTGAACTCAAATTACCTACAGCACAACTAGCAGCTAAACTCTTTATGAATTACCTCTCAGATCTCACTCTCTATGTTTTTCTCTGTACGCACTTACAATGAATTTCCCCAAACTCTTACAGTTGCACTCACCCGTGTTTGTTTTCTCCTTTCACAAGCACACCTTTAACCTAGACGTTCTTCCGCTTATATAGATACAGAAATCGTGTGAGAATCTATCATATAAGATTTTATCTTTAATAACTAGATAAAATCTTTTTGGATATTTTACTTATTCTCTGCTTGTCAGTTCAAGACTGACGGACTTCGCTTCAGGCTAGTCTTAAAATGGGCTTCAGTATTGAACTGAGCTTGCCGAGCAAAATAGCATCAACAGAAAGCTAATAGTAGTTACCTTTGTAAAATTCCTTAAGGAATGAATTTTGCTTTAAATTCAGCCACCCCTTGATCAATATGAAATAGCTACTGAATAAACATGATAAGGGAAAGATAGTGAGTGAAAGAACTCAAAGGATTTAACCATTACAAGCATAAAAGTGAAGATGGAAGCTTAAGGCATGTTTTTACCTTAAGGATGATTTTTTCCTTGTTTTGCTCTTTGATTTAGTTACAGTCGAGAATTACCCCTTCCTTCAGACACCAACTCGCTGAGGCACGGCCATGGATTGAGGTTGGAAGTTAGTTCATTGTATAGCTCTTGAAAAAAGGAAGAGAATGAAGTAAAATAGGCTTAAAGCATTACCTTATGAAGTGGGAGTTGGTTTTCTTGTGAGGTAGCTCAAGAACACAGCAATGGATAGATAAAGGAGGGAAGGAGACGGCTGGAACAGCTTGGAATGAAAGAGAGAGTCAAATTTAGTCTTAAGTAAAGGATAAAGTAAGATGATGAATAGTAAATGGTGACTAATGTCCTTTTGTAAGATATGTATGCCATTACTTTCAAGGTGTCATCCACCGCATTATAATTCTTCCTTCTTTTGGTCAACAATGGGTCAATTGTTGACCATTGACCATGCTAGGTAATTAAAGCTTAATTTGGCATTATTTGGGTATTATTCACATTTTGGTGCCAAACTTTGGATTTTTTGTAAATATTTTGATTAAGAGTTACTAATGTGATAATAAGTAGTGCACATGTTGATTAGGGTGTATACAAGGTCATTTGGTCACCCAAAGTCAATTTTTGGACACTTTCATAAAAATGTGTCTTAAGGAGTTTTACTGCTCTTTTTGTGTTTTAACTCTTTATAGAGTTTGGTTTGTTTGGACAATGGTTTTATTATTTTCATACCTTATTTATAAGGCTTAGGAATCCACTTTGTATCCTATTTGAGGTTATACAATCTTTCAATTTCATTAGGGTACATGTTTGCCCTAAATGGTCATTAAGCATAGTTTTGATTCTTAATGACTTTTATTGTTTTCAAATAAGTGTTAAGGAATGTTTCAGCCTTAAAATATATGTTTATATGTTTAAAAACATCTTTTAGTAGTTTGGGGTATTTCAATCTACCCCCCTTAAAGAGACTTCGTCCCGAAGTCATTAGTCACATTCGGTTATCCTAAGGAATCAAGTTCCACTAGGTACACAAGTAGTCTGACTACTAGGGATCGTGTCCCACTAGGTTCGAGCCTAGTATGCATATATCACAATTGATACAGCACTAATCTTGTTCCACATAGCCATGAATCATGGCACAATTCAATCATGCATAACACTTGGCAATGTGCTTAATTCAAAAGGATACTCAGATGTACTTTCATATTAATATATATAATATCACACAAGTGCACTAAGGCACCTACATACAATTATGATCATGCTTACAACCAAATCAAACAAAGCAAAGCAAACATATACAATTATGTATGTCGCAGCATACCAAACAAACACCACAAAACAACAAGCAAAATACAAGACTTGGTGCATAAGCATATGCAAAGCCAATTGGCTCTACCCCCCTTAAAAAGGGTTTGTTTGACAACGAACTCGTACAAGTATACAACCACTACTCGAAAGTGCTAGATACTTCACTATCATGGAGTCTTCTAACTCCCATGTAGCCTCCTCCACGTCATGGTTCGACCAAAGAACCTTGACCATGCTAACGGTCTTGTTCCTAGTCTGCCTCTTCTTCGTATCGAGGATGTGGAGTGGTACTTCTTCATATCGAAGAGCAGGGTCCAACTCAAGCCTCTCGGGCTCTAAAACATGCAAGGAGTGGGGCACATACCTCTTCAGCTGAGAGACATGAAAGACGTTGTGCACCCTCCAAGCTCTGCTGGCAAATCCAGCCTATAAGCTAATGGGCCCACTCGCTCCGTGATAGCATATGGCCCAACATATTTAGAGCCCACCTTGCCCTTCTACTCAAACCAGAAGATACCCTTCATGGGTGACACTCTAAGGAATACTTTGTCATCAGTAGTAAACTCGATGTCTCTCCTCCTAATGTCGGCATAGGCTTTCTGCCAATCCTCGGCTGCCCTCATGTTCCTACAAATCTGTAGGATGTTCTCCTTAATCTGCTCTAGGTTACTCGCTAAGAGTGTAGTCTCACTAGCCTCGTTGCAGTATAAAAGAGTCCTACACGGTCTACCGTATAGTGCCTAGAACGGTGGCATCTGAATAGAGGAGTGGAAGTTGTTGTTGTGGGCGAACTCTATCAGGTGTAGTCACTCCAACCAACTCCCCTGAAAGTCTAAGGCACTTGCCTGAAGCATGTCCTCCAGTGTCTAGATGGCCCGTTCACTCTGACCGTCGGTCTGACGATGGAAAGTCGTACTAAGCTTCAGCTTGGTACCCTAGGCTTCCTGAATCTGCCCCCAGAATCTGGATAAGAATCGAGGGTCCCTATCGGACGCAATGGCCTTTGGCACACCGTGGTGCCGGATCACCTTCTTCTGGATGAGGTCCGTTAAATTCGGGACCTTCCAGTATCCTTCATAGGCATGAACTTTGCCACCTTTGTCAGACGGTCCCTATGACCCATATCGTGTTCAATCCTCCCTTATTCGGTGGGAGACCGACAACGAAATCCATCGTGATGTCCTCGAACTTCCAGCAAGGAATAGGCATAGACTACACTAATCCGCCGGGTCTCATGTGCTCAAACTTGACCAGGGTGGACGGATAAGGATGAGCAATGAGGCTCCTGGAGTATCTTCTTCTTCAAGTCAGGAGCAGACTCCAGAATACACAACGGCCATTCAGCCGAATCATACCGTCCTCACCTCTCGATAAACCCTAGTTTGTGGATCCAAATCTTTCCCTAAGCACATCATGTGCAGCTTCATCTTTGAACCACTGCTAAATACTGGGGTATAAAATCCCCCTAAACCCTTACCCAAAGCTCTACACTCATCTACTATGGCGATTTGTTCATCTAGGGTTAGGAACTCTCGAAGAAGTATCATGCCCGGTCTGATTACACGACACAACTCACCAGGGTACTCCCGTCTTTCCTTCACAGGTCTAGGTGGTCTTGGTCTTGTGACAGTAGGGTAGCGAATATCAAAGTCTCCTAAGAGATGTAAAAGGTTTCCTAAGTGAGTGCGTTTATCTAAACGGTATTTAAATCACTCAATCATGTTGAAGAAGATGTTTAACATTTAATCACACTCTCATTCAATGGTTTAAGGTTACAAGCTAACCTTCACCACGTAGTGTACTTGTACTACCACCTACTGCTACTGCTCCCGCAGCGTTCAGGGTCCTGTTGTTCCGCAGGATGGTCTTCTAGGTCTGCTGCTGCCCCTTCGGGCTCGTGGATGCCTGCCCCTTCTGGCCACCTCAAGCTCCAGCTCCACCACCATACGTTGTGCCCTGAGTGCCCTTCGGTGGGCGGTAGAGTCAGCTCTCCAGGTTCGAGAAACACTCGAAGGCCCTGTGACCCTTCTTTCCCGTAATGTCGGCAATCCACAGCATTCCCGGCGCAGTCTACGCCCGGTGTGGTTCTTACCGCGGCACTGACAGTTATAGTGGCGCTGTGATACGGAACCTATACAAGGTAATGGTTGGATTAGGAAAGATGGAAATTAAGTAATTAATTCACCACTTGATTATGAGGACAAGATCTCATACCCTTTGAGGGCGTAGATCTCAAGGGCTGGGCATCGTAGGTAGGTCCGGTCAACTGTGGGACCTTCTCCTTGCCCTTCTGGCTGGACTGCTCCTTCTTCTCCTTCTTCCAGGAGAAGAACTTCTTCCTGTTATCGTTACTAAGTTAGAAGTTACAGGATTTAAAGTAGGCAAGCAAGTATAATTTTAACTTATTTAAAGCGGTTCTTACTTCCCGCGCTTGCCGCCACTGCCTCTAGTCGTACCCTCGACCTCCTTCTTAGGGGCCTTACGCTTCTACCCTTGGGAATCATCCCGACCGTTCACTAATAGCTCAGTCCGAGAAGCCGCATCATAGCACTCCTATAATGCATTAGTAAGTTCCTCAATACTTGAATTAAACCAAATTGTGTTATAATGTACAAACTGTTAATTAATATACCTGAACCATGGAATACAAAGCATCACCCATGGCTGCCTTAATCTGATATCGCAGCCCACCTCTAAACTTCTCGACCTTCACAGTCTCAAAATAAACAATACCCGGGACAAAGTCCAGCAGTCCGATGAACAGGGCATAGTACTGATCAACCGTCATACTCCCCCTCATCAGCGCCTCGAACTCCTCCCTCTTCCTTTACTTCAGGTGAGCAGGGTAGTACTTCTCTCTCAGCATCTCCACAAACCCCGTCCAGCAAAAACCCTCTACAACAAGATAATGGGCCTTCATAGACCTCCACCAAGTGTTGGCGGCGTCCTTCAAGTGAAAGGCCGTTATCCCAACCTGGTGCTCAGCAGCACATGAATGGTGTCAAAAGCCTTCTCATGCTCGACAATGTACCTCTCTAGGACTGTAGGGTCAGCTACTCTGTCGTATGTCGAAACCCGTGTATCAGCAACTCTCTTCATCCAGTTCGGATCTCTCGGTACGGGTGGGGGTGGGACTATTGGTGGTGGAGGTGGTGCTCCAAACTGTATACCGCCCATTTGGGCTAACTGTGCAAAGACGACAGCTGCTGTCTCTGCAACACCTGGGGCTTGGGCCTTAGGAGCTGCCCCTCCAGCCCGACCACCTCTACCTCTGCCAGCTCGGTGATCTCGACTAGACATCTGAAATATGTTTAATTGAATCAACACTAGATAAATACCGTATTGCAATCATTCATCATATTAATGGCCCTAAAGGCGTTAAACACACCTGCATTTAGTAATTTCCCGGACTTTACTTGGTCACAACCTCCTCAACGGTTTCTTGTAATTAAATGTCCTAGGCTCACGGTACACTAACTGCTATCTCTTGTAATCAGAGCGGTACTCCGCTTTGATACCACTTTGTAAAACACCCTACTAATACGGCTCCTAATTGTCATCTAATCGTCGTACTTAAACAACTAAATTGCATTGGTAATTAAAGATTGTCGGACTATGGTGTTACCGTTCTCACTCGCCCATACGAGTGATAACGCATTTACATAATAATCACAATATGAAATGATTTCCCGCAGTGACTACAAGAGATAGAAGCAGTTTCATAATCCAAAAGTATACAGCTGTAAGTAAATCCTGTACATAAATCTATACACGTGAGCGTCTACAAATATACACCTCGGTTTACAAAACCCGAGTCCAAAATAAAGTATACGAAAGTCACCAAAATATACCACTAGACAAAAAGGTCGCGCCTCCACGTCGACAATCAGCTACTCTTCTAAAAATTAATATTATTTGTGGTATGGAATCAGCCCCTGTTGAGTATGTTATCATATGCCTATCATGCCCCCTCGGACCCCCAGTTAATTGGTCGAGAGCATGAAGTTCATTCACATGCAATACTGATTTAATATTAAAACTGTAAAGCATTCACATAGAATAACAACCATACAATAACACATAAAATCATGTTGTTCACATAGCATACAGAAGCACAATATAAGCATACTAAACAACAAGTGAGATAGTACGAGAGTTATAAATGTTTGGTTTATTCTCGTTCTCGGCCAAGGCCCTAAGTAAGACTCGTCAATTATACGAGCTATCTAGTTGTTCGTATATTGTTTAGTTGAGAAGTATCTCATGCCTATGACACCATCTCGTTATACAACGTGTCTCTACTCCATACCCATATCTAAGGCAGGTCACCCACAGTAGTAGCCACTCCAATGGTAGAGTCTCCGACCGACAAACCATCTTAGTTCATTGGATTTTTCTTGATACTTACGGACTCATACGCCGACATCCTAGCATCGTTTTTGTGACCATAGTGCGCAGCAAGGGCTCCACCCTTGGATTTCTCCATACTATATCTCTATACATATGTCGGAACACAGATGATTAAGGTCTCTTAATCTAATCCTAAGTATCAACTTAGGATCTAGTGTAACATTTCGAATGTGTGCCTCATAAGGTCTTAAACCTAGTATCTCTAGGTGATTTTTACCATTCGAATGTAGTAATACGAGAGCGGCGTTAGATAGGTCATTGCTTCGTATATAAGTCTCAGATAATACTTCTTATTATCCTATGCTACAACGTTTTTCTGACGTTTCTTACAATAATATATAATGTAGCATTATTTGTCATTAGTTCATTTTATATATAAGTTCATATATACGAACAATACTGTTATCGCATAAGCAGCAATAGTAAGGCAAACAATATAATATACAGTTCATGCATATTAGTTCACTCAATCAGACAGATAATATTATCACTGTTTTTCATACAAGTCTGAACTGAGGAAATCCTCGGAGACAATCAAGACATATAACAACATACCGTACACCGGAATATATCCGCTAGCATAATTGCTCACGCTTAATTTGCCGGTCCTCGAAAATCTACGAGTCTAGAATATGTATTACACCACGTATTAATATCTCATGCAAATAATACAGTAGAGTATTCCCGTACTAACGCTAATCCCTCCCGGTTTATTTCCCCGTTATTTAACTAACTTTCAACTCTCGGGTATGCGTATTTAATCGGGATTAACTATGTCATTGTTACAGTGCATGTATTAATGTATAGTTGTACATTTATAAGTTAGGATGAAATCTCCTAACAACCTATCTCTTCTTATTGTAGGTTTATTGCTATATATATATAGAAGTTTATATATATATATATATATATTATATTAAGTTTATATACATACATATATATATATATATACACATGATTATATAATGTGCATCCATTTAGTTGTCATTACATTTCATGTAAGATTGACCTTTTAACTGTTACATTCTTTATAAACTCTCATTAAATATTGAGTTGGTCAACATGACCCTCATTGGTCAAATGTGTTGACTTGGTCAATTGTAATATGGTTAGTTTATCCAAGTATACTAGCTTACATAATTCATGTAATAAACCTTGAACTATACAATTCATTATTGTTTCACAATTACACCTCAACATTAGAACTTGTTATCTAATGTTTTGTAATTCTATTTCTCCATCTTATATCATCCTACTATTAATAGCATATGGTTATCCAAGCATAAAATATAATCTACTCGATATCATATTTTTATTTATATATATGAATTATGAAACCCATTTATAAAATGATACACCTTATAATATATTCATATTTCCATAAATGAATATTACCATCTTATAATTGCTATAACCCTTATAACATTATAAACCATATTCTAAATTTCATTTCTAATATTCCAAAATTTCGTAACAGCCCTTACCACTTCTATTATGTACAAATCTACCACATTAATTATATAATATGACATTATACTCTTACATTATTTATAACCTATGGTTATAATATATTTTATAAATTCCCTAACAGACCCCCAATCTGTCCAGAATTATTTCCCAGCCTCCATAAGTTTCTTTATTTACCAAATAACCCCTTTTATTACCTAAACTTCACAAATGTCATAATAATTATATATTATACAACTCTTTTTGTTGAACTCCAAATCTAACCCCATAAATTCCCAAAAATTCTTAACAGACCCTAGTCTGTTTATACACCATTTTGACCCAGTATTTTTGGTATTTACACTTCTACCCCATATTTCATGTAACTTTTACATTTTACTCCCAAACTTAATATAAGTTGGTAATTAAATTATTTAATCACCTAATTTGGTCAAGGCCACTCCTATGGTCAACATTGACCTTCCAAACACTACCTTGACCTCAAATTTCCAGTATTTATGGAATTTACCCCAATTTTCCCTATATTACAATTTTACCATTTACCCCAAAATTTGTAAAATCTTACAATTTTCATCTATTTCATTTTAAACCCAAACTTTTGGCTATATTCACCTACAACCCTTATAATTTTATCTATTTACAGTTTTCACCCCCAATTCTATAATAACTACATAAATTAATCTAAACGTACATTAAACTTTAAATAACTTAATAAAATGGCCTAATGACATGGCCTTATTACAACCTTGATTTAATAACATAAAATTACACTTAAAATAGTCTTTAAAAATGCTGTAAAATCTCGGCCTTACCCATATATTTTGGTATTTACCAATTTACCATATAATGTCTTAAATTTGACAATTATATTACTTAATCACTTAAAAGATTAGCTATTATTAACTAAATCATTTTGAAATACCCCAAACCTTAATATGTTAGTTAATTATATAATTATTATATTTTAAGGCTTATTTTAGTCATTAAGAACATGTGGGAAAAATTCCCGAAGGGAACGGATCCAGATAGTGGATTAAAAAATGCAAAACGAGCTTTAAAGCACGTTTTTCGAGAAACCCAAGAAATGTGATTTTAAACGGGTTTAAAGGACTAATAAAAATTTATAGTCAACCATATGACTATAATTAAATATTAGTCAAGGTCTAGGACCATAAAAATAAATAAAACAAAAATCCGGAAACCGGACCCGGACTGTTAAAACTGACAGTTCGGGAATTAACGGGTGTTATCTGCTAATGACCAAGTGCCACTCTCTCACATTGTAAAATAAAAATCAAATTTGGTCCCCCTCTTTTGTGTCTCACGTGAGAGCCCCTCTCACTCACCCATCTAATTCTACTTTACTCACAAAAATACAAAAACAACAAAAAAGCAAAAAGTACTACTTACTTTATTCTCTCTCTCACACCATACCCTCTCTCACACACTCTCTCTCTCCCTCATTCTCTTGTGTCCCACGATTTGCTCCCCTCTTCCCCAGCCTTCCTTCTTCATTTTGCTCCTCTAATGGCGATTCCACAAGCCAAAGAGCAACCCCAACTTCATCTCCTTGTAACTTCTTCATCCTAGCTCCAAATCAAGAAATTTTTACACCAAAATACTCCTCTCATCTTGGGGATTATTTTCCACCTTTTAAAATCTTAAAACTCCATACTTCATTTCCATGGGTATACCACATTTTGAAGAGGAAGCTTCATATTCTTGAAGCCAAACATCTCCTTGTTGTTCTAAGGTAAGAAAGAACTCAAAAACCCATTCATTTCCCTATTCCCTATGGTGGCCGATTTTGGTGGGTACTAAACACCATTGTTTTCTCTCTCCATTTTAGCTTGTTCAATCCTTTAGAAGTGTTGTGGAGCTAGCCCAAATTCCATTACCAAAAACTTCATCTTGAAGTAGAAGGTAATTCCCTCTTATGATGTTTCAAATATTGATTCTAGGGTTAATGGAATAATAGTCATGAACCCTTCAAACTCATTGTAATTATTTTGGCATGGTCATTAGTGTAACAAATTGTCCCGTTGAGTACCGATTGTGGAACAAGAAGTAAAAGAAAGGGAAAGCTTGGAAAGAAACCCAAGGTAATTAACTTACCTTGAACTAGTGTGTGATCTGTAAATGTGTTTATGTTTGAGCAATATAAATGTTCAGTGAAATGCAGGTGTTGCAAATAATATGAGGAAATTCAGTGTTTAATTTAATGTTGTTTAAGGGCCTAAGAGCCAAGCTTTTAAGTTTATCAATATTGAGGGCTATTGTGGTTTAAATGGTGAATTTTAAGTGTGTTTTGGTGCCTTGGATGAATTGATGGTTGGAATGTTTAGTGGGTTAAAAGATGAGTGGGAACATGTGAAAATTATGGGGAGATCATGTCAAAATTTGTGTAGAGATATAATGGTTCAAATGCATTTCTAGGTGGGAGCAAACTAGTGAACTACAAGTGTTTTGAGAGAGTATTTGAGGAACTTAGAAATAAACTTGTAAATGAATTTGGAAGGGGATATATGAAGGTTTTAGTGTACCAAATGATGTTAGAACACACTAGGAGGCTTGTGGAGAAGTTTGGAAAAGATTTGACTATTGTTGGGCAGATTCTGGTGGCGTCCGACCCAGAGGTCCGACCCACAGTTGGGTCGGACGGCCTCGGTTGGCCACTCGTAAATTGCTTCTGGAATGGTCCGACCCAGCTGGTTGGGTCAGACGGGCACGTTTGGGTAGACGGAGAAGTTTCTGTAATGGTCCGACCCAGATGGTTGGGTCGGACATGGGTCGGACGGGAGAGAATTAAACGACGGTAATGTTTCTGTAATGGTCCGACCCAGACGGTTGAGTCGGACATGGGTCGGACAAGGTAGAAGTTTCAGACCCGATGGTTACTGGAAGGGTCCGACCCAGTTGGTGGGTCGGACGGTGGGTCGGACAGACCAAACCTACAAAAAAAATGAAAAGAATATGACAAATGTAGTTAACCCTAGGGGGTATAATGAAGGTAATCTAGGGTAAGTTTAGGCAATTAAAACATGTCATATAACCATGTAAAATACTTAGTAAAGCTTGAAGTTAAGTAAATTAATTAACCGACGTTATCAATCGTGTTTAGGAACAACGTACGGTGGAACACTAGAGCGGCAAGGACCAAGGTATGGTTTTCTTGCAGTCTGTTGCCTACCGGTTTACACCGGCTTGTGTGTTGCTTGTTTTTCAGTGTGTTTACAACCTTGTAAGATTAAACCATGTGACAGTTCTTATTATTAATGTAACGTGTGCGTACCGATACCGGTAACCTCGAATGCGTGCTAACCGTTAATTAACCAAAACTAGGAACGTAAGAGAACGGTATCCGGTAAAAACGTCTTCCAACATAAGGAACGTTCTAACCGCGGCTATGTGTGTATAGTTGTTGTTTTGTGTTTGCTGAATCATGCCTTGTTTCCCTTGTATGTCTAACTGACTTAAACACTTACTTGTGTGAGATATTGTTAAGCTCCCATTGTGGGACTTCTAACGAGTGCTAACCTGGGGAGTGAGGAATCCGGTCGTTCCGGTCACGCGTGTATGTATGGGTGCCGACATCTGAATCAGATTCGGCCCTCTCCTTATGTTAGGGTAGTTTTCCTTTTATGGGGAATTTGACCTCCCATTAGCTTAGCCAAAGCTTACCTACCTGACTTCCACTCGGGCTAGGGGGAAATTATGTGTTGATGTGTACGGGTAATTACACCCGTCTCATCTTTTAAGTTAAAGTTGTCCATTCGGCTAACAAACAGTAATGTGATGTGTGTTAAGCTTAACATGAGGATGAAGTCATCCTCTAGGCTTACAAGTTGACTAACCATGTTGGTTGTTTCCCAAAGTGAAATGTTCTCATCTTATATGTGTTGTTATTGTTCTACAGTAACTCTTACAAAATATATGCATGTTGTATGTTAAAATCAACGCCATGTTATCATGACAAATAGTTTCGTGTATCCCGGTAGTCAGCGGGCTGCACGTTAACCATGCCAGCAAAAGGTTGCTGACCCCCTCTGGGGGCTATGTTTATTGCAGGATGAGGATCGAGGAAGCAGAATGGCTTTAGGTCCTAGATTGATGATACTTTTGTTATTTTTGGATATTGAACCCGAGTAGTGTCTGTACACTCGAGGTCTTATATTTTGGTGGATGCAAAGCTAGTTGGTGATTTTTGTACAGTTACACTCGGTATATTGTAATTCTTTTTGGATAGTGATTTTTGGAAGGTTGTAATTATGCTCGGGATTCGCGTGGTCAGACCGATACATTTTATGTAACAGCCTTGTTAGCCACGTGTGTGGCTAACGGCGTGTAACACCGCCCTTTTTGGTATATGTTTAAGTAATGATTTCCGCTGCGATTATTGATTAAGTGTGAAGGTTATGGATGGGGTGTTACACATTTCTTGGTCATTCTAAGATCAAAATTGACCATTCTAACTTCTTCAATCCTGGAAATATTTATAACATATGATTAAGAACATATTAATAAGCTAAAAATGACATTAAGGTATATACCTTATATTATATGCCAAATCTCTTAATGTCCCCTTGGTTTGCTCACAGAAATTTGAAGTGTTTTCACTCAGCTTCTTGAAATTTTTTAAACTACGAGATAAAGATATGATTAAGCTCCAAACATGAGTTAATCATAGTTACCTTAGATTAACAAGGCTTCCAAGGATGGTTTTCGGCCTATTTTAAAAGGTAAGAAAGGTATCAAAAACTACTACAAAGCTATGATAATTTGGATGATCATAAAAAGGTAGAAAGCTAATAGAAGTTACCTTTGCAAAATTCCTTAAGGAATGAATTTTGCTTTAAATTTGGCCACCCTTTGATCAATATGAAATAGCTACTGAATAAACATGATAAGGGAAAGATAATGAGTGAAATAACTCAAAGGATTCAGCCATTACAAGCATAGAAGTGAAGATGGAAGCTTAAGGCATATCTTTACCTTAAGGATGATTTTTTCTTTGTTTTGCTCTTTGATTTAGTTACAGCTGAGAATTACCCCTTCCTTCAAACACCAACTCACTAAGGCACAGCCATGTAATGAGGTTGGAAGTTAGTTCATTGTATATCTCTTGAAAAGAGAAGAGAATGAACTAAAATATGGCTTAAAGCATTACCTTATGAAGTGGGAGTTGGTTTTCTTGTGAGATAGCTCAAGAAAACAGAAATGGAGAGCTCAAGGAGGGAAGGAGATGGCTGGAACATCTTGGAATGAAAGAGAAAGTCAAATGTAGTCTTAAGTAAACTATAAAGTAAGATGATGAATAGTAAATGGTGACTAATGTCCTTTTGTAAGATATTTATTCCATTACTTTCAAGGTGTCATCCACCCCATTATAATGCCACCTTCCTTTGGTAAAAAATGGGTCATTTTTTGACCATTGACCATGCTAGGCAATTAAAGCTTAATTTGGCACTATTTGGGTACTATTCACATTTTGGTGCCAAACTTTGGATTTTTTAAGTCTTTTGATTAAGAGTTACTAATATGATACTAAGTAGTACACATGTTGATTAGGGTGTATACAAGGCCATTTGGCCACCCAAAGTCAATTTTTGGACACTTTCATAAAAATGTGTCTTAAGAAGTTTTAGTGCTCCTTTTTGTGTTTTAACTCTTTATAGAGTTTGGTTTCCTTTGACAATGGTTTTATTATGTTCATACCTTAGTTATAAGGCTTAGGAATCCACTTTGTATCCTAGTTGAGGTTATACAACCTTTCAAGTTCATTAGGGCGCATGTTTGCTCTAAATGGTCATTAAGCATAGTTTTGCTTGTTAATGACTTTTATTGTTTTCAAATAATTGTTAAGGCATATTTAAGCCTTAAAATATATGTTTAGATGTTTAAAAACATCTTTTAGTAGTTAGGGGTATGTTAGCAGTAGTCTTAGCACTGAAGATCTGGCAACAATATCTTTGTGGTGTGACAGTCGCCATCTACTATGATCACAAGAGTCTGCAACATCTCTTCACACAGAAGGTACTGAATTTGAGACGAATGAGGTGGTTCGAGTTCTTGAAGGACTACGACATAGAGTTGAAGTACAAGGAGGGCAAGGTGAATGTGGTTGCCGACGCCCTGAGCCGTAGAGTATCAAGAAGAAGATGGTTGAGGGCAGTTTTGAGGGTCAGAAGTATGACTTCTGATTGAGCGACGACGACATGATTAGACTGAATGGCCGATTGTGTATCCCTGAGGCTTCTGCCGACCTGAAGGAGAAGATACTTCAGAAGGCTCATTACTCATCCTTATCCGTCTTGGATAGTCGAAGATGTATAAGGACTTGAAGGTCCATTCCTGGTGAAGTGGGATAAAGAAGGGTGTAGGAATTTGTGACTAGATGCTTGACATGTCAGAAGGTTAAGTTTAAGCACAAAGACCTAGCGGATTAGTGCAGCCATGCCTATTCCTTGCTGGAAGTTCGAGGACATTTCAATGGATTTCTTTGTCGGTCTCCCACCGACTAGAGGAGCACTGAACATGATATGGGTCATAGTGGACCATTTGACAAAGGTGGAAAAGTTTGTGCCGATGAAGGATACTTGGAAGGTCCTTAAGCTAGCGGACCTCTTCCAGAAGAAGGTTATCCAGCACCATGGCATGCCAAAGACCATTATGTCTGATAGAGACTCCCGATTCCTATCGAGATTCTAGGGGCAGATTCAGGAGGCCTTGGGTACTAAGATGAAGCTGAGTATGGCTTTTCATCCTCAGACCGACGGTCAGAGTGAGCGGACCATCTAGACTTCAAAGGACATGCTTTGGGCATATGCCTTGGATTTTTAGGGTAGCTGGGTTGAGCGACTACACTTGATAGAGTTCGCCTAAACAACATCTTCCACTCTTCTATTCAGATGCCACCATTCCAAGCACTGTACGGTAGGCCATGTAGAACACCCTTGTGCTGGGACGAGGCCAGTGAAACTATGTTCTTAGGGTCTGAGTACATAGAGCAGATCAGGGAGGATGTCCTACAGATTCGTAGGAACATGAGGGCAGCCCAGGATAGACAGAAGTCCTATGCCGACATCAAGAGGAGAAACACAGAGTTTACTACTGATGATAGAGTATTCCTTAGAGTGTCACTCATGAAAGGTGTCTTCTGATTTGGGCATAAGGGTAAGTTGAGCCCTAAGGGTGTTGGGCCGTATGCTATCACGAAGCGAGTTGGCCCATTAGCTTACAGGCTGGATTTGCTTGGTGAGCTTTGGAGAGTGCACAACATCTTTCATGTTTCTCAGTTAAAGAGGTTTGTGCCCCACCCTTCGTATATTCTAGAGCCCGAGAGGCTAGAGTTGGACCTGGCTCTCAAACACGAGGAAGTACCACTCCGCATCCTCGATACGAAGACGAGGAGACCCGGAACAAGACCGTTAGCATGGTTAAGGTTCGTTGGTCGAACCATGATGTGGAGGAGACTCCATGGAAGTTAGAAGACTCCATGAGAGCGAAGTATCCAGCACTCTTCGAGTAGCGTCTGTGATACTTGTATGGGTTCGTGGGCGAAACCCTTTTTAAGGGGGGTAAAGCCACTTGGCTTGTGCATGTGTGTATGCACTGGGTCTTGTTATTTTAGTCGTTTTGGTTGGTTGTAAGCTGAGACATACATGTTTGTATGCTTGTTTTTTGTGGATTGTTGTATGCTTGGACATATTTATTGTGTATGTGCATTAGTGTACTTGATTGAGACACATATATATATATATAAGAGATACCTTTGAGTATCCTTTTGTGAAGTAACTTGTCAAGTACTATGTTGTGTATTAAATGTGAAAATATTTGTGCCAAGACTCATGGCTATGTGAAAGGAAAGGTAGCGATGTATCGATGTTGATAGATGCACTCTAGGTTTGAACCTAATGGAACATGTTCCCTAGTGTTGAGATTGTTTGTGGTGACCTAGTGGAACTTGATTCCTTAGGAAAACCGGGTGTGAATAAGGACTTTGGGATGAAGCCTTTTTAAAGGGGGTAGACAAAAATACCCCAAAGGTTTATAAACCTAATTAAAAGATAAATCATGGGATTAGGAAGGCTGGTGAGTCTTAATGAATTAATAACCATAAAAACTCCTAGCACACTTATATAAATAAATATATACTCCATGAAGGTTAGTAAACCTTATATAAACACATGGATATAAGTGGAGCATAATAAAGGAGGAAATCAACTAACAAGTTGATACCATGTTATAAGGTAAATATACCTTAAGAAGTCTTAATGACTTGTAGGTGAAATAATCACTTGATATACAAGTGTATGCACCTTAGAACAACTAATTACATGTGTTACACAAGATAACACATCAAACAAGTCCAAAATGTATAAGATGTACAAAAGGAACACCAATATCAAGAGTGAATCAAAGAATACACTTTTACTAGTCACAATGAATAGTAAAGTATACCAATCACTCAAGAATACAAATGAACACACTTTAGGACAAAGAAATCATGTCGGTAACAAACTAACACATGATATAAGTCCAAGTGTACAACATATAAGTCACAACGTTACAAATAATGTAAAAAGACCATTTTACCCCTTATGGTAAAACATGGGCGGCAATCTCAAATGGAGTGGATAACACCTTGAAAAGTTGATACAAATATCTCCTAAAATGTTCTTAGTCACCTAATACTATTCACCTTTGACTTTCTTACTCCTTTATCACTTAAGATCAAATTTGGCTATTCTCTCTCCTTCCCCCTATTCAGTCGAGAACAACACCCCTTCATCTTCTCCACTTTCTTTGTTTTGAGCAAGGAAGAACACTAGGAACTTCAAGAACACAAGGTAAACACAAGGTAAACCCCTTCATCTTCTACACCACCGTCTCATCTTTTAAGTTAAAGTTGTCCATTCGGCTAACAAAACAGTAATGTGATGTGTGTTAAGCTTAACATGAGGATGAAGTCATCCTCTAGGCTTACAAGTTGACTAACCATGTTGGTTGTTTCCTAAAGTGAAATGTTCTCATCTTATATGTGTTGTTATTGTTCTACAGTAACTCTTACTAAATATATGCATGTTGTATGTTAAAATCAACGCCATGTTATCATGACAAATAGTTACGTGTATCCGGTAGGTAGTCAGCGGGCTGCACGTTAACCATGCCAGCAAAAGGTTGCTGACCCCCTTTGGGGGCTATGTTTATTGCAGGATGAGGATCGAGGAAGCAGCATGGCTTTAGGTCCTAGATTGATGATACTTTTGTTATTTTTGGATATTGAACCCGAGTAGTGTCTGTACACTCGAGGTCTTATATTTTGGTGGATGCAAAGCTAGTTGGTGATTTCTTTACAGTTACACTCGGTATATTGTAATTCTTTTTGGATAGTGATTTTTGAAGGTTGTAATTATGCTCGGGATTCGCGTGGTCAGACCGATACATTTTATGTAACAGCCTTGTTAGCCACGTGTGTGGCTAACGGCATGTAACACCGCCCTTTTTGGTATATGTTTAAGTAATGATTTCCGCTGCGATTATTGATTAAGTGCGAAGGTTATGGATGGGGTGTTACAAAAAGTGGTATCAGAGCGAAGTATCGCTCTGATTACCGATTACCAAGCTTAGGAATGTACCGAGTTAGGAAATTTAAACCTTGTCGTCCAAAGGACGTTATAAACACTTGACCCGATAAGTTTGTATGCACAATACTAATGTGCTTCATGTAAAAAAATTCAGATGGCAGGGCGACCACCAGGAAGAGGCCGCGGGCGTGGTTTGGGAGACCCAGGGGAGAACCCTACCGCTCAGATGATGGCAGAGGCAATGGCGGCCGCCCTAGCTCAAGTGATACCTCAAATAGTAACGCAGCAGTACAGCAAGGGCAACAACAGCCCGTTGGTCAGGATCAGCCTGAACCCCCACCACCACCACAGCCACGCGAGACTAATTGGGTGAAAGCGTTGGCCGATTTGAGGCCCCCGTCTTTCAAAGGGGAGACCGACCCTTCCAAACTAGAGGCGTATATCTCGGAGCTTGAGACCGCCTACGAGACTTTGGCCGTTCCTGCTGATGCCAAGGTCCGACTTGCTGCGTATTACTTGAAGGGTTCGGCTAGAAACTGGTGGAAACTTGTACGGGCCGAGAAAGTGGCCGACCCGGAGTTTGGATGGGAGCAGTACACGGCATTGCTACGGGCCAAGTACTACCCAGTGCATGTGCAAGAGGCAAAGCGCCTGGAGCTCGACAGTTTAAAGCAAGGAGACAAAATGATGGTGGACGACTACTACACCGCCTTCACCGACCTTGTCCATCTCCTACCCGACCTAGGTTACTCGAACCGGGTCTTAGTGAATCGCTTCTACAGCGGGTTGAGCCACCGCCTACGCTATGGCATGGGGCCAGCCGGGTACAATACCTTGCAGGTATCTTCAAATAATGCCTAAGTGTGAATGAGTATATTGTATGTGAGTGTGTAAATGTATGCGGGGCATGACTAACACCTTGATACTTCAGGAGTGCTATCATGCCGCTGCTAAGGTGGAGATCACCGTCCGTTTAAGGGACGAGGAGAATGCGCATAAGCGCAAGGTCTCGGGCGAGGGCCAAAGCTCGCAAGGGCACCAAGGCGGGAAGAAGAGGAAATCATACCCTCAGCATCAGAAGGACCATCAACAGGGTGGCAAGGGCCAGGCCCAGTCCACCGCCGCTGAGGAGCCGCTGAAGCTCACATACGCCTATGCGGCTAAGCCTCTACGCTCTCAGCCTATGAAGGGTAAACACTTGATTTTGAAATCGGATTTAAATGTATGTTGTTAAGTTGTAAAGTGTGTATTGATCGTTGTGTTGTGATAGCAGCCAGTACGGGCTCGGGACCGGAGCGCCACTACTTCTGTAAGTGGTGCAAAGGTGACCATCCCGGCAAGGATTGCAAAGGGAATGATGTGCAGTGCCACTACTGCAAGAAGCTGGGGCACCGTGACTTCGAGTGCTACAATAACCCTGATGGCAGAAACTATAGGCCTAGAGGGCAATGGAAGGGTAAGGCCACTGCGACCACTGAAGGCCCGAAAGCTACTTATCAGCCATCCCTGGGGCAAGGGAATACTGAGTCCCAAAAGGGGAAGGGGCCGGGAGCAGGCAAGGCTGCCTTGAACGTGGTGGACCGGTCAGAGGCACCAGGATCGTCTTCTAGACCAGGTACCCCTTAAATCCGTTAAGTGAGATAAGTGATTGCTTACCGCATTTCCATGCATGTGTGTTAGTGGGTCTAGATGTATGACCACATAAGTAACAAGTTAAAGTATAATGTGAAAACCACCTAAACTAGGTAATTCTAAACCTTAGGAACTTTCAATATTTGTTATCCAATCCCACCCACACCGAAACCCGGAGATACCACCATCGACATTGCCGACTATCCGACAGAACGGTGTCAGGTTATCCAACCAGGTATGATATTATTAAAAGGATACTTGACACCCGAAGCACAAATCCATATCATTCGTCGATGCAACGAGCTTGGAGCAGCACCTGGAGGTTTCTACACACCCGAATATCCAAGCGGAGCGAGGATGAATTTAAAGATGATGTGCATGGGTAAGGATTGGAACCCTTACACCAAGTCATATCAGGACACGCGAGCTGAAGATGGAGCTACTATACCGAGAATACCTGAGGAGTTCCTTGCGGTTGTTAACCACACCGTGGGAATTGCTCAGCAAGTTGAACCGAAACAAATTCCAAATATCAAGGCGGACTTATGTATTGTCAATTTCTACCAAAAGGTGGAAGATTGGGTTTGCACCAAGACAAGGACGAGACACCCGAGTCTCTAAGTAAGGGAGTACCCGTGGTGTCTTGGTCCATTGGTGATACCGCAGTGTTTGTGTATGGCGAGCAGAAGCGAGCGGACCTCGCAAGGAAGCTAGTGTTGGAGTCTGGAGATGTGTTAATCATGGGTGGGCAGTCAAGGATGCTGTATCATGGTATCAAGAAGATCAAGTTGAATACAGCGCCTCCGACAATAATCAATGCCACACACATGAAACCTGGACGTCTGAACTTAACCTTTAGACAGTTTTGAAGTTATGTGTAACCATGTAAAGTGTGAAGTCAGTTGTATGTTAAGTATGTGATGCATTAAGTATGCTAAGTTATCAAGCGATGTAGCCAAATGTAATACCATCATGGTGTAAAGACGAGTTTTATGAATAAAGCAGTGTTAATTCCTTGAGTAAACCACCCGTGTTATTACCGTTATACTTATAAAGATTCTGGAATGAATTAGGCTGTGCACTCGGGACGGGAGGTATACTGAGTGTCTGCAATGAGGCAGAGGCCGGCAAGAGCGGCACCATCCTCACCGGTACCTTCCCAGTTAATGGCGTGGACGCCTCGGTCTTGTTCGACTCCGGAGCCTCACACACTTTCATCTCGCTATCATTTGCGAAGAGGCTGGGGTTAGACGGTGAAGAGATGCAAGACTTCCTAGTCACTCTCCCGTCGAAAGAGCGGATCAGGTGTACCCGCTACCATCGAGACGTTGTTGTACGAATTAAGAATGAAGAGTTCCCGATCAACTTGATAGAGTTCGAGGGGCTCGGTTTTGATGTAATTGTCGGGATGAACTGGTTGGAGCGGTACAAGGGCAGAATCCTATGTGCCGAGCACCGTCTGCTTCTTCGGAGTCCGTCTGGGGTTACCATTTCCTACCGCCAGAGGCCCAGGGAGCCTTCGACACAGATCATCCGCCATGGCCATGTATCATGAAATCAGAAGAAAGAATGATGTATACCTCTGCTATGTCCAGGACATGGAGAGAGACCCTGAGTTTAGCCCAGACGTACCGGTTGTGTCGGAGTTTCCTGATGTCTTTCTTAAGGAACTCCCAGGCATGCCGCCTACACGGGCAGTTGAGTTTGAGATTGACTTGGTGCCGGGCACCGGACCTATAGCGAAGGCGCCCTACCGTATGGCTCCAGCTGAGATGACAGAGCTCAAAGAGCAGCTGCGAGACCTACTCGACAAGGGATTCATCCGCCCTAGCGTTTCACCATGGGGAGCACCAGTCCTTTTCGTGAAGAAAAAGGATGGTAGTCTCCGCCTCTACATCGACTACAGAGAGCTGAATGCTGTGACGGTGACGGTGAAGAATCGTTACCCATTGCCACGTATCGATGATTTGTTTGACCAGCTGAGAGGTGCATCTGTATTCTCTAAGATCGATCTGCGATCGGGTTACCATCAGATAGCTATCAGGGACAGTGATATCGAGAAGACCGCATTCCGAACCAGATATGGACACTATGAATTCACGGTCATGCCGTTTGGTTTATCTAATGCACCGGCAAAGTATATGGACTTGATGAATCGTTTGTTTCGAGATCAGTTGGACAAGTCAGTAGTTTTCATCGATGATATTCTTATTTATTCTAAGTCCAAGGTTGAGCATGAAGATCACCTGAGGAGTGTATTGCAAACATTGAGAGAGAACCAGCTTTATGCGAAGTTCTCGAAGTGTGAATTTTGGTTGGACCAAGTCTCTTTTCTTGGTCATGTTATTTCAGAGGCCGGGATCGCTGTGGATCCGGCCAAGATTGATGCTGTGCGCACCTGGCCTAGACCGAAGACGGTTACCGACATCCGGAGCTTCCTCGGTCTGGCAGGTTATTATCGGAGATTTGTGAGGAATTTTTCTAGTGTTTCGAAACCGTTGACATCCTTAATGAAGAAGGATGCACCGTTTGAGTGGACTGTTGACTGTGAGAGCTCATTCCAGAGTCTCAAGGATGCTTTGACTTCTGCACCAGTTCTTACTATACCAGAGGGTACCGATGGTTTTGAGGTGTATTGTGATGCGTCAGGCAAGGGAATGGGTTGTGTTTTGATGCAACACGGGAAGGTCGTGGCCTACGCCTCCCGACAGTTAAAGCGACATGAAGAAAATTATCCTACACATGATTTAGAATTGGGTGCCATTGTATTCGCCTTGAAGATATGGCGACACCATTTGTACGGAGTGAATGTGACGATCTATTCAGATCACAAGAGTTTGAAATACTTGTTCACTCAGAAGGAGCTGAACATGAGGCAAAGAAGATGGGTTGAATTCCTTACTGATTACGATATTAACCTTCAGTACAAGGAAGGTAAAGCAAACATTGTAGCTGATGCATTGAGTCGCCGAGAGCACACTCTCTCCATTTGCTAATCTCTCACTCTAGCTTGGTTGAAGAGGTGCGGAGTGCTCAGATCTCAGATCAGTACATGCAAGAGATCAAACAGAAACTTATGGACGGCACATTCGAGAGCCAAAAGTATGATTTCTGACTACATGATGATGATTTGATCAGGCTGAATGGCCGACTTTGTATTCCACGAAGTAGCGCTGAGCTGAAGGAGCGCATACTGAGTGAATCACACTGTTCTTCTACTTCTATTCACCCCGGAGCTTCAAAAATGTACAAAAGTATGAAGAGATATTTTTAGTGGACCGGTATGAAGAAAGATGTGACAGATTATGTTGTTAGGTGTCTCACTTGCCAGAAGGTCAAGTTTGAGCACCGTCGTCCTGGTGGCATGGTACAGCCAATGCCCGTTCCTGAATGGAAGTTCCATGACATTTCCATGGACTTTGTTGTTGGGCTTCCGCCTACTCGGGGAGGCTTGAATATGATATGGGTCGTTGTAGACCGACTGACCAAGGTGGCCCGATTCATTCCGATGAAGGACACCTGGAAAGTGGCGAAGCTAGCAGAGCTCTTCGACCGTGAGATAGTACGACATCATGGAGTACCGAAGACTATCGTGTCTGATAGGGATACCAGGTTCCTCTCGAGGTACTGGAGAAGTACACGGGAAGCGCTTGGTACCGAACTGAAGTTGAGTACGGCGTTCCACCCACAGACAGATGGTCAGAGTGAGCGCACCATACAGACGCTTGAGGATATGTTACGTGCATGTGCACTTGACTTTCAGACCAGCTGGATTGATAAGTTACATCTGATCGAGTTCAGCTACAACAACAGTTACCACGCTTCGATCAAGATGTCTCCCTTCCAGGCTTTGTACGGTAGACCATGCCGCACGCCATTATGCTGGGATGAGTCGAGTGAGACGGTCATTATAGGACCTGAGTATTTGGAGCAAGTACAAGCAGAAGTACGTCAGATCCGGGCTAACATGAAGGCAGCTCAGGATAGGCAGAAATCGTACGCCGATGTGCACAGACGCGACCTGGAGTTCGCCGTGGGCGATCAGGTATTTCTTAGAGTATCCCCCATGAAGGGTGTATTTCGTTTTGGCCAGAAGGGCAAGTTGAGCCCGAAATATGTGGGGCCTTATGTTGTGACGGAGCGGATAGGACCGGTAGCCTACAGACTCGATTTACCTACTGAGCTGGGCAAGGTACATGAAATACCCCAAACCTATAAAACATGGATTAAATATTTAATCATATTAATTAAGGCCTAAACATGCCTTAAAAGTCAACTGAGAACAACAGTGGTCAACATAAAACAAGATGTTGCACCCTTTGACTGTTAAGGGTAAATAAGTACCCAAATAAACTTCTTAGGACCTAAAAATTTGTCCTAAGCATATTAACATACTACTAAACATATTATAACCGTTGGACAACACTCCAACACAAAGAAAAAGCATTTACACGCTTCAAGGTCAAAAAGGGCAAAAAGGTGCTCTAGGAAACCTTAAAAATCAAATGACCTCTAAATGATATAAAATTGAATTAAATGATCACAATCATGTAAGGAACACAAAAAAAACCGTTGTCAAAGAAAACCAAGCCCAGAAACACCTTGCGACACAAAATGTGCACTAAAACTTCTTAAAGCACGTTTTTGTGTAATCGCCTTCTAAATTGGTTTTAAATGGGCTAAAAGGTTATAAATACCTTTAAATATAATAAAATATCATATTATATGATATTAGGAATTTAATTCCAGAAATTTACGAATTTTACAAATTTAATATTAAAATATTAATAAAACCATAATGTGGGGCCCGTTTGGGTCAACATTGACTAAGTTGGTCAATGTTGACCATTGACCACGAAATGGACTACATAAAATCAGATAATTAAGTCTCTTAACAGACCAAGAGACAAGAGACATGTGACAATTAAATATATGCTCTTACTTTTACATAAAATAACAAAAAAAAAAACAAACTTTACCTTATAAAACAAAACAAGTGGGCTCCACTTACCTTACCCATGTGAGCCAACCGAATTGGAGCCTCCATTTGCTCCTCTTCCTCCTTGCAATTCGGTGCTCCAAGCTGGTACAAGACAAGAGATGAGTCACCTTACAATAATGGAATTAAAGTAACATTATTTAACTCATTTTCATTCAAAATTGGCTCCAATCATGCCCTACCCTTGCCAATCAATCACGGCTGCCTCCTTGCCTTGTCTCCACCGAATTCCCCTTCAATTATCAGCATCAATCAAACATTGATGAGTCACCAAAACAATAATAACCTAAAATATTCAAAAAGTGACTTTAAGACAATATTAGCTCATTTCCCCTCATTCTTTCTTTCCAGCCGAGCTTGCTCTGTCCAAGAGATCTCTTTGGCTCCCCTCCAACCGTGGGTAAGTGTCCAAGCACCATTGATGAGGTTTCAAGCTCTAGGTAAGCTCTTAAGGCATAAAAATGCCCATTTTCTTCATTTTTCCTTCCTTTTTCGATTGATCTACACTCCAACCTTTTCTATACATCTATGTAGAGTGATTTGGAGGTTAGAGGAAGTGTTGGTTTCGTACATAACCAGAACTAAGGAGGAAAGTTCAAGTCTTGACCATTTAAGGTAAAAATGTGCTTTAAGCTCATAACTTTTGATTCCCTTCAAGTTCGGCTGTGAAAATTTGGTCATAGCCTCATATTCTTCTCCTTTTCATGTGGAATCTGTTGGTTAGCCATTTGGAGCAAAGGTGGCCGAGATCCAAAGGAAATACCCTCTTTTAAGGCATTTTTCCAAGGTAAAACCTAATAACAAGGTAGCTTGTTGAGATCTAGCTATTTCCTATGTCAATATAGTAGATCTAACACCTTGTGGTGTGCTTGATTCAGGTCGAAACCATCTTGAACTCTCCTTGCATTCTTAAGGTGATTTTTGCCTTAAATCTTACATTAAATTACTTCTTATGGTTAGATCTTTCTTGGAGACTAACTAGGCCTTGATTTCTGTTGAAAACATGTAAAACAAGCTGTGGAGAATTCCTCCTTAAGGTGGCGAACTCAAACAAGGCTTTACCTAAGCTAAATCAAGGTATAAATCACTTAAAACCTTAACTTGATACATTAACACAAGTTTAAGTGTGTGTATGTTAATTGCCGTGAGTGAAGGAGAAAAACAAGGTCTTGTTTGACCTTAAAATGTTAAGGAATGGTTTAATAAATTTTACAACAAATTAAACAATCATAATTGTCAAATTTAAGACATTATGTGGAAGTTTGGTAATTAAATGGAAAGTGTGTGGTGAGGCCGAAATTTATAAGTGTTTTTGGGACATTTATGTGTAATTTATTTTGCAAGCCAATGTTTGTAATAAGGCCATGTATTTTAGGCCATTTTATTTATGTATTTACAAGCTTTTAATTAAGTTTTAGTATAAATGCATTACCGAAAATAAATGGGGTCTTAGGTGTAATTAAATTAAATTTGGGGGCTTTAGAATAATAAGGCCGAAAATTAGAGGTAAAAAGGAGTTAAAATAAAGTTTATAAGATTTTATAAAGTTTTGGGGTTAAATGGTGATTTCTAGAAAGTTTGGGTGCAAACCGTAATTATTAGGAATTAATGGTCAAGGAAATATTAGGAGGTCAACATTGACCATATGCTAGGTTTTGACCAAAATAAATAAGTTAGATAACTTATTTAAGGTTTTATAATAAGTTATGTATTTAATGGTAATATTTTTATAACATATGTGGTAAATATGTTATCACCAAAAATAAAGGGTGTACAATGGTATTTTAAACACCCATGGGCTATTAGGAATTTTTAGGAATTTATTTGGTGGATTTTGGAATCAAAATAAACTATATATGTATAATATATAGTTAATATGTCATTATGACACTTTGGAGAAAAATAGATAGATGGTGGAATGGTAAATATCAAAAGTATATGGGTTAATAAGGATATTTATAACCCTTTGGTGGAATTTGGTGATTTTTAGAATTATTAAGAGAATTTATTAAGATATGTGTATAAAATATGGTTTTAATGATATGGAAGAACTATGTGTTATAAATAGGGCCAAATGGCAATTATAGAATAGCACAAGGGCTGTTCGGAATTTACAAAAAATAACCATAGGTTATACTCTTTTATAAGTTAGAAATGTTATATTAAATGGTATATATAACATGGTAAAAAGAAAGGGGTGATTTTGTAAATAAAGGAAACTATGGTTTATGGAAAAGAATAAGATTTTCTTATGGTGCCTGAGAGGCAATAATAAATGGTTTTGTATAAAAACTATAGGTTATAAGTTAAAGGGAATAAAAATATCACATAGTATGATATTAGTATATGGTATAACATTACATAATGTTATGTGGTCAAAACGGAATTTAAATTAAGATAAGGGCTATACTAAGTTAATAAGAGTTGAAAGATGAATTTTAGACTAAGGTCTATAATGCTTATAAATGTTATTACAATGAATGGTTTAGATGGAATTAATATAAGGCGGGTCCTCATAACAATAATGTGACAAACATATAATAAATGAGATTTATAAACTAAGGTGTTTCTGGAATAAACCTTGGAGTTGTAATTAACAATATAGAGATGTTACATGAATTAGTATAATAATCTTAATATCAGTTGTATAAATAATACGACTACATGGGAATAATCATCTAATAAAAGATGATAAAATGTAACATAAAAATTAAGAGTTTAGGAAACTCATGAATTACCTACCTACGTGGTAAAAATATCTATCATACACAAGAATAATGTATATAAGTGGATAAATATATTTTGTTGAAACATATGATTTAATGTAGTGGTTATTTTAAAAAAATATATAGTTACGAACTATAAGTTATGAATTTTAGAATGCAATATAATATAAGAATGCATGCATACATGCACTATAGTTACGTACCTAAACTAGATGGTGGTAAGATTAAAGGAAATATAAGGAATTAACTTAACAGTTGAATGTTTTGACGTACACGTTTTAAGTAACAAAGCCGACTATTTTAGAGAAACCTGTAACAAACAACTGTAGAAAACAGGGGTGAACTGTCGGGGTTACTTATTTCGGAAATACCGGATGTAGTTAGTCATGGAGACTGACTTATAGTTTTATTACCGTTAGAGTATACTTCTGACAAGGACGCTTGACGAGCTAATGACTGCACGGAGCGTAGGATCTTGCTGATTCATACTCCACCGTAATACAGTCAGGTGAACGGTATGTAAGGGGTTTGATCCGAGTTGTCCTAAGGTTGCCTCTTGGGCTCGGATTTGGTTGATATAACTTGTATGTTGTTATGTGTCTCGGATTGTCTCTGAGGGCTTCCTCAGTTCAGACTTCTGTGTGATCTGTGATAAGATTGTTTGTCTGAATGTGATAATTAATATGCATGAATTGTATATTTATAGCTGCTTATTATTTACTGTTGTTGAGTTAACAGTACCGTTCGTATATATGAACCAATATATATAAAACGAACTAGCGGCTATGGTGCTATCTTATATGAAATATAAGGAACGTCAGAAAAACGTTGTAGCACTAAGATAATAAGATATACATATTATCTGAGACTTTTATACGGAGCATTGGCCTTTCTATACGCCGCTCTCGTATCTAACACTGGATCCCGAGTTTACAGACTCCGGATTGGACTAATGACCTTAGTCTGCTGTGTTAGAAAATTTTGGTAATGCGATGCGATGGTATAATTAATTAATTAATGGAATGGAAGTAAAGCCAAGAGGATGTGGCTCTTGGTGCGCGCTGTGATCACAAAAACGATACCAGGATGTCCGCGTACGGGTCCGTAAGTATCAAGAAAATTTCCCGTGAGCTAGAATGGCTCGTTGGTCGGAGACTCTACCTCGTTGGAGTGGCTACTGCCGTGGGTGACCCGCCATAATATATGGGTAACTAGAGACATGTCGTTTTAACGAGACATTGTCACTAGGTATAACTGAACACCAAAACAATTGAGACTTATACAGTGGCGAACAATACCATGGACGAGACTAAATACTTGTTTATTATTCTCGTTGTTTCGCTTTGTTGTTCATTGGTTATACTTGTGGTTATTTTATTGTATGTTGATGGTTGGATGGAGCCTACAAGGCTAAGGTAATTAAATATGAAAATTGTACGCTACGGCGAATGTACATGGTACATTAAATTGTTATTGCTCGATACGTTCGATATACAAATGTTATTTGAAATATTCTATGAATGTTTGGTTTGGATGGATGACTAATGTTTATGGATATTTGGATGGTTGATTATGTATATTATACATTTATGCTTCAGTTTTGATTATAACTGTAAAGGAAAAGCATGAAACCAATCTAATAATAAGATGGTTAAAATGACAAGTGACCATTAGGGTCCAGGCCCGCATACTCAGCGTCTATCGCTGATACTACACCATTACAGGTTGTTGATCATTGTCGGAGCTGAAGAGCAGGAACAGGTAATTGGAGACGTTGTATAGCAATGAAGATGGTGTATGGTCTTATGGTAAGGTTGTGTATTTTCAGGATTGGGTAGATGCTCACTTGTCGATGTTTATGATTTATGGATTTAGTATGATGTATAGGAGTTTCTCGTTATCACTGCGGTTAGCAGTTTGTTTATTTTGGAAGTTGGATGTAGTTTGGCTACGTTGCTCGCATGGGCGAGTAATGGCCGGTGACACCCGAGTGAGTTTTGTAATTGTTGTTTATTTTCCGCTGCGAGACGTTTTATTATTGCTACGTGAGGGATTATATCGTGATTATGAGAGGGGTGTTACAAAGTGGTATCAGAGCGGAGTACCGCTCTGATGACGAGATAATAGGTTAAGACAGTGAGCTTAGGACTTGGGAAATTGGGAAACATTTGGGAAGTACGGACGATTCGTCTTAGAAAGATACTGTGTCTAGTAACGCAAATTGCGTGACAGGTTAGCCTTAAGGCAACTTGATATCTATTGGTTGTGTACGGTAATTTACCGAGTATTTATGTGACATACTGTACTACAGATGTCTGGTGGAACTAGAGGGCGTGGTACTGGAAGAGGTGCGGCGGTGACCCCGGCATTACAGGAGTTGCTGAGACGGTTGCAGCCGTTCTTGCACAGCTGGGTACTTAGATAGGAGGAGCACCAGCCCACCCGCCACAGCCCAGGGAAACGAACTGCCTGAAGTCAGTTGGCGAGACCCGACCACCTACACATTCCGGGGAAACAGACCCCGTAGCTTTGGAGCGTTACATTGTTGAACATGAAAGGCCTACGAAGCTTTACAAGTACCTGACGACAAGAAGGTCGCCACTGCTGCTTTCCATCTGAAGGATGCAGCCAGCACTTGGTGGAGGTTGGTCAAGGACCATCACCTGGCTACGCCCGACTTTTCGTGGGCTGCCTTTGTCGAGTTGCTGAGAGGGAAGTACTACCAGCACATCTCGAACAGAAGAAGCGCCTGGGGTCCGAGACACTGACCCAAGGAGGTCTGACCGTGGATGAGTATTACGCTCGATTCATTGGTCAGCTGGACTTCATTCCCGTGTGGATTACTCAGAGACCGTGAAGGTCGAGAAGTTCCGGAGAGGATTATTATTTCGCATTCAGATGGCGATGGGTGCTACCCTCTACACTACCATCCCAGTACCAACATGAAAGCCATAAGATTCTTTACTTACTACATTACCAATTAACTTTGTGAGAACTTACCAAGGAGATTCCAGGAGTGTTATGAGGCTGCCTCGAGGACAGCTAACTCCAGACTCGGGAAGAGACTCTAGGGGCAAAGAAAAGGAAGAACCCTGAGGAGAGTCTAAGGGTGGAGGAGCATCTCCAGGAGGAAGCCAGAAAAGGAAAGTAAGGACTTATCCCACTCTAAATTGTTTACCATACTAAATACCTTACAGATACTGACCCGAAACATTAAAACAGGAAGTCTTTCAAAAAGAAAGGGCATAGGGTCACAAGGGAAAGAAAGGGAAAGAGCCCGTCCTTCAGTTGACCGGCCCAGTTATTGATGGTAAGCCTCTGAGACCAGCACCTTCTAAGGGTGAGAACACCTACCTCTTAAATTGAATTGTGACCTTAACCTTTAAATCATCAGATTGTAACTTAAACTTAATTACTACCATTAGGCACAGACAGCCCCCCCCGCGCCATTTTTACTGTAAGCGTTGTGGGAAAGACCATCCTGGGGTCGATTGCGAAGGCCGCAAAGTTGTCTATCGGTGCTGCAAGAAAGAAGCCATAGGGAATTCGAGTGCTGGATGAACCCTGAGAGCCGTAATTACAGGCCACCAAAGAATACTCAGAAGACCTCAGCTGGAGGATCTGGAGTACCACGAGGCGGTCAGGATGGCCAGACATCTACTGATGCTGGAGCCCTGAAGGGCAAGGGAGTAGATAGGGCATGAGTCCCCTAACTCCATGAGACCGCTGGTGGAAGACTTTGTTTACTTACTATGTTGTGTGCTTACCTTGGATGTTAGAAGGAGCTATGTTATAAGAATGTGGGAGTGTGTCATTGACCACTCGCCTCTTGTGTAAGACTTTGGATTAGTTGTGTGTACTCAGTACCTATAAGCTTTAAACCTTGACGGATATATATATGAACAGGATGTTTATGCTTACATTATCATGTAGCAATACTCAAATGACGTAAGAGTCAATGAGTCCGGGAATTACTGAACCAGAATTTTCACCTGCATGGCGCACTTGCTATTGCAAGCGCTATGACAATAAACTACTGAAATTTCCATCTGCCTTGCGCACTTGCTACAGCAAGTGCAGCGACAGCAACAGTAACAGCTACTGCAAATGCAACGGCACACTACTACTTTTAGTCTTTTATTATATGTATACCAAAAAAAAAAAGTTTTTCAAACTTTTCATACCAACCTTGAGATTGGAAACCCATGCAACTATGGAAGGACCGTTAGTCCAACCACTGCAACTGGGGAAACTATACACAGCCACTATGACTGTAAACCACACCAGTTTAAATTGTTGGGAATTTTCAGACAGGGCTTATAGCCAAATACCAACAGTGTATACCGGCATTTAATGCTAATCACTACCAGTGATAAATGTTTAGTCCTCATGGACAAGCATACCCTTTGTAGATGCACCACCGTCTGTAAGGATGGTTGGGAAGTAAAGAGCCAAGTTGCTCAAGCTGTTGTGCAATCTGCAATACATCCAATTACATGGATGAGGGGACATATATGAACTATGGATGAGATTGATCAAAAAAAAACAGGGAGAAAAAGGAAATGTGTTTGTACTCAATTAAAAAAAAGAGGAGAAACAAGTTTGCTAATATAGCACGGATTTTACTTACACCGAGTTGAATAATACTAGTCTATGATACAAGTTACCACGGTTGCCACAAAGGCAATATCACTCATTACAGGATAACTGATAACATGAACTATTACAAAAAAAGAAGCAAGCAAAAGAAGAAAAACAAAAAAAAAGAGAAGAAAGAGAGAGAAGAGAGAAAAAAAAAGGATATCCATCAGAGGGAGATTGACAACAGAATACTTCACAACAACCGTGTGACGGACATTACCAGTTTACTAAACGAGACATGGGACGACCGCACTCCGTTAGGAGCATGTGGGCCTGACAGACTTATTTATGAGTTAGTCGGGTAAGTAGTAATGTATCAGTACGGTACCCCCCATGCAAGTAGACAAGTAGTGTTAGGAACACGAGAAGTAGTCAACTCCATTCTACGGACAGTAAGACATATTACCTCGAAGATGGACGAGAAGCCACAGTTAAACCAACGGGCTAAAGAAATCAAGAACCTTCAACAGAGAACAGTGGACCGTATACAGAGAAGACAGAGAAACCTTCCAAGGACGTAAAAAAAAAAGAAACGGGAAAACCCATTATGGACGAAAAATATGTAGAACCCTCATAAGGATCAAGCAAATGCTTGCAATCCAGAGGAAATCTACCAGGTGATATGGACATAAACGCGTGACTACGCAAGGAGAAAGATAAAGCTATATGATAGCAGATACCTTAAGCAAAGAACAATGGATTTGGAATGTACCACTCATAGGATAATTCGCACATCTTATCTGTTTGACTCATGAGATATTAGCTGTTGAGCATTTACGCCTCTGCACTCTGTATGACTGAGTGTTTTGGTATTGCACTCGTGCCGTTACTAATCTAGTGGGAACGCAGAAAGATAAAGTGGATATCAACACGAGTGTGTAAAAAAAAAGAACTATAACAGTGTGTTACTCCGGAGCAAAACCACCAGGAGACATGGATGACAAACATCATCTTTGTGGACATTTAGGCTGGTACGTCTTAGTATTACAAAGACAAGTGCAAAAAGCACTAAGTACTAACAATGGCCAATGTCATAGTATACCTCAACTGAATATCAGTGAGAAAAGACACACGCATGTATGCTAGTGATCCAAACAAGTGGATTCACAGCAACGGAAAAAAGGGAAAGGCAAATTGAGCCTGTGTTCATGGGTCTGCACCTCATACGGAGCGAGTGGGCCCATTAGAATGAATTTGGGAATGAGCACAAATTGTTTAGTGCCACACCCTTACGAATTGTGGAGCCCAGAAGGGCTAGAGTCACACCCGTCTCTCTGATATGAGGATAATCCACGAGTTGGTGAACTCTTTGAGAGCCAAGTATCCAGCGCTCCTCGTTGAGCGGCAGTTGTATACTTGTGGGGTACGGGGGCGTAACCCTTTTTAAGGGGGGTAGAGCCTCTTGGCTGTGCACATGTGTGCACTAAATTTTGTTGTTTTCGTATGCATTGCATACAAAGAATTGGTGGTGTGCGGGGCCACAAGGTTTGTTGGTTTAGTATGCATGGCATACAGTGAATTGTTTCGTATGCATGGCATACAGTGAATTGGTGTTTGTTGGTTATGTTTGGTACGCGGGGCGTGCGTTGTTTGGTTTGTTTGTGTGTGATGTACACTTGGATGTATGTATCTTACGAGATACTTGTTTGAATGATTGTATGTACACCATGTGTGTAGTACTTTTCTTATGCTATTTGTGATATGTATTTATATTGCTTTATAGAATGATTACATATGGTATCGCCTAGATATGGAATGTGGAACAATGGAACGTTTTGGACACCTCAGGAAGGTTGTCAGGACTTGTAGAACTGATAGGAAATGATGGTGCTGATGGATCACCTATATCCATATGTGATTGAACTAACGCCACAACGTGATGGCTATGTGTTGTATAAGCGCAATACGATGTGTGTAAATGATATATCACATAGATATACATTATGGGAACAATGGGTAGTTATACATTTATATATACTTACCTATTGATTAAGAGACTTTGGGACGAAGTCTTTTTAAGGGGGGTAGATTGAAATACCCCAAACCTATAAAACATGGATTAAATATTTAATCATATTAATTAAGGCCTAAACATGCCTTAAAAGTCAACTGAGAAAACAGTGGTCAACATAAAACAAGATGTTGCACCCTTTGACTGTTAAGGGTAAATAATACCCAAATAAACTTCTTAGGACCTAAAAATTTGTCCTAAGCATATTAACATACTACTAAACATATTATAACCGTTGGACAACACTCCAACACAGAAAAAGCATTTACACGCTTCAAGGTCAAAAAGGGCAAAAAGGTGCTCTAGGAAAACCTTAAAATCAAATGACCTCTAAATGATATAAAATTGAATTACATGATCAAATATCATGTAAGGAACACAACAAAACCGTTGTCAAAGAAACCAAGCCCAGAAACACCTTGCGACACAAATGTGCACTAAAACTTCTTAAAGCACGTTTTGTGTAATCGCCTTCTAAATTGGTTTTAAATGGGCTAAAAGGTTATAAATACCTTTAAATATAATAAAATATCATATTATATGATATTAGGAATTTAATTCCAGAAATTTGTGAATTTTTACAAATTTAATATTAAAATATTAATAAAACCCTAATGTGGGGCCCGTTTGGGTCAACATTGACTAAGTTGGTCAATGTTGACCATTGACCACGAAATGGACTACAAAAAATCAGATAATTAAGTCTCTTAACAGACCAAGAGACAAGAGACATGGACAATTAAATATGCTCTTACTTTTACATAAAATAACAAAAAAACAAACTTTACCTTATAAAACAAACAAGTGGGCTCCACTTACCTTACCCATGTGAGCCAACTGAATTGGAGCCTCCATTTGATCCTCTTCCTCCTTGCAATTCGGTGCTCCAAGCTGGTACAAGACAAGATGAGTCACCTTACATAATGGAATTAAAGTAACATTATTTAACTCATTTTCATTCAAAATTGGCTCCAATCATGCCCTACCCTTGCCAATCAATCACGGCTGCCTCCTTGCCTTGTCTCCACCGAATTCCCTTCAATTATCAGCATCAATCAACATGATGAGTCACCAAAACAATAATAACAAAATATTCAAAAGTGACTTTAAGACAATATTAGCTCATTTCCCCTCATTCTTTCTTTCCAGCCGAGCTTGCTCTGTCCAAGAGCTCTCTTTGGCTCCCCTCCAACCGTGGGTAAGTGTCCAAGCACCATTGATGAGGTTTCAAGCTCTAGGTAAGCTCTTAAGGCATAAAAATGCCCATTTTCTTCATCTTCCTTCCTTTTTCGATTGATCTACACTCCAACCTTTTCTATACATCTATGTAGAGTGATTTGGAGGTTAGAGGAAGTGTTGGTTTCGTACATAACCAGATCTAAGGAGGAAAGTTCAAGTCTTGACCATTTAAGGTAAAATGTGCTTTAAGCTCATAACTTTTGATTCCCTTCAAGTTCGGCTGTGAAAATTTGGTCATAGCCTCATCTTCTTCTCCTTTTCTTGGAATCTGTTGGTTAGCCATTTGGAGCAAAGGTGGCCGAGATCCAAAGGAAATACCCTCTTTTAAGGCATTTTTCCAAGGTAAAACCTAATAACAAGGTAGCTTGTTGAGATCTAGCTATTTCCTATGTCAATATAGTAGATCTAACACCTTGTGGTGTGCTTGATTCAGGTCGAAACCATCTTGAACTCTCCTTGCATTCTTAAGGTGATTTTTGCCTTAAATCTTACATTAAATTACTTCTTATGGTTAGATCTTTCTTGGAGACTAACTAGGCCTTGGTTTCTGTTGAAAACATGTAAAACAAGCTGTGGAGAATTTCTCCTTAAGGTGGCGAACTCAAACAAGGCTTTACCTAAGCTAAATCAAGGTATAAATCACTTAAAACCTTAACTTGATACATTAACACAAGTTTAAGTGTGTGTATGTTAATTGCCGTGAGTGAAGAGAAAAACAAGGTCTTGTTTGACCTTAAAATGTTTAAGGAATGGTTTAATAAATTTTACAACTAATTAAACAATCATAATTGTCAAATTTAAGACATTATGTGGAAGTTTGGTAATTAAATGAAAGTGTGTGGTGAGGCCGAAATTTATAAGTGTTTTTTGGACATTTATATTGTGTAATTTAATTTTGCAAGCCAATGTTGGTACATAAGGCCATGTATTTTAGGCCATTTTATTTATGTATTTTCAAGCTTTTAATTAGTTTAAGTATTATAAAAGTATTACCGAAAATAATGGGGTCTTAGGTGTAATTAAATTAAATTTGGGGGCTTTTAGAATAATAAGGCCGAAAATTAGAGGTAAAAGGAGTTAAAATAAAGTTTATAAGATTTTATAAAGTTTTGGGGTTAAATGGTGATTTCTAGAAAGTTTGGGTGCAAACCGTAATTATTAGGAATTAATGGTCAAGGAAATATTAAGGAGGTCAACATTGACCATATGCTAGGTTTTGACCAAAATAAATAAGTTAGATAACTTATTTAAGGTTTTTTTATAATAAGTATGTATTTAATGGTAATATTTTTATAACATATGTGGTAAATATGTTATCACCAAAAATAAAGGGTGTACAATGGTATTTTAAACACCCATGGGCTATTAGGAATTTTAGGAATTTATTTGGGGGATTTTGGAATCAAAATAAACTATATATGTATAATATATAGTTAATATGTCATTATGACACTTTGGAGAAAAATAGATGGTGGAATGGTAAATATCAAAAGTATATGGGTTAATAAGGATATTTATAAACCCTTTGGTGGAATTTGGTGATTTTTAGAATTATTAAGAGAATTTATTAAGATTGTGTATAAAATATGGTTTAATGATATGGAAGAATATGTGTTATAAATAGGGCCAAATGGCAATTATAGAATAGCACAAGGGCTGTTCAGAATTTACAAAAAATAACCATAGGTTATACTCTTTTATAAGTTAGAAATGTTATATTAATGGTATATATAACATGGTAAAAAGAAAGGGGTGATTTTGTAAATAAAGGAAACTATGGTTTATGGAAAAGAATAAGATTTTCTTATGGTGCCTGAGAGGCAATAATAAATGGTTTTGTATAAAAACTATAGGTTATAAGTTAAAGGGAATAAAAATATCACATAGTATGATATTAGTATATGGTTATAACCATAAATATGTTATGTGGTCAAAACGGAATTTAAATTAAGATAAGGGCTATACTGAGTTAATAAGAGTTGAAAGATGAATTTTAGACTAAGGTCTATAATGTTATAAATGTTATGATAATGATATGGTTTAGATGGAATTAATATAAGGAAGGGTACTCACATAAAATAATGTGACAAACTATAAATAAATGAGATTTATAAACTAAGGTGTTTATGGAATAAACCTTAGGAGTTGTAATTATACAATATAAGATGTTACATGATATTAGGATAATAATCTTAATATAAGTTGTATAATATAATACGACTAATGGGAATAATCATCTATAAAAGATGATAAAATGTAACATAAATATAAGAGTTTAGGAAACTCATGAGAATTACCTACGTGGTAAAAAATATATATACATACACAAGAATAATGTATATAAGGTGGATAATATATTTTGGTTGGAAACCATATGATTTAATGGTGGTGGGTTATTTAAAAAAATATATATAGTTACGAACTATAAGTTGGGAATTTTAGAATGCAAGTATATATAAGAATGCATGCATACATGCAACTATAGGTTACGTACCTAAACTAGATGTGGATAAGATTAAAGGAAATATAAGGAATTAAACTTAACAGTTGAATGTTTTGACGTACACGTTTTAAGTAACAAAGCCGACGTTTTAGAGAAACCTGTAACAAACAAATGTAGAAAACAGGGGTGAACTGTCGGGGTTACTTATTATTCGGAAATACCGGATGTAGTTAGTCATGGAGACTGACTTATAGTTTTATTACCGTTTAGAGTATACTTCTGACAAGGACGCTTGACGAGCTAATGGACTGCACGGAGCGTAGGATCTTGCTGATTCATACTCCACCGTAATACAGTCAGGGTGAACGGTATGTAAAGGGGTTTGATCCGAGTTGTCCTAAGGTTGCTCCTTGGGCTCGGATTTGGTTGATATAACTTGTATGTTGTTATGTGTCTCGGATTGTCTCTGAGGGCTTCCTCAGTTCAGACTTCTGTGTGATCTGTGATAAGATTGTTTGTCTGAATGTGATAATTAATATGCATGAATTGTATATTTATAGCTGCTTATTATTTATTGTTGTTGAGTTTAACAGTACCGGTTCGTATATATGAACCAATATATATAAAACGAACTAGCGGCTATGGTGCTATCTTATATGAAATATAAGGAACGTCAGAAAAACGTTGTAGCACTAAGATAATAAGATATACATATTATCTGAGACTTTATACGGAGCATTGGCCTTTCTATACGCCGCTCTCGTATCTAACACTGGATCCCGAGTTTACAGACTCCGGATTGGACTAATGACCTAGTCTGCTGTGTTAGAAAATTTGGTAATGCGATGCGATGGAATAATAATTAATTAATTAATGGAATGGAACAGTAAAGCCAAGAGGTGTGGCTCTGTCGTGTGGACCCCATAATATAGGGGTAACTAGAGACATGTCGTTTTAACGAGGACATTGTCACTAGGTATAACTGAACAACTAAAACAATTGAGACTTATACAGTGGCGAACAATACCATGGACGAGACTAAATACTTGTTTATTATTCTCGTTGTTTCGCTTTGTTGTTCATTGGTTATACTTGTGGTTATTTTATTGTATGTGATGGTTGGATGGAGCCTACAAGGCTAAGGTAAATTAAATATGAAAAACTGTACGCTACGGCGAATGTACATGGTACATTAAATTGTTATTGCTCGATACGTTCGATATACAAATGTTATTTGAAATATTCTATGAATGTTTGGTTTGGATGGATGACTAATGTTTATGGATATTTGGATGGTTGATTATGTATATTATACATTTATGCTTCAGTTTTGATTATAACTGTAAAAAGGAAAAGCATGAAACCAATCTAATAATAAGATGGTTAAAATGACAAGTGACCATTAGGGTGTAGGCCCGGCATACTCAGCGTCTATCGCTGATACTACACCATTACAGGTTGTTGATCACTGTCGGAGCTGAAGAGCAGGAACAGGGTAATTGGAGACGTTGTATAGCAATGAAGATGGTGTATGGTCTTATGGTAAGGTTGTGTATTTTCAGGATTGGGTAGATGCTCACTTGTCGATGTTTATGATTTATGGATTTAGTATGATGTATAGGAGTTCTCGTTATCACTGCGGTTAGCAGTTTTTGTTATTTTGGAAGTTGGATGTAGTTTGGCTACGTTGCTCGCATGGGCGAGTAATGGCCGGTGACACCCGAGTGAGTTTTGTAATTGTTGTTTATTTTCCGCTGCGAGACGTTTTAATTATTGCTACGTGAGGGATTATATCATGATTATGGAGAGGGGTGTTACATACATGATGTATTTCATGTGTCCCAGCTGAAGAAATATATGTCTTATCCGTCTCATGTACTTCAGCCCGAGAGGCTAACACTAGAGCCGACCATGCGATCAGTGGAGACTCCCGTACGGATCCTGGACACTAAGACTCGAGACACTCGCCACAAGTCTGTTCGACTGGTGAAGGTTCTCTGGTCTAACCAGGAGGTCGAGGAGGCCACCTGGGAGCTGGAAGATGATATGAGGGCGAAGTACCCGTCGTTGTTTACTTCTTAGTTTGTATGTATAGGGTACGGGGCGTACCCCTATTTAAGGGGGGGTAGAGCCGTTTCGGTTATGTATGTACGGCATGTATTGGAATACATGTCTATGTTGTTATGTTATAGACCTTTGAGTCTAAGTGATGTTATGTACCGGGACCTTGAGTCCGATGTGATGTAAAGAATGTTTGTGTGTTGTTATAGAAGCGTTGTTTCAGAAGTAATCCCCGTGTTCTAATATTTAAGATGCGTGGGAAGTGTGAACTTTGGGGACAAAGTTCTTTTAAGGGGGGTAGATTGAAATACCCCAAACCTTAATATGTTAGTTAATTATATAATTATTATATTTTAAGGCTTATTTTAGTCATTAAGAACATATGGGAAAAATTCCCGAAGGGAACGGATCCAGATAGTGGATTAAAAAATGCAAAACGAGCTTTAAAGCACGTTTTTCGAGAAACCCGGGAAATGTGATTTTAAACGGGTTTAAAGGACTAATAAAAATTTATAGTCAACCATATGACTATAATTAAATATTAGTCAAGGTCTAGGACCATAAAAATAAATAAAACAAAAATCCGGAAACCAGACCCGAACTGTTAAAACTGACAGTTCGGGAATTAACGGGTGTTATCTGCTAATGACCAAGTGCCACTCTCTCACATTGTAAAATAAAAATCAAATTTGGTCCCCCTCTTTGTGTCTCACGTGAGAGCCCTCTCACTCACCCATCTAATTCTACTTTACTCACAAAAATACAAAAACAACAAAAAAGCAAAAAGTACTACTTACTTTATTCTCTCTCTCACACCATACCCTCTCTCACACTCTCTCTCTCCCTCATTCTCTTGTGTCCCACGATTTGCTCCCCTCTTCCCCAGCCTTCCTTCTTCATTTTGCTCCTCTAATGGCTATTCCACAAGCCAAAGAGCAACCCTAACTTCATCTCCTTGTAACTTCTTCATCCTAGCTCCAAATCAAGAAATTTTTACACCAAAATACTCCTCTCATCTTGGGGATTATTTTCCACCTTTTAAAATCTCAAAACTCCATACTTCATTTCCATGGGTATACCACATTTTGAAGAGGAAGCTTCATATTCTTGAAGCCAAACATCTCCTTGTTGTTCTAAGGTAAGAAAGAACTCAAAAACCCATTCATTTCCCTATTCCCTATGGTGGCCGATTTTGGTGGGTACTAAACACCATTGTTTTCTCTCCATTTTAGCTTGTTCAATCCTTTAGAAGTGTTGGAGCTAGCCCAAATTCCATTACCAAAAACTTCATCTTGAAGTAGAAGGTAATTCCCTCTTATGATGTTTCAAATATTGATTCTAGGGTTAATGGAATAATAGTCATGAACCCTTCAAACTCATTGTAATTATTTTGGCATGGTCATTAGTGTAACAAATTGTCCCGTTGAGTACCGATTGTGGAACAAGAAGTAAAGAGAAAGGGAAAGCTTGGAAAGAAAACCCAAGGTAATTAACTTACCTTGAACTAGTGTGTGATCTATGAATGTGTTTATTTTGAGCAATATAAATGTTCAGTGAAATGCAGGTGTTGCAAATAATATGAGGAAATTCAGTGTTTAATTTAATGTTGTTTAAGGGCCTAAGAGCCAAGCTTTAAGGTTTATCAATATTGAGGGCTATTGTGGTTTAAATGGTGAATTTTAAGTGTGTTTGGTGCCTTGGATGAATTGATGGTTGGAATGTTTAGTGGGTTAAAAGATGAGTGGGAACATGTGAAAATTATGGGGAGATCATGTCAAAATTTGTGTAGAGATATAATGGTTCAAATGCATTTCTAGGTGGGAGCAAACTAGTGAACTACAAGTGTTTTGAGAGAGTATTTGAGGAACTTAGAAATAAACTTGTAAATGAATTTGGAAGGGGATATATGAAGGTTTTAGTGTACCAAATGATGTTAGAACACACTAGGAGGCTTGTGGAGAAGTTTGGAAAAGATTTGACTATTGTTGGGCAGATTCTGGTGGCGTCCGACCCAGAGGTCCGACCCACAGTTGGGTCGGACGGCCTCGGTTGGCCACTCGTAAATTGCTTCTGGAATGGTCCGACCCAGCTGGTTGGGTCGGACATGGGTCAGACGGGCACGTTTGGGTAGACGGAGACGTTTCTGTAATGGTCCGACCCAGATGGTTGGGTCGGACATGGGTCGGACGGGAGAGAATTAAACAACGGTAATGTTTCTGTAATGGTCCGACCCAGACGGTTGAGTCGGACATGGGTCGGACAAGGTAGAAGTTTCAGACCCGATGGTTACTGGAAGGGTCCGACCCAGTTGGTAGGTCGGACGGTGGGTCGGACAGACCAAAACCTATAAAAAAAAT
Source organism: Limonium bicolor (assembly GCA_023374045.1). Taxonomy (NCBI): domain Eukaryota; kingdom Viridiplantae; phylum Streptophyta; class Magnoliopsida; order Caryophyllales; family Plumbaginaceae; genus Limonium; species Limonium bicolor. Next base: position 380,482,547 of record CM041778.1, on the reverse strand, counting down.
GAAAAGAATATGACAAATGTAGTTAACCCTATGGGGTATAATGAAGGTAATCTAGGGTAAGTTTAGGCAATTAAAACATGTCATATAACCATGTAAAATACTTAGTAAAGCTCGAAGTTAAGTAAATTAATTAACCGACGTTATCAATCGTGTTTAGGAACAACGTACGGTGGAACACTAGAGCGGCAAGGACCAAGGTATGGTTTTCTTGCAGTCTGTTGCCTACCGGTTTACACCGGCTTGTGTGTTGCTTGTTTTTCTGTGTGTTTACAACCTTGTAAGATTAAACCATGAAATGAGTTTACAGTTCTTATTATTAATGTAACGTGTGCGTACCGATACCGGTAACCTCGAATGCGTGCTAACCGTTAATTAACCAAAACTAGGAACGTAAGAGAACGGTATCCGGTAAAAACGTCTTCCAACCTAAGGAACGTTCTAACCGCGGCTATGTGTGTATAGTTGTTGTGTGTTTGCTGAATCATGCCTTGTTTCCCTTGTATGTCTAACTGACTTAAACACTTACTTGTGTGAGATATTGTTAAGCTCCCATTGTGGGACTTCTAACGAGTGCTAACCTGGGGAGTGAGGAATCCGGTCGTTCCAGTCACGCGTGTATGTATGGGTGCCGACATCTGAATCAGATTCGGCCCTCTCCTTATGTTAGGGTAGTTTTCCTTTTATGGGAAATTCGACCTCCCATTAGCTTAGCCAAAGCTTACCTACCTGACTTCCACTCGGGCTAGGGGGAAATTATGTGTTGATGTGTACGGGTAATTACACCCGTCTCATCTTTTAAGTTAAAGTTGTCCATTCGGCTAACAAAACAGTAATGTGATGTGTGTTAAGCTTAACCATGAGGATGAAGTCTTCCTCTAGGCTTCAAGTTGACTAACCATGTTGGTTGTTTCCTAAGTGAAATGTTCTCATCTTATATGTGTTGTATGTTGTTCTACATACCTCTTACTAAATATATGCATGTTTATGTTAAAATCAACGCCATGTTATCATGACAAATAGTTGCGTGTATCCCGGTAGTCAGCGGGCTGCACGTTAACCATGCCAGCAAAAGGTTGCTGACCCCCTTTGGGGCTATGTTTTATTGCAGGATGAGGATCGAGGAAGCAAAATGGCTTTAGGTCCTAGATTGATGATACTTTTGTTATTTTTGGATATTGAACCCGAGTAGTGTCTGTACACTAGATGTCTATATTTTGGTGGATGCAAAGCTAGTGGTGATTTTTGTACAGTTACACTCGTATATTGTAATTCTTTTTGGATAGTGATTTTTGGAAGGTTGTAATTATGCTCGGGATTCGCGTGGTCAGACCGATACATTTTATGTAACAGCCTTGTTAGCCACGGGGTGGGTGGCTAACGGCGTGTAACCCGCCCTTTTGGTATATGTTTAAGTAATGATTTCCACTGCGATTATTGATTAAGTGTGAAGGTTATGGATGGGGTGTTACACATTTCTTGGTCATTCTAAGATCAAAATTGACCATTCTAACTTCTTCAATCCTGGAAATATTTATAACATATGATTAATAACATATTAATAAGCTAAAAATGACATAAGGTATATACCTTATATTATATGCCAAATCTCTTAATGTCCCCTTGGTTTGCTCACAGAAATTTGAAGTGTTTTCACTCAGCTTCTTGAAATTTTTAAACTACGAGATAAAGATATGATTAAGCTCCAAACATGAGTTAATCATAGTTACCTTAGATTAACAAGGCTTCCAAGGATGGTTTTCGGCCTATTTTAAAAGGTAAGAAAGGTATCAAAAACTACTACAAGCTATGATAATTTGGATGATCATAAAAGGTAGAAAGCTAATAGAAGTTACCTTTGCAAAATTCCTTAAGGAATGAATTTTGCTTTAAATTTGGCCACCCTTTGATCAATATGAAATAGCTACTGAATAAACATGATAAGGGAAAGATAATGAGTGAAATAACTCAAGGATTCAGCCATTACAAGCATAGAAGTGAAGATGGAAGCTTAAGGCATATCTTTACCTTAAGGATGATTTTTTCTGTGTTTTGCTCTTTATTTAGTTACAGCTGAGAATTACCCCTTCCTTCAAACACCAACTCACTAAGGCACAGCCATGGAATGAGGTTGGAAGTTAGTTCATTGTATATCTCTTGAAAAGAGGAAGAGAATGAACTAAAATATGGCTTAAAGCATTACCTTATGAAGTGGGAGTTGGTTTTCTTGTGAGATAGCTCAAGAAAACAGAAATGGAGAGCTCAAGGAGGGAAGGAGATGGCTGGAACATCTTGGAATGAAAGAGAAAGTCAAATTTAGTCTTAAGTAAACTATAAAGTAAGATGATGAATAGTAAATGGTGACTAATGTCCTTTTTGTAAGATATTTATTCCATTAATTTCAAGGTGTCATCCACCCCATTATAATGCCACCTTCCTTTGGTAAAAAATGGGTCATTTTTTGACCATTGACCATGCTAGGTAATTAAAGCTTAATTTGGCACTATTTGGGTACTATTCACATTTTGGTGCCAAACTTTGGATTTTTTGTAAGTCTTTTGATTAAGAGTTACTAATATGATACTAAGTAGTACACATGTTGATTAGGGTGTATACAAGGCCATTTGGCCACCCAAAGTCAATTTTTGGACACTTTCATAAAAATTGTCTTAAGAAGTTTTAGTGCTCCTTTTTGTGTTTTAAACTCTTTATAGAGTTTGGTTTCCTTTGACAATGGTTTTATTATGTTAATACCTTAGTTATAAGGCTTAGGAATCCACTTTGTATCCTAGTTGAGGTTATACAACCTTTCTTCATTAGGGCGCATGTTTGCCCTAAATGGTCATTAAGCATAGTTTTGCTTGTTAATGACTTTTATTGTTTTCAAATAATTGTTAAGGCATATTTAAGCCTTAAAATATATGTTTAGATGTTTAAAAACATCTTTTAGTAGTTAGGGGTATGTTAGCAGTAGTCTTAGCACTGAAGATCTGGCAACAATATCTTTGTGGTGTGACAGTCGCCATCTACTATGATCACAAGAGTCTGCAGCATCTCTTCACACAGAAGGTACTGAATTTGAGACGAATGAGTGGTTCGAGTTCTTGAAGGACTACGACATAGAGTTGAAGTACAAGGAGGGCAAGGTGAATGTGGTTGCCGACGCCCTGAGCCGTAGAGTATCAAGAAGAAGATGGTTGAGGGCAGTTTTGAGGGTCAGAAGTATGACTTCTGATTGAGCGACGACGACATGATTAGACTGAATGGCCGATTGTGTATCCCTGAGGCTTCTGCCGACCTGAAGGAGAAGATACTTCAGAAGGCTCATTACTCATCCTTATCCGTCCTGGGTAGTCGAAGATGTATAAGGACTTGAAGGTCCATTCCTGGTGAAGTGGGATAAAGAAGGGTGTAGCGGACTTTGTGACTAGATGCTTGACATGTCAGAAGGTTAAGTTTGAGCACAGAAGACCTAGCGGATTAGTGCAGCCATGCCTATTCCTTGCTGGAAGTTCGAGGACATTTCAATGGATTTCTTTGTCGGTCTCCCACCGACTAGAGGAGCACTGAACATGATATGGGTCATAGTGGACCATTTGACAAAGGTGGAAAAGTTTGTGCCGATGAAGGATACTTGGAAGGTCCCTAAGCTAGCGGACCTCTTCCAGAAGAAGGTTATCCAGCACCATGGCATGCCAAAGACCATTATGTCCGATAGAGACTCCCGATTCCTATCGAGATTCTAGGGGCAGATTCAGGAGGCCTTGGGTACTAAGATGAAGCTGAGTCGTATGGCTTTTCATCCTCAGACCGACGGTCAGAGTGAGCGGACCATCTAGACTTCAAAGGACATGCTTTGGGCATATGCCTTGGATTTTAGGGTAGAGGGTTGAGCGATACACTTGATAGAGTTCGCATAAACAACATCTCTTCCACTCTTCTATTCAGATGCCACCATTCCAAGCACTGTACGGTAGGCCATGTAGAACACCTTGTGCTGGGACGAGGCCAAGTGAAAAAATATGTTCTTAGGGTCTGAGTACATAGAGCAGATCAGGGAGGATGCTTACAGATTCGTAGGAACATGAGGGAGCCCAGGATAGACAAAGTCCTATGCCGACATCAAGAGGAGAAACACAGAGTTTACTACTGATGATAGAGTATTCCTTAGAGTGTCACTCATGAAAGGTGTTCTTCTGATTTAGGCATAAGGGTAAGTTGACCCTAAGGGTGTTGGGCCGTATGCTATATGAAGCAGAGTGGGCCCATTAGCTTACAGGGGATTTGCTTGGGAGCTTTGGAGATTGCACAAATCTTTCATGTTTCTAAGTTGCCGACAGCTTTGGTATTCTCTATTTTCAGTTAAAGAGGTTTGTGCCCCACCCCGCATATTCTAGAGCCCGAGAGGCTAGAGTTGGACATGGCTCTCAAAACGAGGAAGTACCACTCCGCATCTCGATACGAAGACGAGGGAGACCCGGAACAAGACCGTTAGCATGGTTAAGGTTCGTTGGTCGAACCATGATGTGGAGGAGACTCCATGGAAGTTAGAAGACTCCATGAGAGCGAAGTATCCAGCACTCTTCGAGTAGCGTCTGTGATACTTGTATGGGTTCGTGGGCGAAACCCTTTTTAAGGGGGGTAAAGCCACTTGGCTTGTGCATGTGTGTATGCACTGGGTCTTGTTATTTTAGTCGTTTGGTTGGTTGTAAGCTGAGACATACATGTTTGTATGCTTGTTTTTTGTGGATTGTTGTATGCTTGGACATATTTATTGTGTATGTGCATTAGTGTACTTGATTGAGACACATATATATATATAAGAGATACCTTTGAGTATCCTTTTGTGAAGTAACTTGTCAAGTACTATGTTGTGTATTAAATGTGAAAAGATTTGTGCCAAGACTCATGGCTATGTGAAAGGAAAGGTAGCGATGTATCGATGTTGATAGATGCACTCTAGGTTTGAACCTAATGGAACATGTTCCCTAGTGTTGAGATTGTTTGTGGTGACCTAGTGGAACTTGATTCCTTAGGAAAAACCGGGTGTGAATAAGGACTTTGGGATGAAGCCTTTTTTAAAGGGGTAGACAAAAATACCCCAAAGGTTTATAAACCTAATTAAAAGATAAATCATGGGATTAGGAAGGCTGATGAGTCTTAATGAATTAATAACCATAAAAACTCCTAGCACACTTATATAAATAAATATATACTCCATGAAGGTTAGTAAACCTTATATAAACACATGGATATAAGTGGAGCATAATAAGGAGGAGGAAATCAACTAACAAGTTGATACCATGTTATAAGGTAAAATATACCTTAAGAAGTCTTTAATGACTTGTAGGTGAAATAATCACTTGATATACAAGTGTATGCACCTTAGAACAACTAATTACATGTGTTACACAAGATAACACATCAAACAAGTCCAAAATGTATAAGATGTACAAAAGGAACACCAATATCAAGAGTGAATCAAAGAATACACTTTTACTAGTCACAATGAATAGTAAAGTATACCAATCACTCAAGAATACAAATGAACACACTTTAGGACAAAGAAATCATGTCGGTAACAAACTAACACATGATATAAGTCCAAGTGTACAACATATAAGTCATAACGTTACAAATAATGTAAAAAGACCATTTTACCCCTTATGGTAAAACATGGGCGGCAATCTCAAATGGAGTGGATACACCTTGCAAAGTTGATACAAATATCTCCTAAAATGTTCTTAGTCACCTAATACTATTCACCTTTGACTTTCTTACTCCTTTATCACTTAAGATCAAATTTGGCTATTCTCTCTCCTTCCCCCTATTCAGCCGAGAACAACACCCCTTCATCTTCTCCACTTTCTTTGTTTTGAGCAAGGAAGAACACTAGGAACTTCAAGAACACAAGGTAAACCCATGTCTTCTTCTACCGTGTATTTCCTTCCCCTTTTCATTAATCAATCAAAGAGCACAATACCAACTCATTCCCATATTCAAATTAGGATGAAAACAATTTGTTGGTGAGCCAAAAAATCGGCAAAAATTCAAGGTTTGGAGCAAAGGAGACAAAGCTATTCTAACAGGTAAAATGTGCTAGCTTCCACCTTCCATAGAATCCATTAATGGCCAAAATTCATGGGTCTTTTCACTCATTTTTCTTTCCTTTTCATGCTAGAGCTTGAGATCTCTTTACTCTTTTTAGCTGGCCGAAAACATCAAGGAAAAACCACAAAGGAGACTTCAAGGGTGTGTGTGAGTCAAATAGTGCTTTCTTATGTATGAATTTACTAGAGAATTAACTCTCTTAATACTTATCTAAAGTAGGCCAAAAATAAGTTAGAGAATCTCCTTGAAATTCAAAGGTAAAATCATCTTTTAAAGTTCATTTTTATGACTTATGATTCCTTCTTATGTTTAGGCTATTCCTAAACCTTATTCTCCTCGTTAAATCCATGTCAAGAAGTTGAGCAAAAATCCCTCAAATAGCCGAGAGCAAACAAGGAAGAAATCAAGTGTAAAAGTCATCTTGGAAGGGTAAGAACAAATCTAAACCTTGTTAATCACCACCTAAGCTTTAGATTTGTGTAAAATATAATCTAGCACTATAATTACTTATAGGGCTGTAAGAGAAGTCATGATTCTAAGGATGGAGTAAGGGTTGATTCTGACAGTTGTTCGCGGACCACTTCTAGAGTTAGTTCCATAAGGGAGGTAGGGCCAAAGAAGCGCCTATTGGGCTTTAGCAAATTTTCGTCTAGTAAGGTTCTAGCAGAGGCACTAGAGCAGGATCTAGAGGTTAGGGAAACCTCTAACAGGTTGGGTAGAGATCTCTTACAGTAAGGTTTTACGTTATTGTCTTTTTTGGGTCTATTTTATTTATTGTTATGTTTGTTTTGTATTGTCCCCTTTTACTCGTGTCCTTTTATTCGTCCCCCAATTATCAAAAAAACTTATAGGGCCGAGAGTGGTGTTGATAAAATCAAGTTTGAGCTTCAAATTTTAAGGTAAACTCTTAATACATATTTTCATGCTTTAAGGCTTTTTAACTTGTGTATTCAATTGAGGCCGAGATTTTGGTAGGAAAAATGGTCAATATTGACCTTGAAATGACTAGGAAATAATATGGTCAACTTTGGATAATCACTTAAGTGAATTAATCACTTAATTGTCAAGTTTAAAAGATTATGGGGTGATTTGGTAAATAACATAAAATTCTGGTGAAACAGAGTTGTGAGTGAAATGTGTTGTTAAGACCATTTATGTATATTTTTAGTTATGTTGAGGTTTGTAATAAGGCCATGTGATTTACGCCAAGTTTTAAGTGTTTAAGTACCTTTAATGTCTTATGATTTAAGCTTTTGTTTAGGATTTAAGTTGGTGAGAAAACCTACTATAAAGAGCTCATTTAGAGTGTGAAATCACCTAGGAAAGTTTAGATGAAAATACTTACGGAATGGATAGTTTTAAGTGGGTGTCAAGTGACAAAAATGACTTTAAAGTTGTTAAGTAACTTAAGGATTGTTCTAGTGAACAAATGAGTGCTATGTGAGTGTGTGAGTATAGATAAACAATATTTAGGGTGTGAATTTATATAATAGCTGAAATTTAGGCTTAAAAAGATTAGAAGATGTGGATTATGTTTTAGAAATTTAAAGGTTTAAATGAAAGCCTTAGAAGAAAATTGGGGTAAACCCATAAATATGGAAAAGTTATGGTCAAAGAAGAACCTTATTGCTCAACCTTGATAAATTAAAGTAAGAGTGTTGACCAAGTTTAGGTGAAGAAATAAATCAATTAGCAATTTTAATAAAGTTTAGAAGTGAATTGTAAGTTTTGTAAAACTTTTTGGGGCTAAAGTGTAAAATATAGAGAATATGGGGGTGAAAATCATTATAGATAGACTTGGGGTCTGCTATGAGATTTTGGAAGAATTTGGGTTAGTTTTGGACTTAGATTAATAAGTAATGTCACTGGTGGAACGGAACCCTTTAATTACGGTCCAAAACGTGTGTATAATTACGGTTGTGGACCGTAATCTACGCGGGCGTCAATAAAAGATGGCGACGTCTTTAATTACGGTTTTAAACCGTAATTAAAGGCCCTTTTCCGGCCCGCGTGTCATTGACTTTACATTACGGTTATTGGTAAAACCGTGATCTAAAGTCCTTTGGCGCGCGCGCGCCGAAGGACTTTAGATCACGGTTTTACCAATAACCGTAATGTAAAGTCGACACTTTAGATGACGGTTTTGGAAATAACCGTCATTTAAAGTCTTTTGGCGCGCGCGCCCAAAGGACTTTAGATGACGGTTATTGTTAGAACCGTCATCTAAAGTGTTTTTTTTTATTATTTTTTTTTACAAATCTACACAATTGCAACAGAGACAGAATTGTAACAGATAAGCAACAGAGGGCAGAAACTGCACAATTGAACCACCTGAATCAAATACCAACAACACAAATTCATTCTCTGCGCACAATTGCAACAGAGATAACATCTAATAAAGCACCAGATCGAAAATCTGTAACATATTCAATTGCATATTCAATCTGTTACACAATTGCAACAGAGATAACAATTGCAAATTCATTCTCTGCGCACAATTGCAACAGAAATATTCAATACAACAGCTAGAATCTGTTACAGCAGCAGCAGCTAGCAATTCATTACAAAAAATATAATCTGTTACAGCAGCAGCAACTAACAGAATCAGAGGGCTACAAAGGTAGCAGTGTAACCTATACATGGTAGATACAGCTAGGATGACTCCCAGCAAGAAATAGCATAAAACAGAAGTGTAAAACAGTACAAAAACGGTGCAGAAAACTGTAAAAAAACAAAATCCATGATAGCAGCATCAGAGCTAGCTAGTCTACCACTCCATTCTCATAAACATGGCTGCCATGCTCTCTCTGACATGCAACAAGTCGGCAGGAGCATAAGTCTTGAATCTGGCATAATGCTCTTTAATCTGCAACAAGAAAAGGAATGGAACACATAATGAGATTAAGATAAAGACACAAAAAATATGCCGAAAGAATTAAATACAAGACAGCGTTCGTATTACCTTGTCTATATCATTCTTAAAACCTGGGAAGTACCCGCAGAACTCGTACATATACCGCATCACGTAGTACCCGCAACTCTTAGAATCCCTTTGGGTAGGGCACTAAATCACCAAAATTCACAAATGTAAAACAATGTACAAAGATAATAGCAGCACGAATGAAATACATGAATTACCAAACCTGGATGTAATCGACGGTCAAATCACCAAACTCTCCCTGAGGGGTTTTTTTGTAACAACTGTTACATATATTAACAAAAGCGTTTAGCAAAATGAACAAGTACATTAATTTTGGTTCAAAAAACTTACAAACAATTAAATAGTAATAAAAACTTACTCTTTGATTAAGTCTTCAGTGTTGAATTCTGTCCACTGCCCTAGTGGATCTAGAACGAGCAGAGTAGCGGTGGCAGCGCAGAATATAAACAAAGCCCAGTGGTGGCTACAATGTCAAATACAAAATGAAATGAGAAATGAAGGTAAAAAAGTTAGCTAATTAGTATGTAATTTTATATTAGAACTCACGTTTGGTGATACGGCATTAGAATGAATAATTCATTCTGTTGATCAACAACATTGAAGCAATGAATCATGTATTCACAAAACCTCCCCGGGTCCCTAGTGACTGAGTCGTACGATAAACGCTCCGGGCACACCGCAGTAATGGAGGTCATGTCCTTCTCAGCACATCTCTCAAGCAGACATCTATTATATCACATGTACTATAAAAAGTTAGCCAATGCAACTTCATAGATACTTACTCTATATGTTTTTACAGTATGAGGAAAGAACACTTACTTTAGATAAGCTTGAATAATGTTAATGTTCAGATAATCTCCACACATCATCTCTCTGATGTCCTCAAAGTTGATTGCCGTGATCATATCTTCTTCGTAGTGAAACATCGACTTTGGAAGCGTCATCATGAAGTTGTTAGTTTGAGATGACTTCAACATGATCTTGTCGTAGAGATTCATCTGCTTGGCCCCCAAAACATTAACAAGTTTTTGTGGCAGTGCGAGCTTATTTTTAGGCGCCTCAGAAGTCCTGGTGCGACCCGGACGGGCGCTGGATTCTTACCTTTCGCACCCCGACTCACTGGATTCTTACCCTTCACACACAAACAGTAAAGCATAAATGTAAAGATAATTACTAATTGATTATTATAGTAACATTAAACATTTATCTAGAACATACCCTTGTACTTCTGACAGGATTCGCCGGCGCGCAGATCTCTTCTTCTCTGGGCCGGGATACGCGGCGAGGAAGCTCAGGGATCTCAGGATTCGCCGGCGCGCTGGTCTCTTCTAGTCTGGGCCGGGTTACGCGGCGAGGAAGCTCAGGGATCTATAATAGATTAGATTAGACACTTAATGCTAATAATGCATTTTATTAGATACTAAATGGTTGTCAAACAGTCTTACCTCATCGGTGACAAAATATAACATGCTGGCCAGGGCAATATGTCTCCCTTCGCTTCGATCAGCGTGCATTTGTTGTCAAACGCCATCGGAAGGTATGCATGCTCAAATCCATCAACTATCAGGTCCAAGGTCACACGCGCAGGTAGAATGGGGGTAGACGTACGAAACTGATGAGCGTGAGTGGACCTGATGGCAACACCGTCCCGTAGGCCGCATCTACAGGGTGCCCTTCTAATGGTATTTGGAGATGACATTTTTTTTGCTCCTTTAATAAACAGAGATAATACGTGAAATAAATAAGTGAGTCCAATCTAATACTATTTAAATAACTTTATTTTAGGAGAAAAATAGTTAAACAAAGTTAACCTGGATGTTGGCAAAAGGGTACGGGTCAGCGGCCGGAGCACAACTAGACGAGGAAGACAGTCGAGGAGGATCTAGCTGCTGCTGCTGAGTAGTCGCATGTGCAATCGCATTCAACGCTTCCTGCAGCCTCTCCTCGATAGCCCGGCGCTCAGCAGCCTGTTTCTCGTCATTAGCTTGGCGCTCAGCAGCGAACCTACGCTCTACCATTGCCTCGACTTCAGCAGCACTCAGCTGACCCTTCCTAGCAGATGGCGGGAATACGTTCTTCTGACGTACTTCTCCCCCAAATCCTCTAACACGCCCTGGGTGATCCTTCTTCCAAGCATTTGATTGAGCGCGTCGTCTTGAGAAGGAGGAGCGTGTAAGTCTACTTCTCCTCTCTATGCCGCTTCGTACTGTCCAATTTTCAAAGAAGTTAACACTAAATTTAAGATCAACAAACACTTGAGTATATAAGTAAATTATTTAACAGCTACTTTCAAATACTTACAATTTGGTTAGCCAGTTGTTCCATCGCAGCATTAGGAAATATCCTCTGACATTCGCTGGTCGTTTTCTGGCGTCCCATTATGTACATCTGCACCCTCCTCGCCTCAGAGACATCCTCGATCGGGCATTCACTTCCATCCTCGTTCCTCCGTGTCAGCAAACCAGCTTCTTTCCATCCCTCGAGGCTGCCCACATATCCCCTTCGTCCCATGGTGTGGGGGTAGAGATTAGCTTCACGGTTTTGCCGTGCTTGTTCTTGTATTGCTGTTAAGAAAGTACAACAGGAAATTAATTAGAAAATCAGGGATAAAGCATTATGAGCATTAATTAAGAAAAGAGTACACACAAACATACCCTGAACTCGGGGGTGGCGTGCCGCTCAACGAACTCCTTCCACTCCTCTTCAGTGATCATGCCATTGTACACAACATACGGCGGAGGCTCACGTGGGGGCACCCTGTTGATCCAATGCTCAACCAAGTAGTGGCGGAATGATTTAGCTTTGCCGGACACCAAAGAAAGAACGGTCTCTTCTTCACTTCTTCTGGGATCTTGTATCGTTCTTGCACCTTCTTCCAGATGGTCTCCTTAACTTCTTCCGGGACTTGTTTCCATGTGTGGTTGATGATGCAGCAATGTGATCTGGCCAGAGTCCCTAGCATACTAGCGAACTCTGACCTGCTGCCCCCACCATACCTCCCATACTTGTCCCACAGAAGACTAATCTGATCCGGTTTCTGCAGTTTCAACCCACGGGTCGGACCTCTACCTCTGGGTCTCTGAGTAGCACTCGTAGAAGGTGCACTCATGGAAGGGCCAACAGCAGCAGCGGCAGATGTAGATGGGGCAACAGCAGCAGCGGCAGATGTAGATGGGACCGGTACCATTTGCTGCTCATTTTCCTCCTCCTGACGACAAATAAATCGAACTCTTCATCAGCCATGTCCGGATCAGCCATGCCTGCAAGGATTGAAATACAATTTGAATTAAATTAAGCATTTCATAATGGTCATAAACAAGCAATAAAAAAGAGTGTTAATTTCATATAAATTTTTATAGTAATAACTTACACACCATTATCTCTCAACCCACATTCCCTCGTTATGGTCTGATCGTATATACTCACGATGACCTGTGACCTCAGCCTCTTCCAATGAAATAGGAACAGTTGGAGGTTCATCTTCTACATCATACTCATCCTCATCAACCACACCATCCACACCAACTATTCCTCTTCTCCCTTTAAGCACAACAGACCTTCATCCCAACAACGAATGGCTCAACCGTGGGAGTAGCTCTAGACAGATCAACCAGTTTCATACCATGCTCCTCCTCACGGTAGCCATGATTGTTGTTAACCCAGTTACAGCGGAAAACACACATTTCGTAGCTGTTGTAGTCCAATACCCAGATGTCTTGTATAACACCGAAATATGATTGTTGTACTGAGACAGGACTATGACCCACGACACCGATGTCATATAAGTTTTGATAAGCTTCAAGCTCTACACCACTGTTTTGATTCGTTGACTTCTGATCCTGACGTTCTGTGAAAAAGGTGAATCCGTTGACATCGTACCCCTCATAAGAAATTACATCCAGATTTGGTCCAAATGCAACTACTTTAATCAGTTCAGGCACATTCGTGGACTGATCGGACAACACTCTCTCTTTGAACCATCGGACAAATGTCCTATTCTGCTCATTTTGTAGTCTAACGTCACTCATGTTTGGATATTGTAAGATTGTAATAACTAATGGGTCAATTTGTAATTTTCAAAAGATTTGGGTGAGTGAAACAAATCTCGAACAGATAGGGGTCTGTTCGGAAATAAATAATGTAGGTGGTAAACCTTGGGTTATAATTAAATAAAAGAGGAATGTTATGATATATGGTGCATAATGTAAGGTAGTAATGTTATAAAAGATAATGGGGTGAATGTAAATTAAGGAAAATTTGGGGTGATATGCTAGATTATGCAGAACCTATAGATGAATTTTATAATAAGGTGCAGAATGTCATTATGTGATAACAAGAGTAAGTTAAAGACTAGATATTGAAGTTAGTATAAAGTTTAAAGAACTTAAAAGTTCACATAAAATAATGAGAGCTTATAGAAGGAGTCCTTGAAGGAGTCCCGTTGGACACGAACGCATAGAAGGGTAAAACGGTTAAAAGACGCGGAATCTCGAGTTGATAAGGACATTTTTGGTAATTTATATCCTTGCAAGGTTAACTCACACGGCTCTTGACGGTTGTGATAGCTTAATCATCTTGAAGGGCATTTTTGTAATGTTTGAGAGTTTTTATTTCTGAAAAATTAGCTTTTATACATATTATAAGGTAACTTTTTTATAATTAAAAGCCCCAAATTCTCGAAAATGTAAAAGAAAAGACTTCCACCAATTAAATAAAAGTTCCAATCTAGTTATTACGCCATCCATGAACAAAATCCCAATAATTGTTATTTTTGAAGCCTGAAACATAAAAATAAAAGGAAAATACAAGTCATCTCGTAATTTTCTCTCTCTTCCAAAAAAGGCTCAATTCTACTCACAATGTCATGAAATTTTAACACAAGATAAAGGATGACATTTAGAGCATAATGGATTTGGAAGTTCAAATTTTTGAATTTCCAATCATTTTCCATGAATTTCTAAACAGATCTGATGAAAAAATTGATTTTAAAAATATTCCTATATCAAAATAAAATAATTTTTCATAGGAAAATTCAGAAATATCCTCTTTTAACTGATGGTAAATTTTCATGATAAGAGTCCTTCCAAAAGTTACCCGAGTAGTTTCAATAAACTTGGATTCTTTACCGAGATTACTCTATTTCATTTGTTGTCAATATAAGGAACTGTTTTGCTACTAACTGAACAAACACGCTAAAACCTAATGCAATCAGATAAGCTGGCCATAATTTATCTCCCATGTTTTTAACTCCCGACCACCAAATCATACCAAAATTCTCCCGAAATCCATAAAAACAGAGTCTTTGAACTCCAACCATCAAAAAGCTTCATAATCACCACCAAAACGTGAGGAACACCATCAACATCAGATAGTCATAAGCTCGGGTCAAAGTCAAATCAGTTCGGCCATCAACAAATTCTTTAAAAATTCTCGACGTGAAGAAAACATTCAATTCCCAAAGTTAAAACAGGTTAGATTTCAAATTCTTCAACTCTTTTGATCAATATTAACTCTCAGTTTCAATTTCAAGTCAATTCAAATTTTTCTGGCGATTTAATTAGGGTTTATATTTCTTTATCCCTTTAACTTGTTTGCCAAGTTTTTGTCAATAATTTAAACTCAAATTGAAGTTTTTAACTTATTAATGTGTTTGAAATCTTCTAAGGAACAACCCATAAAGTTTGAGCCAAATACACCATAGGAAAACGCCCGAAAGCCACCGTCCGAGGGCGGTCCGTGCCTACGGACACCCGTCCGGGGTTCCTGACGCCTTTTCCATGGCCACAGACGGTGGTAGGATTTCATAATTTTTTTTAAAAAAAAATTAGGGTTGTAACAACATGTTCAGGCCCTCGGTCACCCTGGTTGTGGCCCTGGACCTTTGAAATTTTGTTTTATAATTGATTTTCTATAATTTGATTTTTTGTATAAATAGTTTAATTAGGGTCCGTGGCCACAAACATGTTAAAATTTGACCTAATTCAGCCCCGAAACCCTATTTAGGTAATTTCAATTTTCACATTCGATTTCTATCAAAAAATTTTAAAATTGAAAAATACAGAAACTTGTGCCACTTAAGGTAAATCAACCTTCTAATAAGTCGTAAATGATATCAACAAGGAAAATAACTTAAAGGGTAGAGAAAGTAATATAAGAACCAACGGAAAGTTATATACCAAGCCCCTGAACCCAAACTCTAACCTTCCAAGTTTATCGTAGGTCAAAATTAGGTGACTCGTAATAGGTTCCAGTGAGCTAGCTTAGGTTTTAATAATTATGATTTAATACATAGTTGTTAAACTTAGGTTATAAGCGGACCTAGACCTAATCAAATCCTAATCAAACCGAATCAATATAGGATAAAGTTTGAAAACTGAGGCTCATAAGCACCAATTAACCATTGCCTTTCACGACATAGTCAAACCACAAAGCAATTTGAACACCTTAAGCTCAAATCTTGTGCCAAAACCTCAGAATTTCCATTTTTATTATAAATTTTCACGCAAACCTTAAACTAAACATTATTGAGCATCCAAACACAAAAAATGCAAATTTTACATTTTCCAACCTAAAGCTATTTGGTTCACACACACCCTAACCCAAAGTCTAACTTTATAAAAATCTTCGAATTTACAAGTTAGGGTTAGAATCTCATACCTTGATGTTTTGTTGGAGGAATTAAGAAAATTGATAGATTTGGGCACAAATTTGAGCAAAATTGAATTGGGGGTGATTGGAAGAAATGATTGATTTAGGGAATTTGGGTGGTGGTTGTAGATGCTCGCTGCTACTACTGGCGTCAGAGGTCAGGTGGGGCGGTCGTAGGCCAGTGGCGGACGATCGGAGCAGGGTGGGTGGAGCTGGGTTGTGTTGTGGATGGTGTGGAGAGAAGAAGAGAAGTGAGGCGCGGGTAAGGGAGAGAATGATGTTCTAGGCAGATGTGTGTGGGAAATCAAGAAGGATATGAAAGAAGGGAACAGAAAAGGAAACACAACGTTTTTCAATATATTTTTTCAAAATTTCGACTTGACCGACCCTAGTGGGTCAGTCTCCATGGGTCGGTCGGTTTAGGTTTCAATTTTAGATTTTTCACTTGACTAACCCATGTGGGTCGGTCCTAAGGGGTCGGTGATTCCAATAGGGTCGATATCAACTCGACCGACCCATGTGGGTTGGTTCTACTAGGTCGGTTGAAACTCGAGACCTCGATTCTGCTCCAACCGACCTACATGGGTCGGTCAGACCAACTTCTCTCCTAATCAATTCATTTCTTCACCAAACATTCATTGACACCCATAAAACACCAAACACCAAAAACAACCAAAAACAAGCATAATATGAACTTAAAACAAGCGTAGATAAAAAAAAACTACAATACTAAAAAGATGCAAGAAGATGGAAAGATATTCGAGTTGCCTCCCAGAAAGCCGCCCTTCTTTTCAAGGTCTTTGGATAGACCATAGTAAGGTTTAGATCAAACCAAGAGGGTCTCTTAGGTTCAGAGCATGAGCTTCAACCTTCTCAATGTCTCCCCATAGTGGTGCTTCAATCTAGACCCGTTAACCATAAAGGTGTCCCCCTTGACATTCTTACGCTCAATTGCTCAATATGGGGTGACCCTTGTGACAGTGAAAGGGCCGGCTCAATGGGATTTCAACTTAATGAAGAACAGCTTCAACCTCAAAAATATAAGAGAACCCGATCTCCTTCACGGAACTCCCACTTCAAAATCATTTTATCATGCCACTTCTTGGAGTTTTCTTTGTAGATGCGGTTGTTCCATAAGCTTCTTCCCAAATTTCTTCTAACTTGGTTAACTGAAATCTTCACTTATAACCGACACTTTTGAGGTCATAGTTAATATCTTTCACTGCCCATAGGATTTGTGTGCTAACTCAACCGACAAGATGACAAGCCTTTCCATAGACAAGCCGGAAGGGAGATACGCCAATTGGGGTCTTGCAGGCTATCCTATAAGCCCACAATGCATCATCAAGCTCCATAGACCAATCTTTTCTTAAAGAAAGGACCGTCTTTGAAGGATCCATTTAAGCTCATGGTTGGTGACCTCGCCTTGGCCATTTGTTTGTGGATGATACGGTAGAGATACCTTGTGTCTCACTCCATATTTACTCATTAAGTGTAACACCCTAACCGTTTAACTCGTCATTCCTCTTAAAACTGTCACAAATTACCCTTACTCACGCAACGGATCTCTATTACAACGAAGGGTGATACAATGCCGTTAGCCACCCATATGGCTAACCAGGCCAATCTCACATGCAGTAACGATCTGATGCACTGGAACAACCGAGTACAAGATAAAAATACAATACTCATTTCATTTCTTTACTATACCGAGTCTACAATATACGGATGTCGTCAACATATTGGTCTTACACCTCATTCCAATACATAAGCAATTAAAGTCTAACTACCCATGCTAACCACCGTCCCCGTCCTACTCTCGAACGGTATTGACTTCGGTGTACCTGAAAAATAAAAATGATGCCCCTAGGGCTCAGCTTAAAGCTGCATATGAAATTCGCATACCCCGCGTGCTAATCGGGGTACGCCGACTACTTTTGGTCGAGAGCATGGAGATTCATTTTAATTCAATCGACATGCAACCTAGCAATACATTATATATGTACACTACACAAGGATTCACATTCACCTATGGAAGGCAATCCTTAACTAACATAACAAGGTTGTTAGTTGTATTAATTTGCTCTTAGGCCCTGAGGGTTTCTACCTCACTATGCCTTGGTTACTTATTCAATAACTCACCCATTCACTCGGGTTACTTATTCTTATTCTCACCCATTCTCTCGGGTTACTCATTTTTATACTCACCCACTCTCTTGGGTTACTTATACTTATCTCACCCACACTCTTGGGTTACTTACACTCAAGCTCACGTAGTTCTCGAGACACTACAGGTCTCCTACGCTCTTCTCGCTTGTTCTCTTAATACATACTTAAGCCAAAACACATGGCTCTCGAGCATGGTTAGACTAGCTCTCGGAACTCTCTCCTAGTTCCAACTACTTTCACATAGGTCCGACTACTGTCGGACTTCTCACATTCCCATGCACTCCTCTCTTGGAGTTATAATGTAATTATGTATATTAGTCGAGAAGCATCACTCTCGATGTTTCTAATGACTTTGGGAACATTGCTTAAATTCGGGTAATCTTAGGTTTAAGGGTTACCCTTACATTCACATACTATACTTTCGGTTATTTTCTTATACCGGGTAAAATCCTCATATAGGAGGTCGACCATGTCTCAAGGGAGTTAGATGGTCCCTTAGGTCTCTTTTACCTTTCTTATAAGTTCACTTCATTGGACTAGCTTCAACCCTCACGATGGAGGTACATTTATCACTCCACTCCTATTAATTTCGTGGATTGTTTCAATATGGTTTTCTAACCGTTATCGGGTATTTACTCAACCCGCACCTCTCCTCACATTCTAGGGAGTTCATATGTTTGCGTTATCGTTATACTTTATTCGATAGCTTGTGTGTGTTTGCATATTTCCATTGATTATGAAACTACCCGATCTATGGGTTTCTAGTCAATCGTTACTCACTATGAGTCGGTCTATGCACCACGTTAGACCACATCGGCATACAAGTATGCTAGCTCATACAACATACAATAAGACATACATAATCAAACAATGGATTATTTTCATGCTTTAGTCTTGATTAAGCCGGCACACAAACACACAAATCAGAGTAACTCGGTTAGCATACGGGGCATGAGAAAATCATACCTTTCACCGGGGTTTTTACTTTTACCGTGTCATCTCACCATGCTCGGTTCACACATGATCCTCTGATAATGTTCCAAACATTATTATTAATACTAAGTTCATACAGTACATGATTAAATGCTACTCTCGTACTTACCCCGTTATCCCGTTTAACTTAGTGTACTTAAACTCACAACTTACTCACTCACTTCTAACACTTGGTTATACTTCTTAGGACCTTTAAAGGTCACCAAACAACTCCTAAACATCACCTAAAACCAATACCATTCAATCCCCCATGTTTAGAAGGCTTTAAAACACTTTCTGTTGAGTTTTTATAGTGGTCCGGGTTTGTGTCCGGGGTTACAAACCCGGACCAAACACTGGAATCAGTTTCTGTTGCATTTTTCATGTGGTCCGGGTTTGTGTACCGGGATACAAACCCGGACCAACCCTTGTTATGCCTTTCTGGTGCGTTTTTGCTATGGTCCGGGTTTGTGTACCAATTTGCAAACCCGGACCAACCCTAGAACTGTCAAAATTTACAGTTTTTGACCAGTTTGAACCCCTAATTCACCCCTAATCATTTCCTAACCTTTCCACATGTTTCCTACATGTTCAAACACCTTAAAACATGCTCTAAACCTCTTCAAAACGTAGGTTTAACCCTTACTCAAATTCTTGCTCCAATTCACAAATTTTCATTCTCTCTGTTACATTTTGCACACTTGTGCTACAGATTTTTACCCCTTGGCACTTGCATTATTGTTCTCACTCTATTTGACCATTACAATTATTCCAAGACAATGCACTTCTCATGCCAAGGTTCAATGCCTCACTCTTAAAGCCTAAATACTCATTATTCTCTAAAATTCTCAAGGTACTTAAACATCATCTTGCTGCAGATTTTGCATCAATCTTCTATCCTTAAACAAGCACTCCCAAGGTGGTTCACTAACTCAATTCAATCACCTTTCATACCTAGCTAACCCTAGGTAATACTTCACTCAAAACATCACTAAAATCTCTTAGATTCCTACCAGAATTTTGCCATAGTCCGGCTACATTTCTAACATTGCCCAAAACTCATTCCTTCACATAATTCATCCTAAAACTAGCCAAACCACAAGGGTTCTACCAGCACACATATAAATCCATCAATACTCATCAATTCTCCAAATACCACACAATGCCCAATTCATAAAATGCATGCTCTTAAATCAAACACTAAATTCACAAATGCTTTCTCACTTGCATTATTTCTATACAAGCACATTATTACCACACTCATGTGGGGTTCATTCATTTTATTAACCCATCCCAAATTCTAATACATATAGAATATACATTAGGGTTGGTTTCTTACCTTGAATTCTCTTAAGTTTCCTTTTTAATACTCTTCTCCTTCTCCTCTTCTCTCCTTCCAAAATCGGTCAAGGAAAATCACTTGCCCAATTCTCTAGACCAATTTACCAATGAACATAAGGAGTACTAATTAGCTCTCCTAACTCGTGAAGATAATTCATGAATCCAAAAGGAGGCTTAAGGCATAAAATTGGACATTACCTTTGGAAACCCTAGGATTGGTTTGGCATGAATCAAAGGAGGAGCTCCAACCCACCATTAGAGACTTGGAGAATAGCTCAAAACAAGGAGAAGCAAGGAATTAAAACATGCCAAAATCGCCAACAAAAGAGGGTGAAGAAAAATGCAATTTTATTTGGATATTTTTACCTTGGATGAAAGAGGAAGCTTCAAGCTTCAAAATGGTATGCTTTTCTCTTCGAATGGCCAACACCCACGAAAATGAAACTCATCCTTTTCGAATTTTGAAAAGAGAGAAGTGTGGAGCTTGAAGAGGGGAAGAAGAATATGTGTTCGGCTTTCATTTAGAGCTCTAACATGGCTTGAGCATGAGAGAAAGGGGGGCTGCCATTGTTACTGTGTGGAGCAGCTCAAATCGCCAGGAAGGGGAGGAGGAGGCAGCTCACGATGGGAAGAAAGGAAAAGGAAGGAGAGAGAGGAAGGAAAATGAGAGGAGAGAGGTAAAGAGGTTACTTTATGCTTTTTACTTTTTCCTTTCCTTTTCTTTTCTTTCTTTATTTACTAACTAGCTAGTAAGCAAGAGGGGGGCTGTTGACTATTAAAAACCGGCCCCATAAGTAATATAAGCTGAGGGCGTTTTTTGTCTTTTACAGAAAACGCTCGTTATTTTACCCAGTTTGACACTATTCACTCACCGGGCCCGTTTTTCGGATTTTTCTCGTTTCTTTATTTTTAATGGTTATTGATCTTCCATTAGTACTTAATTATAGTTATATAGTCAACCATAATTTTTACGGGTCTATTTGACCACTTAAAGTCACGTTTTCGGGTTTTCTCGAAAAACGTGCTTTAAAACTCCGTTAACGTTTTAATCCATTCTTTGGATCCGTTTCTTCGGAAATCATTCCCGTATACGAATTAGGCCTAACTAAGCCTTAGGAATCCATCTCGAACCCTAACCGAGGTCACATACCTCCTATACTCATTTAACGCACGTTTTAGCGTTTTTCGCTTTTCAAGCGTTTTCTCTTTTCTTTTGGTTTTATTCTTTTACCAATGCTCTCTAGGCACCATTAGGCCTTTAATAATAGTATTAGAGTAATCTAATCACCATTTTTAGGTCCGGGGTATTAAATTAAGGCTTCAAACGGTTTGTTGCAGAAGTGAGATCCACCATCCTTTAGAATTGCCCTAGACACTCCAAACCTTGTGAAAATGTTATTTTCAGGAACTTGATCTGATCACTACCTTGGCATCATTAGTGGGGGTTGCAATCGCCTCCACCCACTTAGTCACATAGTCAACGTCCACAAGGATGAAAAGGTTAGAGTAAGACGAGGGGAAAGGGCCATGAAGTCGATGCCCCACAAATCAAATGGTTCCACTTCAATCATAACGTTGAGCAGAATCTCATGCTCCCGGGAGATGTTCCCAAGCCTCAGGCATCAATTACAAGAGGTAACAAAATAATGGCAATCCTTGTGAAGGGTTTTCCAGAAAAACCCAGCTTGAAAAACCTTAGCCACTGTTTGTGTCGGACCGTGGTGTCCACCGGCTTCACCAAAGTGATAAAGGGTTAGGATCTCCTGAACTTCGCTTGTGGGCACACACCTTCTTATCACCCTATCTTCACAATTCTTCAAAAGGAGATGGTCCTCCTAAAAATAATGCTTGATGTCTGAAGAATTTCTTCCTCTACTGGAAAGTTGTCTTATGTGTATCATCCCTCTTGCCAAATAATATTTAATGTCGGTGTACCAAGGGTCACCAGTCTCCTCAATTATGAAGATGCTCTTATCCGAGAAAAATTCGTTGAATGGCACACCATCATTTGGCACTTCCATGCGGGAAAGATGATCGGCGGTCACATTCTGCACACCTGGTTTGTCTCAAACTTTGATCTTAAACTCCTATAGGAGGATCCATTTGAGAAGCCTAGGCTTTGCATCCCCCTTATTGAATAGATATTTTAGAGTTAAATGGTCAGTGTGCGTGATGACTTTGTTGCCTAAAAGGTATGATTTGAACTTGTTGAGAGCGAAGACCACTACTAGCAGTTCTTTTTCGGTGGTGCCATAGTTTTTCTAAGCATAGCATAGTAGATACTCCTCAAGATCTTTTCTTTCTTCTGTCATAGCATTGCCCCAACTTCATAGTCACTAGCATAGCACAAAATCTCGAAGGGAAGATTCTAGTCTAGAAATACCACTATGGGAGCTGAGATTAGAAATTGCTTTAAGGTATTTAAAGCTTCGCACTCACTAGTAAATTCAAACTTGGCATCCTTAGCCAAAAGGTCTCATAGAGGTTTTGAGATTTTTAAGAAATCCTTGATGAATCTTCTGTAGAAATCGGCTTGGCCTAGAAAGCTTCTAATATCCTTCTTCTAGGTAGCCAGAGGTAGCTTCTCAATTACCTCAACCTTAGCCTTGTCAACCTCAATACCCTTTGAAGGGATTTTGTGTCCAAGCACAATTCCCTTTCTTACCATGAAGTGACACTTCTCCCAATTCAGCACTAGATTTGTCTCTTCACATTGGGTCAAGATGGCCTCCAAGTTGTCTAACCAAGTGTCAAAGGAGGGACCAAAAACTGAGAAGCGTCCATGAAGACCTCGATGCTCTTTTCCATAAAGTTAGAGAAGATCGACATCATGCATCTTTGAAAAGTAACCGGGACATTGCAAAGACTGAAAGGCATTCGGGTGTAAGCAAATGTCTTATAGGGGCAAGTGATGGTTGTCTTTTCATGATCCTCAGAGGCTATAGGAATTTGGAGGTAACCTTAGTAACCATCTAAAAAGAAGTTGTAGTCCTGACTTGCTAACCTCTCTAGTATCTGATCTATAAACAAGAGAGGAAGTGGTCTTTTCTAATGGCGGTGTTCAGCTTTCTATAGTCTATACAAACTTTCCAACCATTTGTGTTTCTTTGAGACACAAGCTTACCTTTGGCATTAGGACTACTGTGATGCCTCCCTTCTTTGGTACCATTTGTACGGGACTCACCCACTTACTATATGAGATGTCATAGATGATATCCGCATCCAATAGTTTCAAAACCTCTTTCTTGACCACCTCCTTCATATTTAGATTGATTCTTCTTTTGAAGGTCTTCTTTGAGCAAGACCAAGGGCTTATAGTCATCTTCTATGACAATTCGGTGAGTGTAGAACTGAGGACTAATGCCCTTGATGTCGGAAATAGACCACCCAATGGCCCTCTTATGGTTTTTAAGCACCTTCAATAGACTTTCCTCTTGTGCACCAGTCAGAGTAGAGGAGATGATAACATGTAGAACACACAGTCAGTCAGATAAGCATGTTTAAGATGAGAAGGTAGAGGTTTCATCTCCATAATGGGAGGCTTCTCAACTGAGGTAAGTGACTTCTGTGCAGCACGCTCCAGTGATGGGTAGCGGGGTCTATGGCATGCAAGCTTGCTATTCAGTTCTGCTACCACTTTGGTCACCTCAGGGTCAACTTCCTGTTCAACATAAGCATCAAGCCAAGCTAATGCAAAATCATCATATTTGATAAGAGAAAAAGAGTGATCCTGCACAATTGAATCTATGACACATGTAGCAAACACGACCTCCACTTGTAAGGGTCTCTTAACCACCCTAGACATGTCAAATTCAAGTTTTTCATCATGAAGGTGCGGGATTATTTTCCTTTTGCTACATCTATTAGGGTCCTAGCAGTTCTCATGAAAGGGTGGCCTAATATTAGCGACACACTCTTATCCTCTTCCATATCAATAACAATGAAATTAGCTGGGAAAACAAATGTTCCAACATTCACTACCAAATCCTCCACGTGTCCCTTAGGAAATACCAAAAATCTATCACCTAGTTGTAATTGAATAGAAGTTTGTGTGCATTTACCAATCCCAAGTTTATTGAAAACTAAAAGAGGTATGAGTTTTACACTAGCACCTAAAATATAAAGCCCCTACCACAATCAATATCACCGATAAAGTAAGGGACGACAGGCAAACCAGGATCTTCGAGTTTTGGAGGGAGGTTTCTTTGGAGCACTGTTAAAACTTCTTTTGTGAGGTGGATGGTTTCAACTTCTTCTAGTGACATCTTGTCAGCAATGATGTCTTTCATGAATTTAGCGTAGATTGGCATCTGCTTCAAAGCAACAGAAAAAGGAATATTAATAGTCAACTTCTTAAAAATGCTTAGAAAACTTCCCAAATTGCTCACCCAAAATTTTCTTTTGAATTTGTTGGGGAAGGGAATAGAAGGGAGATGTTTGAGATAGAAAATGGAGTACATAATTCAGAAGACTCCTTCTCCTTGGAAATGTTTTTTGGTGGAGATGAATTCCCTCGATGATCTCTTGATCATTCTCTTGTGCTTGAACCTCTTGGTCTTCGGTCCTATCTTGTGGAGAAGATTCATCGAGGAGCCTATCGCTTCTCAAGGTCACCACTTTGGCTTGTTCTCTTGGGTTAGGCTTTTGTTGACTTAGGAAGGTTCCCGATGGCCTCTAAGTAAGTTATTCTGATATTGACCAAGTTGGGTCTCAATTCTTTAGTTAAAGGCATCTTGCTTGGCGAATTTATTTCATGAAGTTCATTGTCATACTCTGCATGTTCTGCATCATCGCCTCCATCTTTACAAAGTTTCCATCAGAAGAGGAGGAGGAGGGTTGTTGTTGCTTGAACCCTGGAGGACCACCTTGAGGTCTATACCCCATATGAGAGTTGTTCGCTTGAGAGTAGTTGTTTGCTTGGGAAGGCCCCTGAGATCTATATCCCGTAGAGTTATTGACAGTATTACATGGTCCTCCTTGGGTTTAATCATTGCTCATCCATGAGAAATTTGGATGATTTCTCCATGGAGCATTGTTGTCGTAGTTGTAGTTGGGGCGGTTGCCAACAAAGTTAACATCTTCTTGCTCTTCGATGTAACTTCTTCCTTCACAAAAATGGGTCTCGTGAGGACCCGCACATATATCACACCCCTCTGTGGCTGAAGCAGAAGCGACTAATTTGACATTCTCTTTTTGAGATATAGCTACTTTCTCCATCATCTTTGTAAGGGAAGATATTTGAAAGGTGATTGGTCGGTTCAACGTAAAGGACTGCCCTTAGAGTTCGTTCCTTATTTCTAGTCCATTTCCTTGTGTAGCTAGTCATCGTCTCAAGAATAGTCATCCCTTATTGAGGAGACTTGGTCATGAAGCTACCTCCCGCAGATGAGTTCACAAGGAGTCAGTTCCTATCGTCAAGCCTATTAAAGAAGGATAGGTACAACGATTGATCATCCAACCCATGGAGAGAACAATTCATTAGCATCTTCTTGAACTAATGCCAAGTGTCATACAAAGTTTCTCTCGGTTCTTGGTAGACTTCATCTTTTCTTTGCTATGTTCTTATCTCATTCCCATGCATTTATCGTGGTTATGCAGCCTTCACTGTTCCTTATTTCCTTCACTTCAAGTGCACTAGTTAGCGCTTCCTCCTTATTAACCGGGCAGGATTACATTAACTGCCTCGCTGTTATACCCAAAATTTTAAACCCCCCAGAAGAGAGTCTCTTAAGGCGCAGGTATTAAAAGGGTAGCTTGGGCAAGTAGAAAGGGTTTCCAGTCCGATCGGCACATTCCGGAGTGCTAGAGACAGCTTAGTCATCTTCAGGGGCATTTTTGTAATTTTTCAAGACTCCTAAGCTCCTTACGAGCTTTCTCTCTCCTCCAAAGATGGCTCAAATCAACTCAAAATTCTTTAAAACTTTAACCCATGATAGGGGATGACATTTTGGACATAATGGCTTTGGAATTTTCATTTTTTGAATTTCCAATAATTTTCTAGTAGTTTCTGATTGAATCTGACGAGAAATTGAATTTAAAAATATTCCAGTATCCAAAAAACACGATTCTACCTTGGAAAATCAGAAATACCATCCTTTACCCATGTTTAAAATTTCATAGTCAAATTCCTTTTAGAAATCCTTGAGCTAAAACGTCGGTAAATCTCGGTTTTTACCGAATTTTTCTATCTTTAAGGAAACCTATATAAGGAGCTTTATCCCTTGATCAAATCAGAATCTCAAGAACCCTAACACTTCAAGAAACTCAGCCATCACAACCTCCCCACGTTTTTACACATCCGAGCCCCGAAATTCCATCGAAATCTCACAAAATCAACACCAAAACACTTTTTTCAACTCCCACAACATCATCCATCATCAAATCTTCACTAAAACAGCACCAAAAACGTGAAGAACATCACAAATAACCAATAGTCAGAAGCTGGTTTCGAACCCAAGCCGAAACCAATCCCGACCGAGCTCTCGAAGTATCCCGTTGTGAAGTTTCAATTCAGTCCCGAAGGTAAATAAGGTTGGAAACTTGATTTCTTAACTCACATCGACTTCATAAGTATTTTGTTGAATTTTGGGTGCGAATCGAATTATTACGGCTTCTGAATCGTCGTTTCTTTTAGTTTATGCTCAATAACTTGCTTGCTAAGTTTCATTATTAATTCGACTTCAAATTGAAAAGTTCTGATTACTAACATGTTTAGAATCTTTCAGGATACCTACCCATAATTTTTTAGCTGA
The DNA here is from genome assembly GCA_023374045.1 of Limonium bicolor. Lineage (NCBI taxonomy): Eukaryota > Viridiplantae > Streptophyta > Magnoliopsida > Caryophyllales > Plumbaginaceae > Limonium > Limonium bicolor. The sequence goes on along the minus strand of CM041778.1, from coordinate 380,455,616 downwards.
AAACACCATCGGGAACCACCAAAAACCCACTAACTGTGGGTGGTCCGTGACCTCGGACCTATGGTCCAGGACCATGGACGAGTTGTCCGTGGCCGGACACCCATGGACAGTGGCGGGATTTTATTTTTCAAATTTTTAGGGTTTTAACGGTACATGTCCGGGCCCACGGACATCCTGTCCATGGCCCCGGACTTTTCAAATTTTCATTTTCCCTTTTATTCGACTTTTCTGTTTAACTAGGTTAACTAAGGTCCGTGGGTTTGGACATTAGGTCCGTTGCTACGGACGGAAACAAAATTTGACCTAATTCTACCTCCGAAACCCTAGTTTAGGTAATTTTAATTCTCACTTTAATTTTCTGTCAAAAATACTAAAAAATCAGAAACTTGCGCACTTAGGTTAAAACGACTTTGTAATAAGCCGTAACTAAACTACGTAAAGGAAAAACGACCTAGAAGGGGTAATGAAAGTAATTGAACCCTAAATAAGTCGAATACCAAGCCCCCAAACCCGAACTTTTCCTTTCCTAATTTACCCTAGGTTAAAATTAGGTGGCGACTCTAATTAGGTTCCAGTGAGCTAACTTAGGACTTAGTAATTAATGTTTTATGACATAGTTATTAAGCTTAGGTTATAAGTGGACCTAGAACCCGATTAGATCCTAATCAATCTAATCAACATAGGATAGGGTTCAAAAATTGAGGCTCAGAGAATGGCGACTTGATAAGTGTCTAAATGAGCATGTTTTATGGGTGTATTTCATAATTATATCAGCACTTTTCTGCTCATTTCTCACTTATCGTATGTTTTCCTCTGGTTTATGTTTTATTGAATATCTCACAAATTTATTGGTTTAAACATGAGGGAAAACCAAGCTAGGAGCAAAGTACACGAAGAGACGAACGCATAGGCGAACGGCTCAGAAAACGGAGTCCAAATGAAGAATCTAGAGCTCGTAGAAGAGACAAGCCTGTACATCGTGATATCAGGCGGACTAGACTACTTGCAACCGCCTGAAAAGGGGCGGACGTGCAGGCGGACAACGCCTATTTGGGGCGGTCAAGGAGGCGGACAAACACATACAACCGCCCAATATCAGGCGGTACCGGAGGCGGACATCAGCAAAGCAACCACCTATTCATAGGCGGTTGTCACTAAAACTCAGTCGCACACACAGTTTCTTCTTCGCGCCGACTCTGCAACTCTCATCTGCAACTCGCATATCTGCCCGCCTACCTTAAATCGCTCACGCGTCGGCTCTGTCCCCTGCATTAAATGAAGCAATCAGTCTGCAATCAGTGCTCAATCAATGCTCTTCTTCATCTGCAATCAAATTCGTACGGATCAATCTTCTCCAATCCTCTATATAAACTCACTCCAACAGCACCATAAAAATACACCACGCACGACGGGAGTCTCAAAGCAACCATTCACCACACTCACCCATTCGCTTCCACTTATATTTCCTCCCGTATCACCACATCATTCCACACTCAAGCAGTAACAAAAGAAATAGAAGAGCAGCAGTTGAGAGCGAGAGCAGACCAGTTCTTCCTCTGAATAATGTCAAAATCTATCTGTGTAATCTTCTTATCTCCGTTAATGTCTGAGTAATTTTCTTTTGTATCCTAGGATGGGGGTTTGATTTCTAATATTACGTAAATTAATATTTATCACCTGTTTCTCTCATTTAACTTGTTTAATTCCTTTCAACTAATATTGCTAAATGTTTTGCGAACAAACGACTGCATTTATTGGTAACTATCAACATATGATTTTGAGATAGTCTAGGTACCACAAAGGAATTAATCTTAGTATTTACACTCCGGACTGAGCAGGAAAATATTAAGGCTTTTATTAAGAGTTCGTAACTGACAATTATTAACTCTAATAGGCAATAAATAATTGAGACAAGGTTATAAATATGTTTAAGTAATTTAGGAAATTCCCCCGCTATCCTAGGATACGTTTTTTCATTCACATCAATTAATTCACCTTTTTACTGTTTTTATTATATTTGCACTGATCAAACAACAAATCAAGCTTGCCTCGGCTAACCCCCCTTTTTATAGTTTTTAAGTAACTACCAAGACTAGGATAAATTGAACAATCTCTCTGTGGATACGACACTTGTTTTACTAACTACGACCGGGATTTGTTTGCAGCCCGACGTTTATAATTTGAGTTTTTAATTTCCTTTCTTTTAATTTTACACCAGTTTAACCACTCAGAAAATAACCATCTGCACGACTCTGCTGGGGACAAAGTCTTAATATTAACTTGTTTAATTTTAAGAAAGAGGGCTTAACTCGGAATTGTTTATTTATGGCTTATTACATTGTTTGTTTACTTCCATGCACAATTTAAATTTCTACACCTTTGCATCATGTGAGAGCGAGGGTCCATGCAAACCGATTTCACCCCGGGACCTACCTTAGGGTCCCCTGTCAAGGACTCGCACCTTTTAAGGTGATGTGAATAAGTGGGGGAAAAGAGGAGGATGTCGTCTAACCACATCCCCTAAATACCTGGGCTTTAGCCCCAAGCATTTCCTGGAAGTGCCCTTACCTAGCCTTGTTTGGTCATTCAAAGACCCGACCGTAGACGCACACCTCATGGTGATGTGAGAAAGCGGGGGGGAAGCCCAAAAAGAATAGCGTGCAAGCCCTATTCCTTTATGGTGACCTGGGCCCATGCCTCAAGCACCTCTCCGGATCGATCCATACCCACGTTGGTTAAGGCGTTAAGTGAGGACATGTTGAATTTGTGTGGGCCTTGTTTGTTTGTATGATCGACCCACTATCCAACCTAGAAATTGATAGGAACTTCTTCTATATCAACCCAGTCCAACCTGAATTTACGGTTTATTGTTTGCGGCCCAAAGGCCTTGTTTTGGTCTTCGGCCCAAAAGTTTAGACTTAGGCGATTTCTCTCTTTTGGCCCAATTTGAATTATCAGTTTAGTTCTAGGCCCACGAAAAACAAATCCAGCTAAAGCAATCCATAAAAATCCACCAGGTCTTTCATTTCAAGACCCGTTCTAGTTTAGGAAGACTTTTCGCTCTGGCTTTGGTCCAAGATCCTAGACAAAGGTATCATCTTTTAGGCCCAACCAGAATTACTCGGCTCAAATTCCAATTCAAATCTAGAACATGGTTTAGAAATCATTTCGGCCCATAAGCCTTACTTCTAGCCCAAACACATTCTGGCCCAAGTGCCTAATTCTCAGAACATTCCGGCCCAAAAGGCACATTCTTCAAACATTTCAGCCTAGGCGCCAGTTCACATCTTATGAATCATTCCGGCCCATGTGCCTCTCTTCCAACTCATTCGGGCCTTAGTACCTACCCACAATCTTCAAAACGTTCCAGCTCATGTGTTTTTCTCACACAGCCCAGACAAGTTCTAACCTGAAACTTCTTTACGGCCTGGAATTTCAGTCGAGTCCTCTTTTATTTTCTGACAGACGGCACTTTGAAAACAGGTAGGCCCAGATCTCAAGTATGGCAGAAGGAGGAAATCCAATCAATACAGATGCCCAGTTAGCCGTATAACTCAATGGGATGCTGAAAAAGATTGAGCGCATGGAGAAGGCCAACAAGCCAACCGGTTTTGACTACTTTTCCACTGGGTTGTATCCCGAGGTTGATCTCCCTCCAAAGTTGAAGTTGCCAACACTTCCTCTATACAAGGGTTCCTTCGACCAACAGCTTCATTTGGCAATGTTCGATAGAGAAATGTCCATCCTTATGCTAAACGACATGCAGAAGGCCAAGGTATTTGCTCGCTATCTTGATGAGACTCCTTAGCATTGGTACATAACTCAAAGGATGAATACCAAGACCTACGAGGAGGTCTGTGAAGCTTTTCTGCATCATTTTAAGTACGCTAGAAGTTTTGGAGTCACTAGGGCTGATCTTGCAAGCACACAACAAACAGAAGGTGAATCAATGTCCGACTTCGTCAAGCGTTGGAGGATGAAGGCAGCCGTTATGCTCACAAAGATGGACGAACATGAGCAAATCCGAATGGTAATCGAGAATATGCAGAAGCAATACAATGACAAGCTAAAATTCACATACTTTCCTAATTTTGACTTGTTGATGGGACAAGTTGGTGTCCTAGAGGAAATGATCCATAAGGGAGAATTAAAGCTTAGGAACTCAGAAAACACCAGAAATGGTTCAAGGACAGCAGCTTGCATCAAAGTGGCGTCCAAAAGAGAACTAGGCAGCATGAGGTAAACACCATTCGATGGCTAAGAGAGTCAGGTTGGGCCATTCATTGGAGCAGTAGAGCCACCTAGAAAGAAACTCCGTCAGAGAGAGTTCACAGACATCGGCCAGCCGTTGAGCCAGGCATTCAAAAACCTGCAGGAGCGAAACATGATACAACCTCTCACCCCCCGGCCAGGGGTCCCTCAAAAGGAAAGAACCTTAGTGAGTTCTGTCAGTACCACCAATTACCCGGCCATGACACCGATGATTGCAAGGCTTTGAGGCACACGATTCAGGACCTTTTTGACCAGGGATTTCAATGCGACGATATTTAAGAGAATGTTCTTGTTAGAAATCACTTTAAATTCACAATTCTTAGTTTAGACTTTAGGATATTTTGTTTCCATCCAATCTTCCCCTCTTAGTATACTTGAGTAGCTTTTCAATGTATGTACTTAACATTGTTGAATATATTTTCCATTAATAAATCTTTTGCATTCTTTACATCTTTAAGAAAGTCATGTACAAATGCTTTGTAAATAAATGCTCTTTCTCCAACAATACGAAAAAAATGAAAAAAAAATGGTTTGAGTATGTATTTTGATAAAGGCGCATGAAATAATCATCTCCTGGCAATAGAACAAAACCATTTGTCTTTTTACTTCCAAAAGGGTGAACATGCCCATCCAAACACCATCACAGAATATCCAAAACAATCCACAAAACGGTCCAAATTTCACATCTGTTTAAGTGTTGTCATAAAACCCCAAATCAATACTAGGGGCAATTTGAGCTTAAATTTGTCATTAATCTTTCATGTAAATGTGTGAACAAGTCTTTGAAAGAAAATTCGTGAGAGTGCCTTGAGTGGAAAAACCATGAGCGAACGAGTGTGTCATTTCTACATGACTCCGGTGAGACCACATTCAAAGTGTGAGGTAAACGGCATAATTCTGACCGAAGGAGATAATTTGTAGATTTACGCTTAGACCTGTGAAAAGTAACAAAGAACGGATACATGACTATCAGGATGAAGACGAAGCACCTAGGTACAGCACCACATAGCCAAAAGCTTGTGAACCCTGACATTAAACCCTAGGCACCCCCGCTGAGCTTTTCACATATGTCCTCTTTTGCAACATTACAAACTCCTCAAAACAAGCCAGCCAATGATGAATGTCCGACCCGGTGACCAAAGGAAGCAAGGAGCCCGACACTCAGATGACGTTTTCATCAGTCCAAAGAAGCAATGTCGCTATCAACATGACGAAGCGATCCGCAAATGGTCCCAGAGTGACATAGGATCCAAAGAGCTCACATTAAAACAACTCTCAAAGCTAAAAAAGGGAGACACAAGAACCCCAAAGGCAAAGTCAAGAAAGGATAAAACAAAAAAAAGGCAAACCTGAAGTGCCTCGAAGAAATCCAAATGACAAAAAGAAGAGAAATGGTGTAAAGGACAACTTCAAAAGTCCAAGTCCAGAAGCTTGAAAACAACATCTACACGAAGCAGCTAGACGACTTCAAGACAAGGAAGATGAATTCGAGAGAAGACACAAGGTGCAGCTTTGGTCATCCCTTTTAACTCCACATACCTCAAATATCCCTCCATGGTCCCGATGTCTTTCATCACACCCTATGGCCGCGTTATAAGCTTTAAAGACTTCCGACTTGGTAGTTGTGTATCTAATCACGTGAAAGTAATAGATCGAATGCGTAAATCCAACAAATGTCGAATTCAATGGCCAGAAGTTATGACCATAGGCTAGAAGCGAGTACAAATACCAAACACGTTGAGTGTAGGTTAGGAAGCATCACATCAAAACATTAGCCTTGACCCTGCGAGGACGCGACCTGTTTACACGTTAATCAAAGAAAATACTGGGGGCAATCGATCGGAACGATTGATTGCCATGAACTATAGCTCAGATTGTCTTAAGGAAAAAAATACTGGGGGCAATTTTTGGTTCCAACAATTGCTATGACAACACCAATGGAAACCCAAAGCTTAGCCCTTCACAAGCTTTAAGCACCACCCACACCACCACCACACAGGCCCATATGAGCCTTAACCTACACACAAACACTCTCAGGCCCGTCATTGGTCTTACCTCCACAAAACATCAGGCTCGTCATAATCCTGATCACCATCCAAAATCACACCCCAACCCCAAGCTTATCATAAATCCTGAACACCAGCAAAAGCTTTCAGCACCACAACAAACACCACACACTTCCATCAGTGTCATGTTCATCCTCTAAGAAACAAATTGCAAATCTAGAACTCTTAGTCAGGAAATGATTATTTCACTTTCCTTTCTCAGCAAAGTTTTTCTCAAGCATTGCCACATTTGGCACATTTTCAGCTATTTCTTGCTTTGTGCAAATTTTTGGTTTTCGCAAGCACTTCAATACTCGGGTAAACCTTATCATTTCCATGTTTGGAACCTTGACAATTTGATTTTTATCACAATCACAATCATTTGCATAAAATATGTTGTCCATCCTCACATCATCAAATATACTGCATTCCTCAATTAGCTTGGTCAAGTTTAGAACGGGTCTCGGTCTCCATAAGCAACCGAGTAGAATGGATCTCGATCTCCATAAGAAACCGAGTAGAACGGGTCTCAATCTCCATAAGCAAATGAGTTAGATGGATCTCAGTCTACATAAGCAACTGAGTTAGATGGATGTCAGTCTCCATAAGCAACCGAGTTAGATGGATCTCAGACTCCATAAGCAACTGAGTTAGACGGGTCTCGGTCTCCATAAGCAACCGAGTTAGGTGGGTCTCGGTCTCCATAAGCAACCGAGTTAGGTGGGTCTCGGTCTCCATAAGCAACCGAGTTAGGATGGGTTTCACCTCCAAACCTTAGGCACACATAAGTCCTATCACCACAAAAAACAGCCTCAGGCACCCATAAGACCTATCCTACGTTCAATCCTTTCAGGCACCCATAAGACCTACCTTACATTTAATTCTTTCAGGCACCCATAAGACCTACCCTACATTCAATCATTTCGGGCACCCATAAGACCTCCCTTACATTCATTCACTTTAGGCACACATAAGACCTACACCTCAATCATTTCAGGCACCCATAAGTCCTACCTTGCATTCAGTCTCTTCAGGCGCACATAAGTCCTACCACCACAAAAACACCCAAGGCACACATAAGCCCACCCTGCACCTATGTTACCCTGCATTCATTTCACCTTAAGTTCACCCACCTTAGGCACACATAAGCCCTACCACTCATTGCACTCATCAAACATAACACATCAACCTCATTGCATACCACACCTCTTTTTATTCGTCACTAAGACACCTTTATGCTCAGCTCAGTTCATTCACTTCTAGGCTCCTGACACCTCAGATGCTCGGTTTAGCTTATTTCATTATTAGTTCAACTCATTCTTCACAATCTCAGGTAGTTGGCGCCTCATAATAGCCCAATAATTTCAAGCTTCTCTCTTAGGTAGTTGGCGCCTCATAATAGCCCAATAACTCCAAGCTTCTCTCTTATGTAGTTGGCACCTCATAATAGCCCAATAAACTCAAGCTTCTCTTTTAGGTAGTTGGCTCCTCATAATAGCCCAATATTCTCAGACGTCTCTCCTAGGTTGCTAGCGCCTCATAATAGCACATCACAATCATTAGACTTTCAGCAGAAATCTAATTTCTTCCTTACTATTGGTCAAAATTTTGAGGCATCACTCAGGCATCAACCAGTCTTTTCATTCTCATTACAAAGACAAGTTGACGGGGGGCAATCTGTTATATCCAAAATTTTAACCCCCCGGAAGAGAGTCTCTTAAGGCGCAGGTATTAAAAGGGTATGTAACACCCCAACCCGAAACTCCACAACCTGTACAATGATAGCTCCCAAAGATAACTGGAAATGCAGCGGAAAATATATACGTAACAACGGGTGGTGCTACAATGCCACTAGTCACCCATGTGACTAACAAGGCTAACTCCAAAATAAGTTACAAAAGCTACGGTCTGAGCGCTGAATACAAACCTCTTAAACAACAAAGTCAATAATAGAAATATAGTACTTGTAAAATGATTCCAGTGATAACAGTCCCCTATCTTAATTCTACCCCGCCTACACTCGGTCGGGCAATCTCTTCATTCTTCAAGTACCTGGAATTGTTTAGCCATGAAATGGCTCAGCAAAATAATTTGCCGGTATGAAAAACGTGCAGCCCACAAGCTACTGGACCACACCAACTATTTTGTCGAATACATGCAAGTCATTTTTATAAAGCTGTAAATAAGCATCATACCATAATCATAACAAGCATCCATAAAAGGATAACAATGTCACACAGAACAAGACTGCAGGAGGTCAAGTTAGATGTCCTGTAATTATTCACCAGTAGTCAGATCCTCACAATGGGACTAACATGTATATAAGAGTACCTCACAGCAGTGGAGGTATAGTGACTCGTTAAACTCCTTCATGGAGTAAGATGGTCGGGTATGATAAACCTTAGACGAGATGGGACTCTCGTACAAGTAGGTGGGTAATTAGTCCCTCAGAAGATAACGTAGTTAACTCCTGTACTTAAAGGAGGTGGGAATCGAACCCTCGAGAGGAATAAAGTCTTCCTCCCAACTTGAACTGTTCTGGTACGCAGCCGGTGAGTGACATAGTGCACCCAAAACTCCCGTCGCGACATAAATTGAATTAGAGACGACATGTGACAGGTACAACTCCTGTAGCATGCATGGCCAGATCCAACTGGGCTCCTCGTTCTCGTGTCATAGAATTGTTAATTGTCACTCAAGGACGTTAAACAAGACCACAATGTATATTGTCAGTTGTCACATTTAGGACAATGACGTTTGTTATAAAGTGAAGTTAGTGAGAAACTTGAGTACAAGTTCTCGGTATAATAAAGCACAGGTATTTAATCCACTGGTAATGTAGTGTTGTATGCGTGGAACATACACGTTACAGTTAGCAACATCACGCATATAGAATAACACAACAGTGCACAAGAGTAATGCAACATTTTACATACAATCATCTTGGTCGTTAATTCAAACAACAGATAGCACACAAGCCGGTGTAATCCGGTAGAAAGCAGACTGCAAGAATTCCATACAGTTCACCGTAGATTATACTTGTTTAGTTCCCGGTCAACGTCTGGTCAAACAATGTCCTAGAATAAGATTAATCTGAGAGTGTTAATTTATGTAACTCTCGTATAATAATTTTATTGATTCATGAAACAATTTCATATTCGTTATTTCATGTGAGGTTTATTTCTTTATACTTAGGTAGTTTCTTTAACCTCTTACCCTTATCATTAATTAGGGTATTTATATATTTCCAAACATGTAGTCTTTAATGTCTAAAACTTATATTGTGTGGTAATTCCTTTTAATTACCTTATGGTTGGATGTATAACTTATTTGTTATTCCTTGTGATTTATTCTTAAATCCTTTAATGTATATAACTATATATTCATGCACCATTTATGTTACATGTTTTACATTTGTCCAAATGACATAATAATTTATAATTTTATCAATGACATTTATTGGTCACATGTCAATTAATCCTCCTCTTAACTTTATTTTAAAAATATACTATAGCTCCAAATATTATTTGGTGTTTCCACATTAAATTCCTTATATTCTTTTCCTTTTGATTTACTTGAAAATCTAAAATATATATATTTCATACACATGTATTATTTATGATTCATATATATAATTGTCTAAATGACATAACCACTTCATAAGTTCTCAAATTATTTTTACATGTCACGCATGGGCATATTTTTCCCATATTTTATTAATTATAAACTAACCCAAATAATATTATTTCTTTTACAAGTAAATTACTTGTACTTGCATCTCATATAGTTTTATTTCATAAATCCTTAAATCATAATTATCTTTTCTAAATTTCTTAAATATCCATATAGGACCTACAAATATTTTTAATCCCATAAATACATCATGCTTTTCGGTTATTATATTATAACCTCATTTATTTCATAAACTTTACTTTATACTCCAAAATACATTATAATACATAGTTTCATTTCCTTAATTAATTAATTCACTGAACCACCACTATAAATTCGGTAATTATTATTTGAACACCTTAACTTTTATAATTCACCAATTAGCCACATTCATTTTCGGCTTTGCCATGTAATTTCTTATAATTACATTTTTACCTCAAAAAACTTTATATAAGTTACATATTAACTTATAAACTATAGTTTTAATATTTAATTTCCTTAATTACCAAGAGGACATTTACATTTCTACAAATTATGCTTTCGCCTCTTGTAAGATCCGGTTTTATAGTTAAACTCTTGTAAATTACATAATTACCCCAAAACTTTTATAAACTTAATATTTCATGTCATAAATAATTTTAACCCAAAGTTTTCGGTCAACATTTTGACCAAGGTCAAATTTTATACTTAATACATTAATATACCCATAAACATATATGAATCTCGACTTTACACTATTCTTTCCAAAATTACAAATTAGCCCCAAAACTTTATAATAGTTACTTAATAACTTATATACTATAGTTTAAATATTTAATTCCTCAAATTTCGGAAGGAAGTGAACTTTATAATTCTCTTAATTATGAATTCGCCCATATTCAACTCCAAACTTTCATAATAAGTTTTATAATTACATAATAGCCCAAAACTTTATAAATTGTCTTTTTAACACTTGTTTAAATTATCTAAAATTCATAAACTTAATTCCTAACCTTATATTATACCATATTTACTCCAAGGACACCCTTAACTCTCGGTTTTCATAATATATACACCAAACTTTGTAAAATTACATTTTAGCCACATAACTTAATTAATTAGTCATTTAAGCACCAATTAAATATTTTTAACTCTCCAAACTTTATAATATAAGTTTATATACATAAGTAGCTCATTAAAACCTATTCTTCACCAAAAGTATTCGGCCATAATTTTTAAGATACCTTATAGTATACAAAAGTTAATTTATAAGTCATAATAATTATACATAAATACATATGAGTCATATAACTCATGTAAAAATTATTGTAATGTCTTAGATTGATTTTAGCTCAAAATAGAGCATATTTCCCCTTGACAATTCGGCTTGAATTTGTATTTAACATAGATAAATTTTGTGACACAAAAATGTGTCTTAAGGTAAATATTTTCCATATATGTTATAGATTATATTTTTGGTACATGTTACCATGTAGTTTCGGTTTTAGACTCCTTAGAAGGTATACATAATTTTTGTATAATTTTTAGAAGCTTAACCAAGCTTAAAACATAAAGATTGGCTTAGTAAACTTACTTCTTAATAAAGGATGGTTAAGTGCTTGAACTCTCTTGAATCTCCAAGCTTTCTCCAAAGGAATTTGATGCTCCACTTCGGTTTTTATGCAAGAGGTGGAGGAGTTTAGGAGTTAGACCTTTAACAAAGATCTTAAGTAGATTTGTAAGTAGTTTTCCAAGGATTTACCTTAAGCTTTTCTCCTTAGGATTTCGGCACACTTAAGATGGATGAAGAACAAACTTTCCTTCATGAAAAATGAAGAAAAAAAGAGCCTTAGAAGAAGTAGAATTCGGTTACACATAAAAATGTGCTTTAAGGATTTTCAAGCATGAAAAATACCTTAAGGTAACCTTGAGATGCTCCTTGGATTAATGTTGATTTAGACAACCTCCTTGGAGTATTAATTGATGCCGACCCTTGTTGTTATGCTAGGAAGAGTTTTGCTTCAAGGCTTGACAAGAAATGCTAGGAAATTACCTTAAAGATGAAGATAGAAGTTAAAACTCCATTAATGGACTTAAGAGCTTCAAAGGAAGAAGATAGAAGAAGAAGAGAGGAGCATTACCAACTGGTTGCAATGTGTGAAAGAATTGGAATTGCAACCGTAAGACTTAGGCAAGTTTGGAAAGGATTTTTCTTTTGTTAATTTTAATGTCAATTTGACTAGTCTTTCCATTAGTTTATTCCATAGGTTATTGGCTCAATAAATGCCCATGTTCTATGCTCATTTTCGGCCATGTGATGAGACAAGGCAAGGTGGAAGAAAATAATGGAAGCTAAATGACAAGGTAAGTTAGGTAAGTTTTTATTCTTTGATTTTTCAATTGTTGAATGTTGTCTTCTTTCCCCCTTGGTTACCCACGAATTGGAGCTGTCTTGAGGCCTCTTCAATCGGCACTAACATGGCTTAGACAAGCATGGAGTTGTCACTTGACATTAAGAAATCAAAAAGTAGATTCTAGATCTACTTTTTGCTTTAATCATTTTATTCTTGTCTAGCTAACATGGCCTTGTTTCCTTGCAGAATTTCGACAGCATGGAGGTCAAATGAGACCTACATTCTTTTTCCATTAAGTATTATAGCACATGGGAAGGTGAGTCACCATGTTCTATGCCTTTTACAAGTTTTAAATGCAAATTTTATACTAGTTTTTAGGTAGAACATCGGCCCCTATAGAGCTCCTTGTTTGACACTGCCTTTAATTGATTTAGAGGTTCAATTCATCCCCATTTAAGATTCCCAATTCGTGGCATGTCAAAAACTACAAGGTAATTGCGTAAAACGCGTTTTAGTGACACCCGAAGGTGCGTTTTTGTGCTCTAAGGGTATTTTGGGAAATAAGTTGTCTTTATGAGTTCCAAGTGCTTATAAACATTTATTATAGTAAATAATGATATATTAAGGTGTTATTGAGTTATATGAGGTTACATCAACTCATGACATAATTCTCGAGCTATCGGGACACTCCCGGGGCAAAAAGGAGCGTTAAGGAAACTCCCCATGGATTTTGTTGAATTTGAGAAACTAGCTCGTGGTTTCTCTTTAGAATGATTATTAATGATGTTAGGAACTCTAGGAATGAATTTTATAGGAGTTCGTGCCGCCTCGGCACCTCTCTGGCTTTTCGTGCTTTAAGGGGCGTGCGTGAGCACTCCCAAGCGTTTTGCGTTTTTGACTAGATATAGCCTAGGGAATATGTTTGTATAGTCATATAATGAGGGTATTACCATTTGGTTTGAGTTTTAGAAGGTCATCAAGGTCTTAATCGCATGTTTCTAAGGCGTTTTACGAACGTTCTTCTTGTCAAGATGTTTAGTGCGCATCTTTGACCTTTGATGAGTTATTATATCTTCATAATATATACAATAGGTGTAACATAAGTTGTTACATTTATCTAAATGTGTATTTCAATTTATTGTAGCATTTATAGATGCTTAGGCATTCGTAAAGTATTTACGTTGCTCGTTTGTATACACGTTGGTATTGTTCTTTCTTGTTGACGCTCTTTCTATCGAGCTAGTTATGCAAGAAGTTTAATCCTTGTTAATAATCGTACATGAACGTTTGTACGAATATGTTTAGTAAAATTACGCCAGTTAGCGTTTATGGTAAAACGACTATTTTTACGTGACGTTTGCATGCGTGAGTTTGCATGTGCACGTGTAGTACTATTAATTTACGTAACGTTTGCATGCATAGCTTAGCACGCTTAACTAAAATGATCTGTTTCTAGATCAATTCTCCATTATTTAATAGTTTAAGGTATTAATTAGATTTGGGGTATTTCAATCTACCCCCCTTAAAAAGGACTTCACCCCGAAGTCTCATATCTAAGTTCAAATGGTTGTGGGGAATCAAGTTCCACTAAGCATCCACAATTCAATTCTATTTTAGGGATCAAGTCCCAAGTTTCACTACTTTAAGTTCGTAGTATATTCAATAATAACATACAATGTAATGAGCATGAAAGGTCATCACCAAAAATAACTTTAGTGCAGTGCAACGTAGTGCACGTAATTCATTCATAGTAGTGTAGCATAGTACAGATCATGCAAAACACGGAGTCATTCCAATATAGCGTAACGTAGTACACATCATCATGTAAAACAAAGTAGCTTCAATATAGTGTAACGTAGTACACATAATCCATTCATGCTAGTGTAACGTAGTACACATCATCAAGTAAGAGTTCACAGAGTCACAAAGTCAAACTTGTAAACATACAAATCACAATGCACAGTACAATGGAAGTGTACTTCCATGCTAAAAATGTTAAAACGCAGTAGGCTCTCCCCCCTTAAAAGAGGGGTACGCCCACGTACCCTAGACTAGTATAGCTAGTCGGTAAATAGTGAAGGAATATTCCCTCTTATTTTGAACTTATGATTTGTTTAAAAGATAGCCTCTCGGCTGTAAGACTTTTATTTTTGGTTAAGATACATGAAATACGTTGTGCATTCTTGAAATACCCCAAACTTAGATATGGTGTTTAAATGATAAACTAAGATATAAGAAACATTTCTAATCAAAGAAAATATAAGGAAACACCAAAAGAGCAGTTTAAGCAAAAACGTGCTCTAAGCTTGGAGAGACTTGAGAGAGTACCCAAATGTTGTTCTAAGACCTTAGTAATATCCTAATGGTCATTTTAAATCAATTACCAAAGAAAACCAAGCTTGAAAACAAGTTAAAACACAAAATGTGCTTTAAGGAATCTTAAAGCACGTTTTTGAAAAATTGTCTTGTAAATGAGTTTTGAATGGCTAAATGTCCATAATTACTCTTTAATTAAACATGTGTACTATATAGTATCACATTTGGAAGTCTATATCATATCAATGGAAATCAAAAATTTCACAACAATGTGCCTTGTTTTGTGAATAGTAAATTATTTAAGCTAGTTTATAACATAAGTCAATATAAGTGAGATATTTGGTCAACAATGACTTAAGTACCCCTTGTTACTAATGGGGGCCGGTTTCTTGTAAGTTGAGTCACCACCTTCATGACTCATTAAGCAAATAAAGTTTTGTAAAGCAAAAGTACTATTCACCTTTTACATAAATATCACACTTTAGTAGTTCTCTCTCCTCACTTCTTCATTCTCCTTTGTTTTCCCACGGTTTGAGCTGCTCTCTCCCTTCTCCATTAACGTGAAGCACAGCCCCATGCTAGCTCCATCTTCCTTTGCACACTACTTACTCATTTTAGCTCCAAAACCAAAACAAATTACATATTCTTCTTAGTTAGCTCAAGCTCTCTCTTTCTATCTTTTCAAAACTTCAAGATCTTCATTTTGGTGCCAAGTCAAACCACCATTAGAGGAGGAAATTCAAGTTTGGAGACTCCATTGGCTTCTCCATTCTCTTAAGGTAAAGAAAGTGTAAGAAAATCTAGGTTTCCACCATTTTCTTCCTTGTCCGAAAATTTGCACTCATGGGACCTCCATGTTTATGCTTGTTCTAGCTTGTTTTTTCTACTCTTCAAAGGATTGAGGAGGTCCTTCTTGCTTCATATCCAAGCTTGTCTTGAGAAACCAAGGTAAAACAATCACCTTAACCCTTAAAGCACATTTTTAACCTAGGGTTTGTTCCTTAGGGTTAATGTATTATCTAGTACTCATTGGAGTCATTGGATATTGGTTAGAACATTGGCAAGGAGATATACATTGGTGACCGAGATTGAACAAAGAAAAGAACCTAAGGAAGAAAGCTTTTAAAGCTTGTAAAAGAACAAGGTAAATTACTTACCTTAAGGTGTTTTATTGTTTAAGGGAATGGGATTTAGGTATGTGACGAGTTTGGTGTAGAGTTTACATTAGAAAAGGGTTATATAAAACCTAGGAGAAACTATGACTATACTTGTGAACTTGTGACTAAGGAGCAAATGAGGAAAAGAGATAGTTTAAGAACATCAAGGTGAATTACAAGAAGCATTTTATTTCAATGGGAGCCCTGTTGTGTGTATTCGCAGGTTGAAGGCAAATATATGTGGAAATTCAGTGGATTAAGATTATTGTCATTAAGGGCCTAGGTGCCAAGCATTTTAAGTTTAAGCACTATATGATGATGTGGTGTGGTTTTGGTGTAAATTGTGTGTTAAGGTGTGGTGATAAGAATTTGAGTGGTATTGGTTGTTTGATGGAGAAAAACCATGTGTTAGGATGTATTATATACTAGAGAACCCATGGCAAAAATTTAAAGGAGAATTTAAGTGTTTGAGATGTTCTAAGGGAATTTAATGACTAAGGAAGTACTAGGATGTTCTAGAGGTTGTCTTGATGAAAAAGGGTGAGATTAAGGTGTTCTAATGACTTGTAATGACTTAGGCATCACTATGAAGGATTTAGGAAACAAAAGAGTGTACTTGGGTATTTAGGACTTAGGTAAATGTTGATAAAAGAAGCTAGGAAACTTGGGTAAGTTAGTGTGAGTGAGTGTGAAACTTTGAAATGGTTTAGGTGAGAACTAGGGTATAGAATCTAAGGAAGGTTCGGTAAATGCAATAAGGCTGGGAAGTGGTGTACATGGTGTGGTCAAGTTCTTAAGGAGGGAGCATTTGGTTAATTGAAATTCTTGGTGGAATGCATGTGAGAAATGTAAGAAAATAAGTGCTAAGTGTTGGGAGCTTTGTAAGAATTGAGTAAATGTTTGAGAAGATTTTGGGAGTTGTTTTAATGAGTTTGGTGGAGGTTATAAGGTGGGTTTAAAGTGCCAAGATGGTGTTGGACCTATTAGGACACTTGTGGAAGAGCTTGGAATTGAAAGAGCAATTTAAGAGGAAAATCTGTAGTGGACCGACCCAGGGTCCGACCCAGTTCTGGGTCGGTCGGGCCATGTTGAGCCAGCCGGAATGTCTCTGGACTGGACCGACCCAGAGGGTTTGGGTCGGTCGGGCAAAGATTTAACGTAGGAAAATGGGTTCTGTAATGGACCGACCCAGAGGGTTTGGGTCGGTCGGTCTAGCTCTGGGTCGGTCGGATGGATTTCAAAAGACGGAAAAGTTTCTGTAATGGACCGACCCAGGGGTTGGGTCGATCGGTGGGTCGGTCG
Source organism: Limonium bicolor (assembly GCA_023374045.1). NCBI lineage: Eukaryota > Viridiplantae > Streptophyta > Magnoliopsida > Caryophyllales > Plumbaginaceae > Limonium > Limonium bicolor. Next base: position 380,438,519 of record CM041778.1, on the reverse strand, counting down.
ACCCTTAACATTTAAAAAAAAAGAAATTTTGAATTCTAAGAATGGTAATAGGTAATAAGGTATACCTTTGGTAGGGTGGTAATGATTAAGACCCTAAGAACTTAAGGAATTAAGTTAAGGTTAAGTATAAGTTTTAATGATTAAAGTTAAGTTGTAAGCTAAGTGGCAAAGACTTGAGAGGTTATTGAATGGGAATCCCTAGGGACTAAGTGAGTTAAGTAAGGTGCAATAACTAATGACCTAAAAATGAATGAATGTTTTAGGTTTGTGAATTGGGACCCCGAAGAAGATTAAACAAACAACGATCGACGGTGAACGGTACAATCCTTCTTGTGACCTGCTTGCTAACGAGGTGTCCCTCGGCTTGTGTGCTATCTGTTTAATTGCTATGACTAAAACAAGATAAAGCATGCAACCGGTTATATTGTTCTCGTTGTGATTGTGTTATTTACACTAACCCGCGAGACTTGAGACTGATACTAACCAAGTTTAGTACTTACTGAGTTAAGAATAAGAGTTAAGTTTGATGGTCGTTGGTTAATGCTCGTTAGGGCTTAGCTAGCACATGGTGATTAAGATGTCGACTAACTGGAACTTAAGTAAGGAAACTCGGGACCGATCTCCGGTCATGCATGCTAAGGAAAAAGGGGGACGGTATCTGAATCAGATCCGCCCTCCGCTTAAGGACTTGTCTTCGGACTTGTAGCCTAGGGCCGGTTGCCGGCTCAGCTACGCTGGACTCCCGTCCAGAGTAGGTGGCATTAAGATGGTGCGGTGGGATCTCCTAAATCCCAGGTTCGAATTAAGCTACAACCAATCCTTTCCAGGAACGGTTTGTAAACTGAGAATAAGTTGAGATTAAGATTGAGATTAAGGTAAGGAACTGAGATTAAGGAAATGAGGACTGAGGAAGGGGTTACTAACCCACTTGATAAGGGAACGCTTGAGTCGTTCATTGTTTGTGAACTATATATGTTCATCTGTGGTTATTGTTATTGCACTTCATATTATGCTTGTGTATGTAATCAATTTCCATGCTATCGACAATTAGTCGTCGTAGCCCCTTTAGCTTGGGGGCCATGAGAGGGTGTACCAGCATTCGTGCTGACCCCCTCGGGGGCTATTTTTACACTTGCAGGTAAGAGACCCATGAGGACGCACTACGAGAGTAGGAGCGGTTAGACTTAGGGTGGGATGTTTATTTTGAGTTCGGGTTGCGCCTGTGCACCCGACTGTTTATATTAAACTGAAGTAAGGTTATGATTATGTTTAAGATATTTGTACTCGGTTGGTTGTGGTATTGTGGATGGTGATGCTTTGAGTGGGATAAGTATTGTAAATGTTAAGGCCGGTATATTCTAACGATCAGACCGTGGCAAGGTCCAAGTGTTATTTATTTCCGCTACGACGTACTCGATTAAGTGTTCAGTTTTTGCGATAACCACGAATGGCTTTGGATGGGGTGTTACAATTCTCCTTGGACTCAGTAGATAATTCTAACTGATGGGACCACCACGCTTCTGCTGCACAACTCTGATTAAATAATGTCTAATCATTTTGGAATAGTTTTAAATGCACTCGTAGGTGGTACGTTAAAGTTTGTTTATGTACATATGTATGGTTGATGAGTTTTGTTCATCATTTCCTCCGTTTGGTTATCATTGTTGATCTCGTCTGGACTTTTGTCCGTTTACGGGGTATTGCCCCTAAAAATCTTGTATTCTCTGACATGCTCTATTTGCATTATTGTGCTTTTATTTTTGAATCCCGTATGTATGGGTGAAGGTGATCTTCCATTTGTTTGTTGCCAATATTATTCCATGTCTTGTTTAGACTGTCGGATCGATGTCTCGCGGTATGTTACCGCTCCTGATTATCTTGTCTCTAAGTAACTGTTGGTTGCAGCATTGCTTGGTATTCTTCATTGTATATCTTATTACTGTACGTCGGGCTTCCAATAATATTGTAAGGTTTGCCCATCTTGTGACGCTCAAGCACATGTCATGTACCTTCCATTGTCCTTTTGGGCAAAACTACTACGAGGTTCTTCTTCTATGTGGCATATACTGTAATACAGTTCACCTTCCATTTGATTTTTCCATCGTTGAGTTCTTCTTGAGTTTCACTTGATTGTTTCGTGCCTGTACTTCTTATTTGTGATAGCTGCTCATGGCAGTGATTCCACTGAGATTCTTCTCGTCAATATTACTGAGGCGTCTCGCTCATCATCCGAGTCTCCATTACTCTCTTTTGAGTACAGTGTTGGTTATTTCCCGTGTTCTTCACATTAGTCATCTTCGCATGTGGGGTACCTTCCTGATATATTTCTACTTACCTGTCCAATATAGGATTATTTCTTGTCAAGTCCATAAGCTCTCGCACATTCAGTTGAAGCATTCTTCTTTCCATGGGTCCTTATCCGATTGGTTTGCTATATATATTCTTCATTGATAGTGGTAGCGTCCAGATAGTGGGTTATGGTAAAACGACTATTTTTACGTGACGTTTGCATGCGTGAGTTTGCATGTGCACGTGTAGTACTATTAATTTATGTAACGTTTACATGCATAGCTTAGCATGCTTAACTAAAATGATCTGTTTCTAGATCAATTCTCCATTATTTAATAGTTTAAGGTATTAATTAGATTTGGGGTATTTCAGGGTAGCTTGGTCAAGTAGAAAGGGTTTCTAGTCCGATCGGCACATTCCGGAGTGCTAGGGACAGCTTAGTCATCTTCAGGGGTGTTTTCGTAAATTTTCTAGACTCCTAAGCTCCTTAAGCTTTCTCTCTCCTCTAAAGATGGCTAAAATCAACTCGAAATGCTTTGAAACTTTAACCATGATAGGGGATGACATTTTGGACATAATGGCTTTGGAATTTGATTTTTCGAATTTCCAATAAGTTTCTAGTAATTTCTGATTGAATCTGACAAGAAATTGAATTAAAAATATTCCAGTATCCAAAAAATTCGATTCCACCTTGGAAAAATCAAAAATACCATCTTTTACCCATGTTTAAAATTTAATAGTCAAATTCCTTTTAGAAACCCTTGATCTAAAACGTCGGTAAATCTCGGTTTTTACCGAATTTTTCTATCTTTAAGGAAGCCTATATAAGGAGCCTTATCCCTTGATCAAATCAGAATCTCAAGAACCCTAACACTTCAAGAAACTCATCCGTCACAACCTCCCCACGTTTTTACACATCCGAGCCCCGAAATCCATCGAAATCTCACAAAATCAACACCAAAACACTTTTCCAACTCCCACAACATCATCCATCATCAAATCTTCACCAAAACAGCACCAAAAACGTGAAGAACATCACCAATAACCAATAGTCAGAAGCTGGTTTCGAACGTAAGCCGAAACCAATCCCGACCGAGCTCTCGAAGTATCATGTTGTGAAGTTTCAATTCAGTCCCGAATGTAAATAAGGTTGGAAACTTGATTTCTTAACTCACATCGACTTCATAAGTATTATGTTGAATTTTGGGTGCAAATCACCTTATTACGACTTCTGAATCGTCGTTTCTTTTCGTTTTTGCTCAATAACTTGCTTGCTAAGTTTCATCATTAATTCGACTTCAAATTGAAAACTTTTGATTACTGACGTGTTTAGAATCTTTCAGGCTACCTACCCATAATTGTTTAGCTGAAAACACCGTCGGGAACCACCAAAAACCCACCGTCCGTGGGTGGTCCGTGACCTCGGACTTATGGTCCGGCCCACGGACACCCCAGACGGCAGTGGGATTTTATTTTTCAATTTTTTAGGGTTTTAACGGTACATGTCCGATCCCACGGACATCCTGTCCGTGGCCTCGGACTTTTCAAAATTTTGTTTTCTTTTTTATTCGACTTTTCTGTATAACTAGGTTAACTAGGGTCCGTGGGTTCGGACATTAGGTCCGTTGCTACGGACGAAAACAAAATTTGACCTAATTCTACCTCTGAATCCCTAGTTTAGGTAATTTCAATTCTCACTTTAATTTTCTGTCAAAAAATGTCAAAAATACTAAAAAATCAAAACTTGCGCACTTAGGTTAAGACGACTTTATAATAAGTCGTAATTAAACTAAGTAAAGGAAAAATGACCTATAAGGGGTAATGAAAGTAATTGAACCCTAAATAAGTCGAACACCAAGCCCCCAAACCCGAACTTTACCTTTCCTAATTTACCCTAGGTTAAAATTAGGTGACGACTCTAATTAGGTTCCAGTGAGCTAACTTAGGACTTAGTAATTAATGTTTTATGACATAGTTATTAAGCTTAGGTTATAAGTGGACCTAGAACCCGATTAGATCCTAATCAATCTAATCAACATAGGATAGGGTTAAAAAATCTAGGCTCACACTCACAAGTCAATCCATTGTCCTGTAAATTTATTTCTCTCTAAACGGAGATCTTGGTTACTAGCAACTAAATGTCGCAAACGTCCTCTAGATAGCATGCTGCTATCGGGACCTGCTGGTCCTAAATAACCTCGTTCTACTAGTTGGGTAGTACTTGGCGAGGAATCTTTGAGCCATCAGTGCCCATGTGTGGATTGATCTAGAAGGTAGGCTTCTACACCGTGATGCCAAATCCGACAAAGAGTGAGGGAAGAGTTGTAATATTCTCTCACTGACCGCACCAGTCTTCCCAAGGAGTTGCAGAAGTTGGGGAAGAGACTCGGATGGTTCGAAGCATCATCAGGATTCGCCCCACTAAATTTTCCTAAGTCATGGACTGCGGTAATGAAGTGGGTTTTAAAGGCTCATTGTTCGGCTTCCTGCGGTGTTAAGGCAGGTTGGACTATAGTCGAAGGTCTCTCTTTGATGTCTGGTTGCTAGTAGTTAGAAAGAGCTTGGTGTTGTTGTGGTTGCCCATTGTCCTTAATCTTTGGTTGTGGATTTGCCATGGTTGGATTTTTCAGATTCATTTTTGCTCTTAGTAGGGAGCGCTCAAGTTCAGGTCTCAGACTGACAAGAGGAGAACCTTTGGCTCGAGTGCTTCGCATACACCAAGAAAATAGAAGGTACCTAAGCAACACCAAAACAAACTACACTAATATATTAGAAAAGAAAAATACATAAAAGAACAATTAAACCCAAACAATAACAAAGAAGCAAGTGAAAGCACAAACAAATATAAACAAAAACTAAAATACCAAAACTGGGGAAACGATATAAACTATCAATTTCTCCGGCAACGACACCAAAAACATGTTAGGAAAATACTATAAGTAGTAAAGACCTAAGCGAACACTGGTCAAGTGCACCCTATTCACTGCAGTACAACAAGTGTCATATCCACAAGGAAATTGGTTTCTAGTTCCCGAGCTTTGGTATCCTAGTAATTAGAAGAAATAATGGTAAATGATGGGGATTTAGCTGGCAGCAAGCTTAATGATTTCGAATCGGTAATTAAATAAATGACAACTAGCTAAAGTGGTGTTTGGATGGATTGGGGGAAGTACTCTAGGATAGTGGGAAGTCCTCTAAAATGCCCAAATATACTCATAAACATATCTCATCATAGTTATCTATTAGAGCTAAAGTAAAGATTCTTCAAATCTTGGATTAACCAAATCTTACCTAATTAATTAAACCTCTTAATTCAAAGAAGGCTAAAGTCATTAGATAGCATTAAGTTCAAGCTCCTAATAATAGCCCTAAGGTTCTACTCCCTAATTCTAGAGAAATGAAAGTTAGGGTTTATCCCCAAATGTCCCTATTTATAGCTCAAACCCTAAATTTGCTAGAAATCACAATAAATGCAATGGGTGATCAATCCAAGACATTAATGGAGATAAATAACTATCATAAATGAGATAAGGTTTACAAGCACAAATGAAGCATTCAAGATTCAGTTCCCGTCCTAGAGCATAAATGGAAACTACTCAACCATAGAGAAAAGAAAATCACAAAGGGGAGAAGAAGAAACCATTAATAGAGCTTAGAAGCTTGAGTGGAGGTGAGCTCTTTCTTCTCTTCTTCTCCTCTTATTGGCTCTCAAAACCTCCCTTGTTCTCTCTATTTTCAAGTGTGGAAGTGCAGAATGGAGAATCAACTAACGACCCTTTTTTCCTGTTTTAAAACTCAAGTTCTTGGCAAATTTACGTTCTGATTGATCCACGTGGGTTGTCACCTCCAGTAGAAGACAAGGCATGTGCTTGAAATTGATTCCAACTGACCCACATGGGTCAATCCATTTCAGAAGGTCGGGGAAGACTTCGACTGACCCACGTGGGTTGGTCTCTCTGGGTTCGTCCATTCCAGTAGCTCAGGACGAGCCCAACCGACCGTGTGGGTCATTCGCCTGGGTCGATCGATTCCTGAAAGGCCAATTTTCCACTGAAATGTTCCGCCGTTCTTGATTTACTTCCCAAAGTGTTGAACCTTGCCCAGAACATCTCTTTCGTCTCAGAAACATGCTCACATAAGCTTTTTACCTAAATTATAACCAAACTTGTATAAGTTCACCTATAATAATGAAATACTCTATAATTACATCTTTTCACCACTTATCATTTATACACCAAGGCCCACGAACTCTGCATTCATGACCTTGATGGATTCGAATTCAATTAGGAATAAGTTAGGCCCTATTTTGCATAACCAAAACCACCTAAGCCATTCCAAAGGGCCGTAACTATGGAGCTAGAGGAGACTTCAGTGGTCGAGAAGAACCGGGCGTGAGTGCGGATTGATCTAGCGCTAAAAAATAGCTGTTCACCATCCTCAAGGACATTTTGATGGACAAGAGGGTGTAGCTTGAGAAATAGAGCAAGGTTCTTAAATATTGGGGAGGGGAGAAATTGTGAAGATCGGGTGTGGGTTGATCGAAGGCGAAGCCGAAAAGGATAAATAGGCTGGGATTGAGATTGTAGTAGCATGAGGAAGGATGTGTGGCTGATCGGAGGGATTCCATGAAACCATGGCAGACGGTGGGTAGAGTTACGTTAATAGTTACCATTGCATGCATGATGTGAGTTGTTACAAGGGGAATATTCTATTTTGAGAGAGAAGGCACAGGGGCAAAAGATTGTCTTGCTTCCCAAGGCTGCCAATGATGGGAAGCAGGCAGGTTAGGGTGGTGGGCTTGGGCAGGCGTGGCGGAGCGTAGGGAAGACTAGACAACACTAAAAAGTAACTGACGGTGGCATTTGGTTGCAGTAGAATGGTGGGTGCACCGCAAGAGGGTGAATGAGAGCAAAGCGTCACCTTTCTTTTTTTAAGTACAATCCTAATACAACCTATGAGGAGGGGCAGCGGGTGTCAAGCCTGTGACCTATTATCACAGGCGGATGATAGCTCACCAATTCGGGTATCTCATTTTTTACAAAGGGTCCCCTTTAATCGAAAGAGATGATCTTAAGTGTTTTAAGTGATAAAATCTCGGGTCATTTCCAAACCGGGCGCGACATACTCACAAATGTGAACCGGTTCTTCTCGCTCAGAAAGCGGGAACCTCGCCGATACATAACGGTAAAAACAAACCCTTTCATTAGGGTTTTGCAACTGCTCTCTTCCCGTCTCCTCCCCCAACTACCCAGCCCAAGCGAAGAAATCATGTCGTCGATGACGATGACCGCTGAATCCGGCGGCTTGACGGTCTTAGCTCCTGATTCCATTACGGCGTCCGGGCTGGGATCAGAAAAGCTTAGCCTGCCATCTCTACAGTCGAAGATGAAGGTCGATCCAGAAGGGTACGTCACGGAGCTGAATAATCTTTACAGGCAATTCCATTCGGCGCTCGAGGTGTACAAAGAAAACGCGGCCTTGAACTTCAATTCATTGAACGGAATCGGTGACGGCCATTCAGAGGCGAAAAAACTGGGTGACATAGCTTCGTTCCTTGCTCATATGACGCCCTTCTATCCCAAGCACCTCTCTCTCTTTCCGCAGCAGCTGGCCGACTTCTTACGAAGCTCAGCGAGGACGCTGCCGTCATCTCTGAGGTGCCAGGTTGCTCAGGCGCTCATACTTTTGATTAATCGAAAGGTAATTGTGGGGATAAAAACTTGGGGCTGTTGGACTTTGATTTGATAGACAGATCTTATGTGGTTTTTTTTTCGTCTCTACTGTTTTTCATTTGAGTAACCCGTTGTTGCATTTAGAGATATGCAATATGGGAACTTGCAAATTTGCATTTTAGGCAGTTTATGCATAGGAAGAATGTAATATAGAAACTTAAGAGTTAGTTGATGCTCTACTTTATATTTGTGAAGTTGACTGCTTTTGAAGCTCGAAACATCTCCAAAATTCAAGTGGTTGGCCTTTTTTTTTTGTAACTTCTTGCAAAATCTGTCCGCATCTCTTGCTGCTCTGTGCCGTAGTAGGGTTGGATGGATATGGGAAGAATTCATGTTTTGAAGTTGTCCTGTAAATTTAAAATTCTAGCATACTGGTATCGTTGAGGTGGTATTTCTTCCAGCAATTATGACTGATTTTCAATAGTTACTCATGCTTTGTTGCTGCTTACTGTATAATATCTTGAATTGCAGATGGTTTCCCATCGAGGATACCTGTCATTATTCATGGAACTTCAAACTCTAGGTGATAAAAATTTGAAAAAGCTAGCTTTTTCTCAAGTGTTCATAGCATCAGGCGGATGAACCAAAACACAAGGATGAAACTAAAAATCGAGCCCTCCATAGAATCCTTTTTAACATGCTACAAGTATGCTAAGTACTGTTTTTACTTGTCTCTTCAATTTGATTTGGGTTTTCCTTGTTCTTTTTTGTTGCTAATATAACCTGTTTCTGGACCAAACAGCAAGATGATGAGTCAATAGCTAAGAGATCACTCATTGTAGTATGTGATCTTCATCGGAGGAGGGTTTGGTTTGATGAAAGGACAGCAAATGCTATTTGTATGGCTTGCTTCCACCCTTCATCAAAGTAAGAGTGTTCTTTGGCCTTGCATCCCTATTTTATGTTGGTTTTGTCAAAATGAATGAGCATTCTCTTGCATGCTCGGTGTTTTTGAACATTTTAGGATCATGGTTGCTGCACTTTCATTTCTACTTGACTATGAAGAAAATCGAGGACAGTGATGACAGTGACGATTCAAGCAGTGAAGATGAAGCAATTACTCACAAGGCGCAAGTAGTTCTCAATAAAGAGTCTGTTTATAAGGTGGGTATTGGATGCTCTTTTGGTGACTAATCTTCATATATAGTCTATTTGAACTTAGTATTGGGCTATAAGTATACTTAGAGTACTTATGACCATAAGTTAAGTGCTAAGATGAGAATACTTCTCACAGCTGTTGCATTTTTGCCGTTGGTGATACTCTTTAGTAAAGCTACTTGTTCATTCCCCGATTTCGGAACTGGTTGTGCTCTTTCATATATGGTTCTATTCTCTGCTTAATATTGCCTATTAAAGCTTAATTAGAAAATAAATATTCCAGCCTTTGATTTGCACTGTCTTATTTTGGTGGGAGATGTATATTTTTAGAACTGATGCTTACTCAATATGATGACCAAAGACTATCTTTTTATCAAGTAAGTCTTGCCAATTTTAGGTCTTTATACCAGGCAGTCAGTGACTTCATTTGCTTGGGTTTTAGGCACACCATAAGGGGACATCTTCCAGCAAAAGAGAGAAGCAAGCTAAACTTCGTCGTGTAATGCGAAGCATGAAAAAGAAGCAGCGACAGATTCAGAAAAAGGCAATTCAAATTATTATTCACCACTTAATCATCTGAAGGATGCCCAGGTATTTGACCTTAGTGCGGAAAATTATTATCCAGCCCTAAATGTGATGTGATTATTCTGAGCTCCCTGTTTTTCTTCTTGTAGGGCTTTGCTGAAAAGCTTTTTTCTCGTCTCCAAGTTGCAATGAACGTTTTGAGGTTAGCACTTGTTCTCATTTCTTGAATCCCAGGTGCTGGGGAGAATCAAAGCCTTCTTCCTTATTAATTGGGAATGATACTGAAAAGAATAAAATTGGGACCAACTAACATGAACAATATATGATGTTAGCAAAGCCATTGATATATGGAAAGAAAACACAAAGGAGTGGAAAAACTGGGGATGTGATAGGAGTGGGAGGAGTATAGGAGGGTAGAAAAAAAAATAGATCTAAAGTTGAGTAGTGAAAATACCAAAAAACAAAAAAATGCAGATGAAAAAGATATTTTGAAAGTGTCTAAAGGAACATAAGAAAATCAATACAATATCACTCACATTCGCCCACTTGAACACTTCTTCTCTACTCAGCTTTCTCCAAAGAACATTCTCTTGTTTATCTTGAGTAGCTTCATGTTCGTCTTGACCATCCTCCCCATGTATGTCTGTGTCTTCCTCTCCCTTTCCTACTTTTTTCTTCTCGCATCTCAATATGTCTAACCGGTGCCTCCCTCGGACTTCTACTCACTTGTCCAAATCACCACCAACGAGATGCCTGCATCTTCTCTTTAATCACTATTACTCCCACCTTTTGTCTAATTGTTTCATTCCTCATCAGTCTTTCCTAGTATGTTTGCACATCCAATGTAACATTCGCATCTCTGCCACATTTACCTATCGTACTGGCCAACACTCGGAGCCGTACAAATGTGCAGGCCTAATTGCTGTGCGATAGAAGTTAACCTTTAGTCTAACATGCCTACCCTGGTCACATAGAAAGAACTAATAAATATTTTATGTAGGAGTCAATCTTTATCTTTAGATGCCCTAAAGTTTATGTGAATTTTTGAAATAAGGTTTGGGAAGAGATTTAGAAGTTACTAATTCTGTTTATGTTTTCTTTTAGTTTAATTATGATATCTAACTAAGTCAGGTTTACTCCCTTATCATGATCAGATGATTAAAGGTGGAATTTTCGTTTTGAAATAGTTTGTAATAGGTCGTTCCTTTTGAAAATTCTTCTTTATCAGGTTCATGCTGTATGATTTTGCATGACGATCTTGGTTTAAATGTTTCACAGTTAAAGCCTGACAATATTTTCTTGTATGGTAAATATTGCTATGGTTCATATTACTTTTTTTCGTTTTTGACATCATGTTGGTCTTGTATGGCAAGTGTGGCAGGGAAGTCAGTCTTTATTCTTAAAGCAAGCTCAAAGCTGTAAATCTTTCATCAAATGCAGGTTAAGATGATTTTACTGAAAGTAACGGCAAGGACCATAGGGCTTCATCGCCTGACTTTGTTGAACTTCTATTCATATCTTCAGAAATATGTTCAGGTTTGATTTCATAGAGGCAGTATCTCCTTATTCTAGCTTATGAATTTCAATCTTATTTTCTGTCTTATTCTTTTTTCAGCCTCATCAGCGGGACATCACAAATCTTCTTGCTGCAGCAGTTCAAGCCTGTCATGATATGGTACGCTCGCTTATTTAATGTAGAATCCCTTCCCCCATTCCTCCTGCCCAAAGTACAAAAAGAAGAAAAAGAAAAGTAGAAGACACAAATAGACAAAGACATGCACATGAGAGGTGGAGGATTGTTTCGAAAAAGATAACAATTAAGAATTAGTTTTCTTTCTATAATCAGATAGTTTCTTTCAGTTTGTAATTCCTTAGATATTTCCAGGTGCCACCTGATGCAGTTGAACCTCTATTCAAGCAATTGTGAATCAGTTTGTGCATGATCGTTCGCGACCTGAGGTACTTATTTTTTTAACACTTACCGGCTTTGTTTGTCAGTGATAGGCTTACTGATTGGGTCTGACATATCCGATATCCTTTTTAAGGCGATTGCTGTAGGATTAAATGTGGTGAGGGAGATTTGTCTTCGGATTCCACTGGTATGTTCCCTTTCTATCTGTGACGTTTTCTTGTTGATCATACTGAGTAATGGACACTGCTTTCTAGCCCTATATAGAAGGCTGGAAGTGAATACTTAGCCACAGATGGAAGGGTCTTTTGGGGGTCTGACTCCTCTGCACATGTTGATCTTTTGCATGGTGCTCTTAATTGTAGTTTAGGATATTTTATTTGTAGCTGTGTTCAGATATGTCTTGTGTTATGAATTCATGTCTGTCACTTCCAATAACATCGATTATATTTTATGTATATCTGTTTATGGGGTTCATCTCATTTCTAATACTGTGGGAAATGTCTTGTTCCCAGTTGATGACGGAAGAGTTGCTACAGGACCTTGTTTTGTATAGGAAGTCAAATGAAAAGCAGTTACAAGTGCTGCTCGTTCGCTGATGACATTATTCAGAGAGGTATTGAGAGTTTATCCCATCTCAAATAAAAGAAAACAAGAAAACTAGAAAAAAACCCTTACTGCATGAACGTTTCTGTTGCTAGACTCATGGTATTGCTTTCATTACTTTTTCATTAGATATGCCCTTCTCTCCTGGTGAAAAAGGATCGTGGGCGACCTATTAATCCTAATGCCAAGCCAAAACCCTTTGGAGAAAGGAATGTTGCAAGTGATGTGCTAGGTATTGAGTATCTACTAGAGGATGATGCTGACAACAGTGATGATGACATTGATGATGGAGACACTCATGGTCCTGGTAGCAAGTCAGAAGAACATGATGGTGTTGAGAATGACCCATATGTCGATCATAGTGACGAATCTGATGCTGATGATGGGTCTCATATCGAAGAAGATGAATCAGAAGCTGATGGTAATGGTGAGGGTGAAGAAGGATCAAGTGATTCTGGTGAAGAAAATGATGATAATGCAAGTGATGTGAGTGACAATGAGGAAGATGAAATGAATGAATCTGGGGATGATGATGAAGGGGTCAGAGCAAAATCCTCTTCAAAAGAGGAAAACACGTGATTTTGATATGACATTTGATGCTGCTGATAAGAGCCTGAGAGCTCTTAAGAGATTAGCTGCCAATAAGATTAGCAAACCACAAGATGGTATTTGTCCAATGAGGAGTTCGCAAGAATCAAGGAACTTACGGTGGGAGATTCTTGTTTACTATAAATTTTATGTTGATTGCTGCAGTGATTTTTTAAGTGGGTCAAAATGTTACATGTTGCAGCAGTAACAACCATGAGATTCCTTAAATGAGATTCCTTGAACAATTTCTCCATATGATATTGTGCTGCATGCTCAACTTCTTGTGGCCAAGTTTGGTCGTTCTGATTTTTGGTTTGCTTGTATCTTGATTTTTGTAGGCAAAGGCTGAAGCAAAGAATACTTTAGCGCATCATGGTTTGTTGAAGAAGGGTGCTGATTCAAAAACAGTAGGTTTCAAGGTTCCAAGTACTGACGAGATACATATGAAGAGGGTGGATCCCTCTACACTTGAAGTAAGTTTTCTTGAGGCCATTGCAAGTTCAGTTTAGTTGTGGCTATTTTCTTGCAAACTTCCCGTTAGAAAAACTTGATATGGAACCTTTCATCTATGTTTGGTTCTAGAAAGTCTCGAGGTGTCACTGTTGAACTTATTCCATTTATAAATATGTTTGATTCAAGGAAAGGAAAAAAAGAAACTGCTATGTTTAACCTGTACCTTTCGAACTGTATTTAAGGCGTTTTTTTCATTGGGATTTTTCTTGCTTATTGACTGTCCTAATGATCTGCTTTCATTACAGGCGCGTTTTCACAAAAAGTTGACCAAAGCTGAAAGGACGGCGAAAGCTAAAGAAGGGAGAGAGGACACAGGAAAGTACAAAGCTTCAACAGCCCTGAAACAGAAAAAGGTTCATCTTTCTAACCATCTACAGCTCCTTTTAATCAGCTGCCGATTTGACAATTTTATTTATGTCATACATCGGTTATTGTCGTTTTAACATTGCTGTTCGGGTTGGTTGTGCAGAAGGGTGGGTTGAGCAACAGGCAGAAAGAACACAAGAAATTTATGCCCATTGCTGCAAGAGATCCAAGATATCAAGAGGACGAATAGAAAGAAAAAGAAAAATGCAGTTGCTGGGAAACAGTTCCGTGGGAAGAAGGCATGGAAATAATCTGGTACTGGTATTTAATGTTACTGCTGTTTTCTATGCACTACAACATCTATAGAGGCCTGCTATCTGGTTTCACTCAATTTTGAGACGATGAATATTTACTGTAGCAGTTGGTTTAATGCGGCACTAATGGATGACCGTACTAAAGTATTGGATGTTAGAACATTTTATCTTCAAAGTGAGTCGAAGGTTATTTTCTGCTCTGTTGTATTGATTGTGCTATTCATCGGCAGATAAGTGGTATTTGTATCGTAGATTACGTTGCTTTCTCCATTAGCAATGATGTGGAGTTTTCAAGAATGGAAGAACCTATTTACTGAACTAAAGAATTTACAGTATCATGTTACTAATTTACACATATTTCTTGCGCATTTATGACGGCAATTTCTTACTGATTTTTACTTGATAGCCCAACTTCTCTCATTATACCGACCTTCCCTCTTTTTTTTTGTGGAGAACTATTGTTTTGGCTGATTTTGTTCATTTATTATTGTTATTGTTACATTTCATTTCCTTTATAATTTACTACAAAATAGAAATATATGGTAATTTTTTTTCAAAGGAGCTATAATTTTTTATAGGACATCAAAAACAATTAAAATTATAGACATTTACAATGTCTTTAACAAATGATTAAAATCCTACTCCATTTAGGACCATTGTACATGTTATTTGGGTTCAATATTTAATGTAAGATAAAATAAATTAAAAAAATGTAAGTTTACAAATGATTTCTTACATGATAAATTACACATAATAAATTTTTGTTTTATGAAATCATTTTATCTAATATATTTGATATTGAAGTGGAAAACATATTATAAAGCAAACAAAGAGTCCATAGAGGTTGTAGGGAAATAAAGGGTATAAAATTAAATGATTATATGTATTAGTGTAATTTGTGTAATAATCATAAAGTATATACAAATATTGAAATGTTATAGAAAATAGTAAAAACTATAAGGAGAAAAAACTATAAAAAAGGTTTATCAAATTAAAGAAAACTTATAAACTTCATAAATGATTATAAGAAATTTGAGCCGAAAACATCACCGGGAACAACCCAACGCCGTCGTCCGAGGGTGGTCCGCACCATGGACGCCACGTCCGAGGTCCCGGACACCTTGTCCGTCGTAAGCATGGACGCTCTCGAACGGTGGCGGGATTTTTAATTTTTTAAAATTAGGGTTTTTGCAAAGCATGTCCGGGCTCACGGACGGCCTGTCCGTGGCCCCAGACTTTTCAAAATTTTGTTTTCTCATTCTTTCGACTTTTCTGATTATTTAGGTTGACCAGGGACCGTGGTCTCAGAAATTAGTCCGTGGCCACAGACGGAACTAAAATTGACCTAATTCAACTTCCGAAACACTAGTTTAGCTAACGTCAATTTCCACTTTAATTTTCTGTCAAAAATACCAAAAAATCATAATCATGCGCACTTAGGTTAAAACGACCTTGTAATAAGCCGTAAATAATCTGAGTAGAGGAAAAATGACCTACAAGGGTAATGAAAGTAATTTGAACCCTAATAAGTCGAATACCAAGCCCCCGAACCTGAACTCTACCTTTCCTAATTTACCCTAGGTTAAATTAGGTGGTGACTCCAAATAGGTTCTAGTGAGCTAACTTAGGTTAATAATTTAATTATGACTTAGTTATAGCTTAGTTTTAAGGACCTAAAACCCGACCAGATCCTAATCAACATAGGATCGTGGTTCAAAAATCGAGGCTCACGGCAGGATAGACTCTATTTGGATACACCTAAGGTTTTGTCATTAGCAGCAACAAGGGGGAAAATGTTGGAACCTTGAGTGTTGCTAAAGATGGAGTAGTCTCCCTACGACATCAAACACAAGCTTAGGTAACAGAGTTCGTCGTTCGAAGAAAGAGCCTGTCGTTCAAAGAAGAAACTTGTGATTAAAATAACGAGTCTATTGTCAAAGGAAGCAGTCCATCGTTCAGGATGTTATAACCACCACCGAAAGCTAAGGATTGAGTCACGGCTGGTCGGTGTAGATGAATAACGCTCTAATGTTTACTTGGTCCGCAATATAAGCTTCATGGAGATCCGACCGAAGGAGTAAAAGTCAAGACTGAAGTTAAGGCTCATGAACGTTAGTGGTCCAAATATTTAGGAGCAAACTCATTCCAACGGCTCCAAAAAACCTATTTAAGCACTTGTTTTTCAATTGTCTTTACATGCTTTTATGAAGTATTCTAGCAATCTGAGAGAGAGTTGTATTTGAGAGAAGCATCTTTCATCACTTAGTTGAGTATTACATTAAGAAATTTGTTCTAGGCGGTTCCTTGATTTCTCTCGCTCTTCATTGAGCTAATCAGAAAGTGGTAGGGTTAGTGAGAGTAATTGCTAAGTAGATATTCTGTACTTAGCAAGCAGTGTAAACTTTTTTGTTGATATAAATAAAAGATTCTATATTGTATATCATTACGTGTTGATCAACTTCGTCCGTTTATTAAAAGAGTCAATGTGTTTCAACGACTTACATCTTGAACACTTTGAAGTCAGCCTTCGATCCTACATCTTTGGACAAGGAGGAGACAAGAATGTGAAGAGCTAGTTTGTTTTTTTCTTAAAAGCTTCTCATCGGCTTCTGTCCATTGATCCTCAGGTTAGTTTTGTCTCACGCCTTCAACAATGATAATAGGTTTGTAATCACCGCATCTCCACCTTCCAAACCTTGTAATCCACGGACATTAACTGATCTTCTATCTGTTTGCACCACTAGGAGTAATTGAATTTCATCAACCACGGTGCTTTCACATTATACGAACTCATCTTAACGATCTACCTTGAAGTGTTAGCCTCGTTAATAGGTAAACCTTCTCCGATACCGCTTGTAAGTTCGTAGTGTAGAGAATCAGAATGTAACACCCCTTCTTCATAATCATATCTTAATCTGTCCATTAGCAAGGTTAACTAAACCATAATAGCGGAAATGAACTTAAACAATGGACAACAAAACAAACATCGGATGTTACCGCTATTACTCGCCCATGCGAGTAACAGCATCCAAATACCATATATAATAACCGTAGTGATAACCGAGAGATAATACTAAACAACAAGAGTAAATTACTCAGAACCCCCTTAAGGATTTGGGATATTACAGTTAACCCCCTTGTGTTTATCATAATTATTGGTAACCACCTCAAGGTTAAGGTATCTATGACTACGAGCCCACGAACTATAACTCTGTTATTAGAAAGTTTACTATGTGTTTGATCTATCAGCTTAATAACATTAATAATGTTAGGCTGGACAACAAACTGCTCAATCAACATCGTCTAACTCTCTCTCATCCCACTTTAGATGTATTTTCTAGGCAGGGTTGACATTTTAAGGAAAATAACAATGCTGATTAAGTAGTGTTTTTTGTCCAGCCTGACATTATTAATGTGATTAAGCTGATAGGTCAACACGTAGTTAACTTCCTAATAACATAGTTATAGTTTGGGGGCTCGTAGTCAAAGATACCTTAACCTCGAGGTGGTTACTAGTAATTATGATAAAAACAAGGGGGTTAACTGTAATATCCTAAATCCTCAAGGGGGTTCTAAGTAATTTACTCAAACAACAATTACAACCTTGACCCAAATTACATGAGCTACTATCTATACCAATATATCCTCAAAGTACAATCCAAATACAATCCACAAACGTAATCCAAATGGGTAGTATACCGATCCCTACCCAATCCTGCACTCTGTCGTCATCTTCAATTAGGTACCTGTAATATTTAGCCATAAAAGGGTCAACTCAACTGCTGAGTATGCCATCAAGCAACCTTCATGCAACCTCAGACCCCCTTGGGTTATTGGTAGAGTTAACATGCGGTCCCATTTCATGTAAATCTAGTTCACGTAATACATAAGCATAAACCATAACTTAAACACTAAATAACTCTCCAATCACACATAAACACAAGCCACATATAACTTGTCCAAAATATATAATCATACCCAAAACCTATCTCATTCACCATGCAAAATCATCATCCACACATATGTCATTCACCATACAAAATCATCACCCACACATACCTCATTCGCCAAATAATCATAATACACACATCCTCAACCACATAAACCAACCAATAATCAATTCAAGTGTGAACGATACGAGAGTTATTTTAACTATTCTCGTTATCTAGCCTTCAAGGCCTCATAGTTCGTTCTCTAATGTATTACGAAAGTACTTGGTGTTTTGCATTAAATTTCGGATGATAGCTTACTTTACTTGTTTATCTTTTAACTCTTACCAGTTAACGACGATGATCTCTTATTATAATTGGTATTGCCTTGGGCCCACATGCCCTGCACCAATGGTAGTGCCTCCAACCAATGAACAAATTGGTTCATTGGGATTTCGTTTATAAGATTTGTTACTTTGGGCTCATATGCCCGCACCAACTGTAGTGCCTCTAACCAAGGAACCTATCAGCTGATAAGTGTGAAGTTAATATAGTTTATAGGTGCTAAATTCTTATTTTATGTAACATTTTTATGCGCTTTCTCACACTTATCGTATGCTTTTCATGACTCTTACTTTGGGCAACAACTGATGCAAATTTATATTTTAAAAGTATGAAATGATGGTGAAAATGCATAGTGCTCCTCAAGAGCTTTCCAACGCCGCAAACGGGGAGCAAATCGGAGCTCAAACGAAGATTCTGGACCCTGTCGAAGTTTGCGGAAAAAGGCACAGATATACACACGTCCTGACTTACGTCCGACCCAATTTCCCGGACACGTTGTAACCTGTCTGGCAAACTGGTGCGGACGCTGGGTCGGACATGACTAAAATCTCGCCAGTGGATGCTTTAACGTGTCCGGATGACGTGTCCGACCTTGTGACCCGGACGCGCTCAGAAGGACAAAATATTTACGACCACGAGTGATTTTGATACATATCGCGTCCACCCAGGGTGTCCGGCTAACTGACCCAGACGTAAAGCCGGACATCTCACCAATGAGAAAATCTCGCCTGACACTCTATCTCACGTTCGGCTAACTGGTGCGGACGCTGAGCCGGACGCGTGCATTTTATGTCCAGATCTTCTATTTTAAAAGGCATTCGCAAGAGACATTGGGGGAGGATCGATTCAGAATTCAGAAAACTAGAGACTTAACATTGTTCGAAGACAGGCGCGGCAGTGAACCCCTTTTCTGCCCCAGAGGAGATTTTTTCTGCCCGATTTCTTCGGTCTGCTCAACCTGACTCCTTGCAGATCTCAAGATTAACACAGAGATGATTTCTTCACCTTCTTCTCTTGTTCTTTCTTTTGTTGCTATGCTTTGCTAAAGGAATAAACTCCAGAGAATGGTGGTTGTATATAGTTAGGTTTTGTAGTTTTATTATCAGTCGATATGGGATTAAACTTGGTTTGTTTCAGATTATAAATCTTGTTTGCGCTATCAATAAAATTTGCAACTTTATTTTTAGCTTTGCGAAAGTTGTCAAGATCTGATCCGTGATTGATAACTAGGTCGTTATAATCTGTTAATCTGTGGATAGCTTAATCTGATTGATGAGTTAGCCTTCAGACGCAATTTAAATTTATATGCTTAATCCCTTTGCGTTAGTAGAGATAGGTTTATGATTTAATCTGTCGCGTTCTACACAGTGGAGTTCTAATGGCTAGGATTTAGTCTTTTAGAAACTTGCTAGAATTAGCCGAACCCTAATCCCTAATCAACTGGTAATAGAATTGCATGACTTAACTAGGAAAGACCACCTGAACCCGAGTTCCGCTTTCGTTATATATTATCAGTTACTCTTTGCTTGTTTTCTATTTTATTGATCAACAATTTCCCCCAATTTACAGCTTTTGCTAGGATTAGATTTACTTTCTTAGTCCCCTGGTTCGATACCCCGGTTGCTCATATTACTTTACTGCTACGACCGGGAATTATTTTGCAACCCGTAGGTTTATTTTATTTATTAATTTCTAGGATTAATTTCGTAGTTCTTAATATATCAAAATAACCGTTTGCATCAGCTCTTGAATTTAATATATAGAGCGAACCTGTAACAGTCATCCCCTCATGTGATCACACTGCGCAACCAAGAACCTCTTGGATTTTAACTTAATAATAGTATGGATAGAGTGATCCATCCGCACCATATTTTATAAATGTAATAATAGTATGGATATAAGTGATCCATTCACACCGTATTTATAGATTAATAGTATGGATATAGGTGATCCATCCGCATCGCAGCCAATATCTCACCATGAGATTAAGTTCTCTTAATCTCCTTGCCTAAGGTTCTACCCTAGGTGTTATAGTGAATAAATTTCCAGTGTACATGCCTTTTCGGTCTTGGTGTATGTCTATAATTTATTTAAGATATTCTCATATTCGAATATGCTTTTACTTGGGGACGATATTACCGTTACTCGACCTAAGGTATCTCTTAGGTTAACTTAGGATAATATAATCTATGTGATTATCCTACCGTAGGTGATAATCTCCTTATCACATCACATAACTTAATTCAAGTCATAGTCGGTATTTGCCTCGGTTCGAATAATAACACACACAGTTAATCGTGCATGGTATTCGGGATAATAAATCATAGAAGCTAAATAAACATACAATCACGCATATCATCTTATCAATCAATTCACACATATTCGAATCCAAGGTAACCCTCGAGAGCAATCGAATCACACAATAACATACCTTTCACTGAAGTAGTGGGAGACATCCTATCTCGAGCCCGACCTCCCAATTCTAGATCTGGAAACAGATCCCAACATTACACCATCACCCTTAATTTAATATTCATTTATTCTTCTTATTACTTATCCCACCAATTAACTTTAGGTATTACCCACTATTAATAATTTGGGTTTTTTCATAGAGTAACGTACTCTTCTATTAGTTGCTCATGTCTTGTAGACTACTTTGTCACATATAATTCATGTGAACTAGCTCAACCTTTAGCCTACATATATTAATCAACCTCGACTCATTCTTCTTTCTTTCTTTCTTGTTTGTCTACATTTTAAAAGGCTCATAAGATATTTATGATTTACCTTTGCACACTGTTGGGATAAAACCTAACGCAAGTGTACCGGTCAATTCTAGCAAGTTTTATAGGAGAATTCCCTAAGTAATCGAACCAAAGGAGGATGTGTCTAGTTTAAATCTTTATTAATGACAAATTAAACAGGAAATTGGGGTTTGATTTGATGATAATTAGAAACTGTAAACAGAATGCAAACAATAACAAGCAGGAAAATAAATGTTGTGAAACTGATTTGGAGAGGAGATCCCGGTTTACTACTGCACCCTAAATCTGTGATTCCTATCCCTAAGTGATTTATAAGACATTCTGAGTAAACCCTAGAACAAAGATAATTTTACCTCCGGTCTCCCGCTTAGCAATACTAGTTAGCAAAGACTGAATTTTAACTCTCGTTACAAACCCACTGTTTACTAACCGCCTTGAGAACCATCTAGTTTATTGGTCAATTAGCAATTTAGAGGAATTACCATCTCTAAACTAACCCGTTATTTTCCTGTATTCAGTTGAAAGCCGCAGTCGTCACATATAAGCTAACAAAATACTAATCCTTATAATTGGCCAAATTGTAAAGATTAAAGAAATTAAGCAAGGAAAATAACTTTACTCAATCAAATTGGCATTAAATCACAAAGGAACAGGAATAGTCAATTTAGGGATACATAGCAACCGAAATCTAAAGGAACTACTCACCATTGACATGTTTACAATAATCAGAACTGTATGAGTAATTAGGAGAACAAGAAGGAACTCTGGTGAGATTTCTGGAGAAGTCTCCGTGGTGACTTCCTGCTCTGCTGCCAAACTCCAAACCAGACTCAAACTCCAACTCCAACTAAACTCTCTGTATTGTGGCGATTTTGTGCGCTCCCGAAGTATATCCTCACGTTGGCTAGCCTCCTCTCTTTATAACCACAGAAATCTATCTTTTAATCTATCTCTAATCTCTCTAATTAAGCGTCTGGATACAAGATATAATAAGAGATATTAAAGATAAACACGATTCCGTTATTTTCCGAAACTGATTAAGTCGCTCCGCCTGTATTGGTCCGGGTTTGCAAAGTAGGATGCAAACCCGGACGACGTCTAAAAGAGGCAGAAGGTCTCGTCTTGGGATGGTCCGGGTTTGCAAAGTAGGATGCAAACCCGGACGACGTCTAAAAAGAGGCAGAAGGTCTCGTCCTGGGATGGTCCGGGTGTGCAAAGTAGGACACAAACCCGGACCGCATCTGAAATTGGGCAGAAAGTTCTGCGACAAGGTGGTCCGGGTTTATAAACCCAGCTGCAAACCCGGACCCTCTATAAAGCACAGCAGTGGTCAATGAAAATCTGTATTTGACTCTGGTTTGACTTCCCATGTTGCTCTAACCTCTAAACTTCATTTAAGCACTTTGTTGAGTATTTATCCTGAAAACATATGAAATCGATCATTGGAGACAAATATAACAATGAAGAGTAATTAAAGCATTAAAGAGGAAAGTTATGTCATAAAGTAGAAAATTAAGCATGAATTAGTCTATAAACTTAGACAAATTCCTGACTTATCACACACACCTGTGGGAATACCTCCTATAATTCTCTTTTATTAACCCTCTAGTGAAATTATAGGAGTTCAGGGACTTTAGTCCTTTATTAACTAAGGCTAGGGTTTAATTAAATACGACTTCTAATTAAGCCCCGTAACTCGAATCCCAAGTTTAATTTCTAGCCCAAACCTTCTTTATAATTCCAACCCAAAGTTGATTCCTTAATTAATTGAGATGGGCTTTACCTTAGCCTGTTTTTTTAATGGCCTCATGCCTTTATTCAACACTTAAGTATTTTATTTACGTTTGGTCAACATGACCATGTGGTCAACGCCCCTATTTGGTCAACATGGTAAAAGTCAAATGTGGTCAACCTTTTGACTTTGGTCAACCCATCATTAATTAAGTCTTTCAACTTCAATTAGAATTTTCTCCTAATTCCTTAATTCTCATTGACCATTCCCTTAATTAATCCATTCATACTTATACCTTAGCATCCTCTTATTACCCCTAGGGTTTTTCCTTAATTAGCCCTTCTTTTTCCCAATCCAAACTCCAATAACAATTATCTCATAATCTTCCAAAGCTTCACATTAACTCCAAAATTAATTCTACCTCCCAATTCTCACATTAACTACAAAATTAGTTCAACCTTCCAATGCTCACATTAACTCCAAAATTAATTCATCCTTCTAAACTCTCTCATTAACTCCAAAAATTAATTCAACCTTCCAAATTCTCACATTAACTCCAAAATAAATTCAACCTTCCAAATCTCATATTCACTTCAAAATAATTCAGCATTCCAATTCTCAGAACTCTAAACAAACTTTGAAACTCAAGCTTCCAATGCAACTTGAATCCCTCTAAATCCATACAAATCTTTAATTCTAATTTCCTCCAATTCAGTCCCCAAATCCTAATTTTATAATTTCCAAAATTCAAATGAAACTTAAATTCGAATTTTGAACTTTCCCCTTAACTTTTCTCAAATTTCAATTTCCCACAATTTCTCCCAATTTGATTTTCAAATTTTAAACTTCAACCTTTTTGGTCAAACCCTAATTCCTCCTTGACTTCCATCACCCAATGTCCAATATTGACCTCTAAAAAATTCCAAAATTACTAATCAACCGCAAAACTTCTCTAAATTTCAATTTTTCCACTAAATTTCCAAAAACTTCAAATTTTGAATTTAGCCCAAAATTAAAATTAATTTCGGCCGCACTTAATTAACACTCCAAGTCTCAAAATTTTCCTTATTCTCATCTTACCAATTCCAACCTTAACTCTAAATTTACCAAGATACTCACTCTCACTTAAATTTCAATTTAACTCCAAATAATCCCAAAGTAAACTCCAATTTTGAATTTATTTTCCCACCAAAATTTAAATTAATTTCTACATCCAAAACATCCTCTTAAACCTTACTTTTTCTAGCCAACCGAACACCATAATAATCCTAATTTTTGAACCACTAAAAATCACTAAATTACCCAAATCACTCTAATTTTCATCCATAATTTTATCTTAAAAGTAATTTCGAAAATTGCAAACCAGCCCACAAATAATATTATTTTCGGACTAAATATTCATCACAAAACTCTATATTTTTGTTTTCCCACAAAATACTTTATCATAACTTACATTTTAAGCCACAAATCCTTAGTAACAAAATCCAAACATAATATTATGGATCTAGGTTCATTTGAGTTCGTTTAACTCTTTTTACTCTCAAAATTTTGGCCATATATTTACATAACCATAAACTTCACAAAAAAATTCCAAAAACAAGCATTAAGGTTAAACATTAACCTTGTACTCCCAAGAGTAGATTTTTCCTCCAAATTTTTGGCCCTATACAGAGAGGAAGAGAAGGTTAGATCTTTGAGTAGATCTAAGGTTATATGGAGGTTTTAATGCTCAAAATTCTTTGATCTAAGACTTACCCTTTTGCTAAAAATTTTCTTGGTTTGTACTTGCTCTTCCTTGTTCTTAAGTCGGCCAAACAAGGTCGTTTTAAGGCCTTATTTTGGATGGAAAGAGAGGATGAAAATAAGCAAGATTTAGGGGTTTTCGGACTAAAAATGACAAAGGAAGGAGAGGAGTTTGAAGTTAAAACACATTTTTACCTTAAGATTTTGATTGAGTCTTGACCAACCTTACTACCATTGTTTCCCCAGTTTTGAACTCTAAACAATATATATTTTTGACACCCATACAAGGAGGAAGATAGGTTTTTGCTTCAAGTCTTCTTGGAGAAGATTTAACCAAGGGAAGGAGAGTAGATTCAAGAAGAAAAATGAGAGTATAAAAGGGGAAGTTATTCACGTCATTTTTGTTCCTATAGAATATGCAGGAGAAGAAAAAAATGAAAAAGGAGAGAGAGAGTTAGAGGCGGATGATTTTCCTTGGAGAGAATAGAGAGTAGAATAAGCTAGGGTTGTAAAAGTGAAGAAGGGAATGAAGAGTGAGGCGGCAATTCCACCCAGCTAGGGTTTGATAAGAGAATGGGGGGTAGTTTAGAAAATAAGGGAAAATAAGTGAGGGAATGGGCCTCTTTTGACATGGCCGAATTTTAAGGTTTATGGGCTCTATTTTTTCTCATTTTAGGCTCTCTCATGTGTTAGAGTATAGTCGTTTTTATTATTGGCCCATAGCGTTTTTCCCCGTGTTTTGCTCAAATCTTTTGACTATGAGTCCTCAAGCTATAACTATCATTAATAAATCATTAACCTCATGCTGACCTGTTAGCTTATTCACTAAATGATGCCACCATGGACAAAAATCACAACTTAATCAACATTTTCTAACCCCTACAGTGGTACGCCCAATACTGTAAATCCTAACTCGAATTGTTCTCTCGCTTGTTTCTCTTGTGTTTTTTTGAGTTTGATTTTGACGTTTTCTTCCCCTAACTAATTCTTCGGCGAGGACTCAAGATATGTTCATCAAACCACTAGCCACTTTCTTTAACTCTTCTTCATCGAATTAGGGTTCTTGCTATGTTATTATTTGTGATCCTAGCATTTTGGTTAAGGTTTTTAGCCACTTTCTCGTTGGTTTTTCAGTAGTCGAACGTTGGGAAGATTTAACGCATTAAATTGATAGTATTCTAATGGTACTAGATTGAACAGAGCCTGTTATGTGAATCTCTAACCCCTGATCGAATTTAACAATCTGTTGAATTTATACCGACAACAAAAAAATCTGGAGTGGTACCGTGTTGTGTCTCTTTTTTCAAGTAATATGGAGACAGAATCAATCCCTAACCTCTGATAGAAAATGTTAATTAAGCTGGGATTTTTGTCCACGGTGGCATCATTTAGTGAATAAGCTAACATGTCAGCATGGGTTAATCATTTTATTAATGAAGTTATAGCTCGGGGCTCGTAGTCAAAAATACCGTAACCTCAAGGTAGTTGCAAATAATTATACTAGCTAGAATGAGGTTAAGAGTATTATCCCAAGGTCTCAAGAGGGTTCCCAGTAATTTACTCTTTATTAAATATTTACAATATATTGTGATAGTTTTGTTGGAGTTGTGTTTGGATCCCATGTGGAATCTATATTCCCCTCCATAAATACTCTATCACACATAAAACATAAGAGGGTGTTTGTTTTATGGTAATAAGAAAAGGGAATCAGAATGATTCTGTTATTTGTTGTTTATTTAGCCAGATTTTCTTATTTTAAGGAAAGAGATGGAATTGGATTATCCTAAAACCCTCAAACTTTATTTCCTACCCCTACTAGGTCATGAGATTCCCTTTCTTCAATACACTTTGTCCGGTGACATATGATTGTTGATCGATGACCATTGACCGGTGACCGCTGGATGTTGACGGGCAATCGATGCCCGTTGACCGTTAGTCGACACTCATTGACCATAGGCCGGCAGTCGTTGACCGATCATTTATTTATTTTTCCGTATAAAAAAAGCAACTGGATAATCTAAAGAACTTTTTTTCATTCCCCTCCATTCCATTTTTTTATTTCATTCCGCTTTACCCGCCTAAAACAAACGCCCCCTAAAATGACAGCTAAGTCTTAAGATACGAAGCAAAACCGTGTACAGTGCTTCTCCAAATCATCATATTTTGTGAATTCAAATTCTGATGAAATATTATTTATTTTACTTTAAAAAATATGGAAAATTTCACAGTATACCCCCAATAACTTTTGTAATTCAATATACTCCTTTTTCAAAACACATTCTATGATACCCTTAAAAAGTTACTGAAATACCCCGAACTTAAATATGGTGATTAAATTATTCTAATAAGGTATTTAAGGGCCTAATAGTGCCTAAGTAATTTTGGTAAGGAAAATAAATCCAAAAGAAATGAGAAAATGCTTAAAAAGTGGAAAATGCTAAAATAAGCGTTAAATAACCATAGGAGGTACGAGACCTCGGTTAGAGTATTATGTGGATTCCTAAGGCTTATTCATGCCTAATTAGTATACGGGAATGATTTCTGAAGAAAACCGATCCAAATAATGTGTTAAACGCTAATAAAGCTTCAGCACACGTTTTTTGAGGAAACCCGAAAACGTGACTTTGAGTGGTCAAATGAACCCGTAAAAATTATAGTTCATTAAATAACTATATTTAAGCACTAATGGAAGCTTAATAACCAATAAAATTAAAGAAACAAGAAAATTCCGGAAAACGGGGGCACGGTTAGTGAATAGTGCTAAAACTGGGCAAATTAACGAGCGTTTTCTGTAAAAGACGAAAAACGCTCCAACTAGTATTACTGTGTGGGGCCGGTTTTAGGAGTTAATTAACTCCCTCACACACACACACACACACACACACACACACACACACACACACACACACACACACACACACACACACAACACACACACACACACACACACACACACACACACACACACAAAACACACACACACACACACACACACAACACACACACACAACACACACACACACACACACACACACACCACACACACACACACACACACACACACACACACATAGCTAACTAATAAAGAAATCAAAAAGCAAAAGTAGAAAAGTACAAAAAGTAAGTAAACCCTCTCTCTCTTCACTTTTCTCATCTCTCTCTCTTCCCTCCTCTCTTCCACCGTATTCTTCCTCCTCCCTCTCCCCCATGCTGGCGATTTTGGAGCTCCTCACCAACCTCCAATGGCAGCCTCTCTTCTTCTCCATGCTCAAGCTCCATTTGAACTCCAAATGCAAAAATAACTACATATTTGAACTCCCCTCCCCAAGCTCTACACTCCCCTCTTTTTAGAATTCCAAAATGATGAACTTCATCTCCATGGGATTTGCCCATTTGAAGAGGAAATGGTACCAAATCAAAGCTTGGAGTCTCCTCTTTCAATTAAGATAAAAATTTCAAAGAAAGAACTCATTTTCTTCCCTCTTTCTTTGTAGCCAATTTTTGCCCCCATTGTAATGCTCTGTTTTTCTCTCTCTTTTGAGCATAATTCCAACCTTCCAATGGTGGTGGGATCACCTTCTTGAATCAAGGGTTAAAACCCCTCTTAAAAGACTCCAAAGGTAAACCCTAGATTTGGTGTTTTAAGCATTTCAATGAATTAGTATTACTCCAAGGGTTAGGATTTTAATTACACTTATTTGGTGTTCCTTTGGTGATGGGAATGGAGTTTGACAACTCCATTGCCCACTTGACCGAATTTGAAAAGAGAAGAGCAAGAGGAGATTGGGAAAAGAAAGAAGAAATTATGAGCTCAAGGTAAGAAAAACCTTCTTGATGCTAATTTAATGCATTAAAATGTTGGGAAAGGGTAAATTAATGAATGAACCCAAAACGTTGTACTAGAAGTGTTATTGGTGGAAGTTTGAGAGGATTTGTGAATTAATGTTTGGATTGAAGGCCTTAGAGCCAAGTAATTGGAGTATGTATATTAGTATTGTTGTTTGTGGGAGTTTTGGTAAATTGTTATTTCTATGGTGCTAGTAGTAGGACCCCTTGTGGGTGTGGCTAGATTAGGATTGATTTGAATGAAAATGATGATGAGACGAGTTTTGGACAAGGCTAGGAAAGCAATGGAGTTGTGGCGAAATTTCAGTAGAAAACCGAGTATTAAGGTGATGTTAAGAGGTTGGTGAACCTAAGTGTGCTTGGGAGAAAGTAGAAGTGTAAATGAGTGGATTAAACCCACCAAGAACTAGAGAATAAGAGTTGGATGGGAGTATGCAAAAACTGTAGCAAATGTTGTAGGAAAAGCCATAAACCTTGTTAGTGGTGAACTAGAGTGTTTAGCATGTGAATGGAGAACGGACTTGGGTGTAGATAGTGCCTTTGTCTAGAATGGTATTGTAATGGTCAATAAGTAATGTGGTGAAGTTGGTAGAAGGTAGTAACCCACCAAGAGGAAGTTAGGAATGCACAAGAGTGCAAAGTGTAAAAATGCAAGAATGAAAATGTAGAACTTAAGCAAGAATTGAGCAAGGATTGAACCAATGATTTGAGGTGGTTTAAGGAGTGTTTTAAGGAATTTAAACATGTAGGAAACATGTGGAAAGTTTATGGAATGATTAGGGGTGGATTAAGGGTTGATTTGGGGTTGAAAAACTACCTTAATAGCAGATTTTAGCAGGGTTCGGGACCTAGCCCTTGTATAAGGTCCCGGACCGCATCAAAAAAAGGCCCGAGAGTGAATGCAGGAATTGGTCCGGGACTTAAGTCTAGGACCAAGTCCAGGACCAGGTAGAAAAAGTGGCCGAAAGTCATGTTTAGTATTGGTCCGGGACTTAGGGTCCGGACCAAGTCCCGGACCACCCTCAGAATTCACCCGTGAGTACTTTTTAGGCTTTAAAACATGGGGGATGGATTGGTATTGGTTTTAGATGATGTTTAGGAGTTGTTTGGTGACCTTTAAAGTTCCTAAGAAGTGTAAACAAAGGTTGGAAGTGATTGAGAAAGTTGTGAGTTTAAGAACACTAAGTTAAACCGAGATAACGGGATAACAGGGTAAGTATGGGAGTAGCATTTATGTACGTACTGTAACGCCTTAATATTAATAGAACCATTTGACTTGTAATTAGTGGTTCAAGAGTAAGACACGAGGAACAAGTGGGAACCAAGGAACGTGAGAACACCCGGTAAAGTTAACCCCGGTGAAAGGTATGATTTTCTCATGCCTCGTATGCTAACCGAGCTACGTTGATTTGTGTGCTGTATGCCGGCTAATCAAGATTAAATCATGAAAATGGTTTATTGCCTTTCATTGTATGTCTTGCTGTATGTTGTATGAGCTAACCCTTCTTGAATGACTGTGTGGCTTAACTTGGTGTGTAGACCGACTCCTAGACGAGTCTTGTTGTTAGGACTCGTAGCAAGAGTCAGGTTGTGAACTAACGGAAACATAGAAACGCACTAAACTAACGAACCAAGAAACGTTGACGTAAACCAATGAACTCACTAGAATGTGAGAGAGTGTACGGGACTAGTAACCTCCCGATAACGGGTAAGAGAACCGAATGAACAATCCACAAAACAATAAGTAGTGGGAGTATATATAAGTAACCTCTATTAGAGGTATTGATGGTGGAGCAAGACATGAACCACGAGAGTAGTAAAGAATGATGAGGGATCTCCAAACCCCTTAGAAAGTTAGTCGATCCACAGGACCCGACTAATGTAAGTAATGTCCCGAACATGAGTGTATTCGATACGTTGGGAAAACCCTTAAATCTGAGAATACTAGACAATGGTAATTCCCTAAGCTAGTGGAGGTTATCGAGAGAGATACTTCTAGGCTAATCCATGAGATTGTAAGATACTCCAAGAGAGGAGTGTTGGGAATTTGAGTAGTCCGGTAAAACGGACATTGAGTATTGAAGGAGCTAAGTGTATAGCTCCTTTGTATTTGTAGGCCCGGTGGCGAGTCTTGTGTATGACTCCGCCCGGAGGCCAAAAGTATTGAGTATTGAGTAATGCGTATGTATGAGTAAAGTAATGAGTATTGAGTAAGAAGGAAGTATGAGTATGTATGTAATGAGTACCGAGTATTGAGTAAGTACGAGTAAGGTAAGGAGTATGGAGTACTGAGTATGTGAGAGTAAGTAATGAGTATCGAGTGATGAGTAAGTACTAGTATAGTAACGAGTATTGAGCAAGCACAAGTAAGTAATGAGTAAGGTAATGAGTGTAGTGTGAGTAAAGCAACAAGTAAGTAGGACTAAGTTTGATGTAAGACTTAAGAACCCGAATGGGAAGAAAGAGAGCATCCGATTAAACCGGATGGATGAATAACTAACATGAACGGTTGACTGACAAATTGTTTTCCTTAGTAAGTATTGAATCTTGTAGATGTAGGTAAGTATTGTTGTTTGTGTAAGATGATGTAGTATTAGCATGTATGTGTGAAATAAACGAACTCCATGTTTATTCAACCAAGTAGTCGGCGTACCCCGGTTAGCACGCGGGGTATGCGAATTTCATATGCAGCAATTCGCTGAGCCCCTAGGAGCATCGTTTTTATTTACAGGTACTTCGAAGCCGACCACCGTTCGAGAGTGTAGGACGGGGCTGCTATGTGAGCATGGGTAGTGGAGTAACAGGAATTGTATTTGTATTGTAACGCGAATTTGGAAGTCCAAACTGTGTCGGTAATTTAAGGATTGTAGTAGACTCGGTATAGTATTGTATTGGAGTTGTATTTGAATTATGGTTGAGTATGCAATGGGAAGTAATGTATTGTGTAGAGTACTCGGTATGTTCAAATTCATCAGACTGATAGTATGTAGTATTGTAACTTGCCTTGTTAGTCACGTGGGTGATTAACGGCATTGTACACCCGTCGTTGTGTATGTAATATCCGCTATAAAGGTAAGTATTGTACAGTAATGACGGTATTAGCGGTAGGGGTGTATAAAAAAGTGGTATCAGAGCGAAGTATTGCTCTGATGGATGAAATACCGAGTTTAGGAAAATACCGAGTTAGGAATTAGAGACTTAGGGCTAAGGGTTGAGTGTTAGCGTGTGAGGTACGCTAGATAGGAATTTCCGCGTGAACCGGAAACCTACAACAACCATACCGCCCTCCGCAACCCCGGTATTATGTAGGGAGAAGAACGCCAGAGAGATGGAAAGACCTCTCACACTCGGGTAAAAACTGATCTGGCAGTTGCGAAAATAAACCTTATTAGAAAAAGAACCTGTCATACGGTAGAGTCCAAGAACTGGAAGTCCCGAAGACGGTTCCCGTTGGATGACAATGACCGCACTTAATGGCGGGAGATTGAAGACGCTAAATATGGGATAGTGAAATTTATGGCACCATGGGGCGACGTGCTTTGCAGTCGCAAGAACCATGCGCAGCCGGCGAGAAGGGAAGCACAACCGCGTAGTGAAGCGAAAAATACAGAGTATCAAGCCCGAGACTAGAGGATCTACGGACTGTAATGTTTGATAATACCAATAACGGTATACAAACCGACTAAGGGATCAGTCGAGGTTGGATTAATACCAACCTACACGCCAAGAGGCCGTAATAACCGAACAACATAGTTCAGATGACAATGAAAGTATTCATAAAACATACACCTATAGGACTACAACGTGGTTCCTAAGGATAAGTCAAGTCTCGTTAACCACAGTGAAGGTGTGAGACACCAGGATTGACGACAACCATGTCAAGAACACTGAGAAGCGACTCAGGAGATTGATCGCCAAGGTCAAAAGACCCAAGGAAGATCTAATAAGACCACCAAATATGGATGGAAACGATACCATAACCGGTATACATTAACCGAAAAACAACCTACCCGCGCACTTGCCCAAGGCAAGTGCAGCAACTACAAGACAGTTGGAAGACTTCTAATGACCAACAGGTACCTACTAAAGTACCACCATGAGGATTGCAGCAAATATAGGATCACTAATCCTAAGAATTTGAAACAGTGAAACCTTGGAAAGGCCTAACGGCCCGACCATTGTATTAAGAACAGACCAGTCAACGAGAAGCTGGACTTGGTCAAGACCTCAGACATGGCAACGCCATGAAGAATTTCTTTTCACACCGAACTGTTATTTCCAAACCCAAAGTTTTCTTTCAAAACCACAACTCTTCTTTTAAAACCTCGGATTTTTAAAACCAAACGAAAGGAATTACGGTGAGTATCATAGAATGATACAAGAGGAGTTGATAATAGAATACTTCACCTAGGCGTGTGACGAGCACTACGAGTGTACCCAAATACGGGATGTGGGACAACCGCACTCCGAAGGAGCTTGCGGGCCTGACAGATAGTCAGGTAAGTGGTAACGTGCCAATAAGGTACCCCACGTATGTATACATGTAGTGTATGAAACACGGGAAGTAGTCAACTCCGTTCTACGGACCATAAGTAAATTCAAACCAGAACAGTTGGACACCTCGAACAAACAAAGGAAACTCAGATAAGCTTACAAGCTAAAGGAGTCAAGAACTCACTCTAGGAGAACCATTAAGAGTTAAGAAGTGCGAGAAGCACTAATAATTGAGTAAAGACATTGGATATGTCTCAAGAAATCTTAAAGCAAATATGGGATAGCCGGGATGAATATCCAGTCTAAACCCGGTAAGGAACACGCCTAACATGAACACACCAATGTTCAATGGACAAGATATGATACCCGGAGTGATCACCTAAGGTACCAGAGGATACCATTCACCACTAAAGGGAATACCAAACCGGTTAAAAATGTAAGAGAAGTACCAATGGTCTACCCTAAGAATAGGAGACGTTATAACCCACAACGGGATAACTCAGATCCAGAACCGCAAGGTAGGATGACAGACTGGACATACTCATAAATGTCAGCCAGGTGTTACAGTATAATCAGTAATACCCAGGAGCAATCCATAAAGGGTATCAAGTCAACACAGTTGAACGAAATGTTGTGATAAGAACACCACAATTGGAACGAACATTCGGTTAGAACACCGGACAGATCCCACCTGACAGGGGATACCCCAGATTAATAAATGGTACCGATCAATACCAAGATACTTAAAGGGTCTCCAACAAACGGAAGCGTGATGCGACGGTCTTATCATGGAGCCCAGCATCACCTCTAAACCCAGTGATGGCTTACGGAGAAGTAACCACTTGGGAACAGCCTATGATGAGCAGAGCTCTAGGCAGTATGGCTAGCAAGCCATGAAACTACTACCATACACAACCCAACGGTTGCAAAACCCATTGTGAATCATATGGAAGGTGGTCAAGGACGACACCAATAAAAGGTTAATAACCAACGAGCAAGGATACCCCTCATAAATGTGAGACCGCGAGAGCAGTGAACACATGGATCCCAAGAAGGGATACCATCAATAAATGTATGAAAATACACCTCTTTCAGAACTACTAATGTAGTGAAGCTTGAGCATACAATTATTTCCAAGCGATGCAAAATAAGCTTCAATAGCAATTGTTGACAGCCAAGGAGTAACCGGTTATAAAACCAATGACGCTCAAGGAGCTCAGAAAATAAAGGAATGCCATATTCTGTAATTATCCAAATACATAGTGAACCATTGTATAAATGGTAGAGATGCATGAGCTGAAGCTAGCAATAGCGAATGCCATGCATGTAAACCAATACTTTAGAATCAGTAAGAACATGGTACGCAGTAAGCGACCAATGTACATAAATAATCCCCCAATGTTGTGGAGCTGTTAATACGAGAAAGTGGACAGACCGGACAACAAGCCAGGAGTCTGCACCAAATGACGAAGCACCACACGAAGAAGTAATATTCATTCCTATTGCGATCACATGAGAGATTTACTGCCAAAGGTTTACCCCCTCAATTAGGTGTAATTAAATTAAATTTGGGGCTTTAGAATAATAGGGCCGAAAATGAGAGGTAAAAAATGCAGTTAAAATAAAGTTTTAAGATTTTGTAAGTTTTGGGGTTAAATGGTGATTTCTAGAAAGTTTGGGTGCAAACCGTAATTATAAGGAATTGGTGGTCAAGGAAATATTAAGGTGGTCAACCTTGACCATATGATAGGTTTTGACCAAATTAGATAAGTTAAATAACTTATTAAGGTGTTATAATAAGATAAGTATCTTAAGGTAATATTTTTATAACATATGTGGTAAATATGTTATTACCGAAAATAAGGGTGTACAATGGTATTTTAAACACCCATGGGCTATTAGGAATTTTTAGGAATTTATTTGGTGGATTTTGGAATTTAAAATGAACTATATATGTATAATACATAGTTATAATGTCATTATGACACTTTGGAGAAAAATAGATGGTGGAATGGTAAATATTGAAAGTATATGGGTTAATAAGGATATTTATAACCCTTTGGTGGAATTTGGTGATTTTTAGAATTATTAAGAGAATTTAATAAGTTATGTGTATAAAATATAGTTTTAATGATATGTGTGAACTATATGTTATAAATAGGGCCAAATGGCAACTATAGAATAGCACAAGGGCTGTTCGGAATTTACAAAAAAAATAACCATAGGTTATACTTTTATAAGTTAGAAATGTTATATTAAATGGTATATATAACATGGTAAAAAGAAAGGGGTGATTTTGTAAATAAAGGAAATTATGGTTTAAGGAAAAGTATAAGGTTTAGTATATGCCTATGAGGCAATATACAATAGTTTTCTATAAAAAACTATAGGTTATAAGTTAAAGGAAATAAAAATATCATATCAAATGGTATTAGTATTTTGGTATAACATTACATGATGTTATGTGGTCAAAAGGGAATTTAAATAAATTCAAGGGCTATACCGAATTAATAAGAGTTGGAAAATGAATTTTAGACTATGGTCTACAATGTCATAAATGTTATGACAATTATATGGTATTAAGGTGGTTTAATGGAATTAATATAAGGAAGGGTACTCACATAAAATAATGTGACAAACTATAAAAAAAATGGGATTTATAAGCTAAGGTATTTATTGAATAAACCTTAGGAGTTGTAATTATACAACATAAAATGTTACTTATGTTAGGATAATTATCTTAATATAAGTTGTACAATATGATACAACTAATGGGAATAATCATCTAATAAAGATGATAAAAAGTAACATAAAATATAAGAGTTTATTAAACTCGTGGAAGTTACCTACGTGGTAAAATATACATACACAAGAGTAATGTATATAAGGTGGATATATTTTGGTTGGAAATCCTATGATTTAATGGTGGTGGTTACTAAAAAAAAATATAGTTACGAACTATAAGTTATGAGTTTTGGAAGCAAATATTATTTGCTAAAGATAAAGGATTATACAACATGTCGAATTATGAAGGATGGTGGAAAATAAAACAATACGAAAGAGAAACAATAAAATAAATGATACAATAAGAAAAAGAATATAATATAATATAATCATGCATGCATACATGCAACTATGGGTTACGTACCTAAACTAGATGGTGGATAAGATTAAAAGGAAATAGTGAATTAAACTTAACAGTTGAAATATTATGACGTACGCGTTATAAGTAACAAAAACCGACTGTTTTAGAGAAACCCGTAACGAACAACTGTAGAAAACAGGGGTGAACTGTCGGGGTTACTTATTATTCGGAGATACCGGATGTAGTTAGTCATGGAGACTGACTTATAGTTATTACGTTTAGATTGTACCTCTGACAAGACGCTCGACGAGCTAGCGGACTACACGGAGCATAGGATCTTGCTGATTCATACTCCACGTAATACAATCAGGGTGAACGGTATGTAAAGGGGTTTGATCCGAGTTGTCCTAAGGTTGCTCCTTGGGCTCGGATTTGGTTGATATAACTTGTATGTTGTTATGTGTCTCGGATTGTCTCTGAGGGCTTCCTCAGTTCAGACTTCTGTGTGATCTGTGATAAGATTGTTTGTCTGAATGTGATAATTAATATGCATGAATTGTATACTTATAGCTGCTTATTATTTACTGTTGTTGAGTTAACAGTACCGGTTCGTATATATGAACCAATATATATAAAACGAACTAGCGGCTATGGTGCTATCTTATATGAAATATAAGGAACGTCAGAAAAACGTTGTAGCACTAAGATAATAGTATATACATATTATCTGAGACTTTTATACGGAGCATTGGCCTTTCTATACGCCGCTCTTGTATCTAGCACTGGATCCCGAGTTTACAGACTCCGGATGGGACTAATGACCTTAGTCTGCTGTGTTAGAAAATTTGGTAATGCGATGCGATGGTATAATTAATTAATTAATGGATTGAAGTAAAGCCAAGAGGATGTGGCTCTTGGTGCGCGCTGTGATCACAAAAACGATACCGGGATGTCCGCGTACGGGTCCGTAAGTATCAAGAAAATTTCCCGTGAGCTAGAATGGCTCGTTGGTCGGAGACTCTACCATTGGAGTGGCTACTGCCATGGGTGACCCGCCATAATATATGGGTAACTAGAGACATGTCGTTTTAACGAGACATTGTCACTAGGTATAACTGAACAACTAAAAACAATTGAAGCGTATACAGTGGCGAACAATACCATGGACGAGACTTAATACTTGTTTATTCTCTCGTTATTTCGCTTTGTTGTTCATTGGTTATACTTGTGGTTATTTTGTTGTGTGTTGATGGTTGGATGGAGCCTACAAGGCTAAGGTAAATTAAATATGAAAACTGTACGCTACGGCGAATGTACATTGTACATTATAGTGTATTGTTCGATACGTTCGATATATAATTGTGGATTGTATTGTTAAATGATTGTGGATTGGATGGATGGTTGAATATCTATGAATATTTGGATGGATGAGTATGTATATTATACATGTTTATTATAGTATTGGTTATAACTGTAAAATGGTAAAGCATGAAACCGATCTAATAATAAGGTGGTTAAAATGACAAGTGACCATTAGGGTCCAGGCCCGGCATACTCAGCGTCTATCGCTGATAACTACACCATTACAGGTTGTTGATCTGTCGGAGCTGAAGAGCAGGACCCAGGGTAATTGAGTGTTATTTTGTCACCACACTTGGAGATGTTGTATAGCAATGAAGATGGTGAATGGTATTATGGTAAGGTTGTGTATTTTCAGGATTGGGTAGATGCTCACTTGTCGATGTTATGGTTTATGACTTAGTATGATGTATAGGAGTTTCTCGTTATCACTGCGGTTAACAGTTTATTTGTATTGGAAGTTGGATGTAGTTTGGCTGCGTTGCTCGCATGGGCGAGTAACGGCCGGTGACACCCGAGTGAGTTTTGTATTGTATTTATTTTTTCCGTGCGAGACGTTTTATTTATGCTACGTGAGAGATTATACCGTGATTATTGAGAGGGGTGTTACAGTATCGAATACACTCATGTTCGGGACATTACTTACATTAGTCGGGTCCTCTCATTGTGGGTCGACTAACTTTCTAAGGGGTTTGGAGATCCTCATCATTCTTTACTACTCTCGTGGTTCATGTCTTGCTCCACCATCAATACCTCTAATAGAGGTTACTTATATATACTCCCACTACTTATTGTTTTGTGGATTGTTCATTTCGGTTCTCTTACCGTTATCGGGAGGTTACTAGTCCCGTGCACTCTCTCACATTCTAGTGAGTTCATTGGTTAACGTTAACGTTTCTTGGTTCGTTAGTTTAGTGCGTTTCTACGTTTCCGTTAATTCGCAACATGACTCTTGCTACGAGTCCTAACTACAAGTCTCGTCTAGGAGTCGGTCTACACACCAAGTTAAGCCACACAGTCATTCAAGAAGGGTTAGCTCATACAACATACAACAAGACATACAATGAAAGGCAATAAACCATTTTCATGCTTTAATCTTGATTAGCCGGCATACAGCACACAAATCAACGTAGCTCGGTTAGCATACGGGGCATGAGAAAATCATACCTTTCACCGGGGTTAACTTTACCGGGTGTTCTCACGTTCCTTGGTTCCCACTTGTTCCTCGTGTCTTACTCTTGAACCACTAATTACAAGTCAAATGGTTCTATTAATGTTAAGGCGTTACGGTACGTGCATAAATGCTACCCATACTTACCCTGTTATCCCGTTATCTCAGTTTAACTTAGTGTTCTTAAACTCACAACTTTCTCAATCACTTCCAACCTTTGTTTACACTTCTTAGGAACTTTAAAGGTCACCAAACAACTCCTAAACATCATCTAAAACCAATACCAATCAATCCCCCATGTTTTAAAGCCTAAAAAGTACTCACGGGTGAATTCTGGGGTGGTCCGGGACTTGGTCCGGACCCTAAGTCCCGGACCAATACTAAACATGACTTTCGGCCACTTTTTCTACCTGGTCCTGGACTTAAGTCCCGGACAAATTCCTGCATTCACTCTCGAGCCTTTTTTTTATGCGGCCCGGGACCTTATACAAGGGCTAGGTCCCGGACCCTGCTAAAACCTGCTATTAAGGTAGTTTTTCAACCCCAAATCAACCCTTAATCCCCCCTAATCATTCCATAAACTTTCCACATGTTTAAATACCTTAAAACACTCCTTAAACCACCTCAAATCATTGGTACAATCCTTGCTCATTTCTTGCTTAAGTTCTACATTTTCATTCTTGCATTTTTACACTTGCACTCTTGTGCATTCCTAACTTCCTCTTGGTGGGTTACTACCTTCTACCAACTTCACCACATTACTTATTGACCATTACAATACCATTCTAGACAAAGGCACTATCTACACCCAAGTCTGTTCTCCATTCACATGCTAAACACTTTAGTTCACCACTAGCAAGGTTTATGGCTTTTCCTACAACATTTGCTACAGTTTTTGCATACTCCCATCCAACTCTTATTCTCTAGTTCTTGGTGGGTTTAATCCACTCATTTACACTTCTACTTTCTCCTAAACACACTTAGGTTCACCAACCTCTCAACATCACCTTAATACTCGGTTTTCTACTGAAATTTCGCCACAACTCCATTGTTTTCCTAGCCTTGTCCAAAACTCATCTCATCATCAATTTTCATTCAAATCAATCCTAATCTAGCCACACCCACAAGGGGTCCTACCAGCACACATAGAAATCACAATTTACCAAAACTCCCACAAACAACAATACTAATATACATACTCCAATTACTTGGCTCTAAGGCCTTCAATCCAAACATTAATTCACAAATCCTCTCAAACTTCCACCAATAACATTTCTAGTACAACGTTTTGGGTTTATTCATTAATTTACCCTTTCCCAACATTTTAATGCATTAAATTAGCATCAAGAAGGTTTTTCTTACCTTGAGCTCATAATTTCTTCTTTCTTTTCCCAATCTCCTCTTGCTCTTCCTCTTCAAATTCGGTCAAGTGGGCAATGGAGTTGCCAAACTCCATTCCCATCACCCAAGGAACACCAAATAAGTGTAATTAAAATCCTAACCCTTGGAGTAATACTAATTCATTGAAATGCTTAAAACACCAAATCTAGGGTTTACCTTTAGAGTCTTTTAAGAGGGGTTTTAACCCTTGATTCAAGAAGGTGATCCCACCACCATTGGAAGGTTGGAATGATGCTCAAAAGAGAGAGAAAAACAGAGCATTACAATGGGGAAAAATCGGCTACAAAGAGAGAGGGAAGAAAATGAGTTCTTTCTTTGAAATTTTTACCTTAATTGAAAGAGGAGACTCCAAGCTTTGATTTGGTACCATTTCCTCTTCAAATGGGCAAAACCCATGCAGATAAAGTTCATCATTTTGGAATTCTAAAAAGAGGAGAGTGTAGAGCTTGAGGAGGGGAGTTCAAATATGTAGTTATTTTTGCATTTGGAGTTCAAATGGAGCTTGAGCATGGAGAAGAAGAGAGGCTGCCATTGGAGGTTGGTGAGGAGCTCCAAAATCGCCAGCATGGGGAGAGGGAGGAGGAAGAATACGGTGGAAGAGAGGAGGGAAGGAGAGAGAGAAGAGAAAAGTGAAGAGAGAGGGTTTACTTACTTTTGTACTTTTCTACTTTTGCTTTTTGATTTCTTTATTAGTTAGCTAGTGTGTGTGTGTGAGGGAGTTAATTAACTCCTAAAAACTGGCCCCACACAGTAATACTAGTTGGAGCGTCTTTCGCCTTTTACAGAAAACGCTCATTAATTTGCCCGGTTTTAGCATTATTCACTAACCGGGCCCGTTTTCTGAAATTTTCTCGTTTCTTTAATTTTATTGGTTATTAAGCTTCCATTAGTGCTTAAATATATTTATTTAATGAACTATAATTTTTACGGGTTCATTTGACCACTCAAAGTTACGTTTTCGGGTTTCCTCGAAAAATGTGCGCTGAAGCTTTATTAGCGTTTTAACACATTATTTGGATTCGTTTTCTTCGGGAATCATTCCCGTATACTAATTAGGCATGAATAATCCTTAGGAATCCACATAATACTCTAACCGAGGTCTCGTACCTCCTATGGTTATTTAACGCTTATGTTAGCGTTTTCCACTTT
The DNA here is from genome assembly GCA_023374045.1 of Limonium bicolor. Taxonomy (NCBI): domain Eukaryota; kingdom Viridiplantae; phylum Streptophyta; class Magnoliopsida; order Caryophyllales; family Plumbaginaceae; genus Limonium; species Limonium bicolor. The sequence continues at coordinate 380,397,620 of CM041778.1, read as the reverse complement.
TTAAGCATTTTCTCATTTCTTTTGGATTTATTTTACTTACCAAAATTACTTAGGCACTATTAGGCCCTTAAATACCTTATTAGAATAATTTAATCACCATATTTAAGTTCGGGGTATTTCAATCTACCCCACTTAAAGAACTTTGCCCTCAAAGTTGGTGACTCTAATATTGTTACTCGTATAAGTACTCTATGCTAAGGTTATGACCTCTACATATAACTTGTCAAACTCCAAATGTCTGACTCGATGTATACTACACATCCAAACAGCATGTCACTGCATGCATAGCAATCAAAAATATCCGTTACAAGCTCTTCATGGGGTCCGTCCGCAGAAAATGAGGTATCATCCTCTCCCATGTCGAGCGATCCCTCAGGTACCGGTCACGTTTGAACACTTACGCTTTCAGGTTCACGACCATCATGACTAATGGCACTTACGCTTTCTGGCCACGGTCCTTTGGTTCAGATCAAATTCATTTGCATATAGAGATCCTCAGGCACTTACTCATACTTACTTACTCATACTTACTTCGGGACTACGCCGCCCCAGTGCCCTTGGAAAAATACAAAACACACACTGTCACCACACCCAACCGGCCACTTAGGACCGCCGCACGAACGGTGTAGTGGTTTCAAAACTAATCAACACTTCCACTGACTCAAAACTAGCTTCACCTCCATGGTTTCAACCGGATACCCGTGCCTAGTCATGGAAGATCCACTAGCGCCCGTGGGAGCGGTTTCAAAACCGATCCTCATTCTCAAGTTTGAAGAACACATTGTACCAAATTAGTTTTGGGAATTCATTTTGAAAACTTGCATACATCTCCCAAATTCCATTTATGATGATTATACCTATCACTAGTGTTATTACTGTGACCACTTATAGGGAGCTTCAAGAGTCCTTCAACCCCAATGTGATCAGCATTGGTGTTGAACTATCCTTTCACCCCAATTTGGTGTTCGGTTTCCCTTGAACGCTAGCAAATCAAGTTCCACCTCCCACCTCCATTCAAACAGACAAGTCGTCAAACGTTATTTCATTTTCTATCTTTTTAATCTTGCTAGTCATAATCACACACATACATTTTCCAATTTATAAAATTCACTTACTCACTTACTAATCATCTCATCAATTACTACTACATCATCTCCTACTACTATACTGAAGAAGTTCAAAGGTATAATATCCAATTAATTTTCTATCCTCCAATTTATACTCATAAAATACATTGGTTTCATACCGATTTATACTCATTACCTACATCGGTTTCACACCGATTTATACTCCTCAAGTCTCCCATACGTACTCATTCCTTATGCTATTACCAATCGGGGTTCTCATTCCCCTGGAGTTTCCCTACTCCTTTTCCTATTCTTATTTCCCAAATAGCCACAATTACACGATGAGTGAATACAAATGTTTATGTAACATAAGTATCAACCCTCAAAACAATTACTTTTGCGCTATGCGCATTGTAGTTTACGCACTTATCACGTAAAACATACATTTCGCAGTTTTCGTTCTACCCCTTAAAAGGGATTACGCCCACGTAATCTACCATGTGTCAACATTGGACATTGGTCGAAGGTATTCAGCCGTCATGGAGTGGTTCAGCTTCCATGCGGTCTATTATACAATGTTTCTTGATCAAAGGGTCTTACCCGTATTACCGGTTAGTCCCTGCATCAAGAATTTTCATCGGAGTTGTACAACTCCTAACCGGGTTCGGTTCTAGTCTAAATGGCTTTAAGGCATTAACGATTAACCTTTTATTCACTAGGTGTATTTCACTTAGAATTCTGGGCCCACTAGCTTCTGCTGCGCGACCTTGATAACTTGGGTTATTCGCCCTTCTCGTTATCCCTAATGTGCTACACATCACCTTTTTATCCCTTTTATTGTGGGAATAAGGTTTATTAACCAAGTGTGGTATTCTTTTACCGTGCATGAACTCGATGAGTTTTAGATTTATAACCAGCTCTCTGGAAATCTATTGTACATACTGTTCGTATTCCCATGATTATTCACTGGGTTCCTCCGACTTCTTGTCGGGTGAGGTTAAGCCACTACTTAGTTGTAGTGCTTCCTCTATTGTTAGTGGCTTCTGAATTCTGCTCACTATTTTGTTTGGTACAAGTGTTCTTTACTTGTATGCCCTTGCATTTTCTATGCATCGGTCCTTGTGACTTCCTTAAGTCTCCTTTCACCTTTATTCCAATGGAATTCACATCTTGTGATTGTTGGTGTGTTTCACACTCTTGCCCTAGGCCGCACGGTCTGTTGCTAAGCTTTTACTTAACTAGCTTATGTCATGTTCATTGGTGAAAGGAAGGATTTGCCATGATTTACATTTTCCATATTCCTAGCTATCCCACTAGATCATTAACTGCACAAATGCAATACCAAAACACTCAGTCCTACAGAGTGCAAATGTAACACCCCGAATAACAATCAATAATTAAACGTCGAGCCTAACGTTAACAGGAGATGTCTACGCAGCGGTTTCCAACTCTATTCGGGTGTCACAGATGCCAACCACCCACGTGGTTGACAGTCCTCATTACCAACTCCAAGTTACGGTCTGAATGACTGGAATTTAAACCTTAACGAAATCCAAGTACGAACAGGAATTACGAACCACGTACCGAGAGTCTAATTCATAAGTTCTTACATAACCAACACCTGAACCGAATGTATAACCCATACATTAAAAACATACTACTTAAAGTCTTGCCATGTGGACTACCCCTATGATAGTCACCCTTGCCTACTCTCCGTTATCGTCTGGCACAAGACCTGAAAAAAATTGGGTGTAAAGGACTCAGCAAACTACGCTGAGTATGAACGTGTGAAGCCCGCATGTTACCGGGCCACACGACTAATTGGTCGAATATTATTAAGTCCATTTTACATGCTATGATAAAGCAGTAAAGCACACATCAGTACATCATGATATCATACACACTCATCGGTAGCATAGCAATATCAGCAAGCAACCAAGCACATCTTGCAAGTAGCACAGCAATATCAATAAGCAACCAAACACAACTTGCCAGTAGCATAACAATGTCAAACACGCAGTCCAGCATAATAAGCTGCTAGTGTAGCAACAACAGTCAAGTAATTATAGGACGTGTGCGTAGGTACATTATACCGTCAACCCTCGCTATGGGATCATTCAAGAGATTGCGTATTGTTATCTTGTTCTCATTACATATGTTTTCCTTTCTTCTCTTGCACCGAGTCGGGGATGTAGGTTGGATCCCGAGACTTTATAATATAGGTGCTATTCATTCCTTGTTCTTAATGATCACATTTGTGATTTTCTTATTTGCTTGGTTCATTACACAGTTTTCCTTATTCTCTGGCACCGAGTCAGGGATATAGATTAGATCCCGAGACTTCATTATGTAGGTGCTAATCGTTCCTTGTTTCTTTAAGGATTATTTGTGAATTCTTTTATCACCGCACGTTGGAGGACGTCTCCTCCATAGCTAGTCCCCCATTCCCGGCGTCATGCGCCGAGAAAGCGGAGTCGCCTCTTGACTCCAGGATAAGCTCCCCCAATTTGTCACTCCCCCATTCCCGACGTCATGCGTCGAGAAGCGGAGTCGCCTCTAGACTCCAGGATGTGCTCCACACAGAAGGGCGAAGGATCTGATGCAGATACCAACTCCCAAATATTCCATACGCGCGGCCCGAGATGTCGTCTTCCCGGGTTATCCTCATGTTCCACCAGTTGGTACTTTTCATTTCATTATCATTATAATCTCGACACCATAGTGGGTGTCATTAGCGGTCCTCTAAAGTTAGAGAGGATTTGTCTCTTCGTATAGTTCTTTTGTTTCGTTGATGTGGTTCGTCATGTCCCACCAATTGAGATTTGCTCTTCATCATCATTAATGAATAGACACCATAGTGGGTGTCATGGTACGTCCTCAATGGTTTAGAGAGGAGTTCCCCTTATAGAGTTTTCTTTGTTTTCGTAGTTCGTTGTGGTTCATCTCAAGATCCAAAAACGTGAAAGGGACTAAACTACTGTGTGCGCGCAATGATATACACAATGATATAGAAATCACACAACATGATAAACAAGCAAACCAATTTCATGCTTTGATCTTAAAGTCTTTTCACACAGAGCACACAAGCCGTGTAACACGGCAACATACGAACCACACATGTCCATACCTGGATCAGAAGCAAGTAGTCACACACGGAGTCCTGGTCGGAGCTCGCTACGGCCCTAGCGTTAATTACAAACAATGTGTAGTTTATGATTTCATGTGACAACCTTTGTGACACTCCCCGATTTTATTAAATTATTAACGGGTGTTATTTCCTAGATAAATCTTCGTTGAATGTTCAACCTTTATTAACCCTTAGGACTTCCCACGTGTTAGACTTTATGTTACTCCTAGGGCATTCACACCCTTATTTTACATGTTAACTAAGTCCTTTGTCCTAGCTAATGTTTTAGAGCATTTAAGCGTCAACCGTGTAACATGTTTCTATAAGATAGATTTAACTTGTCTAAATGTATTCTCTCCTGGCTAAGTAGGTGGGTAATGTTTTAACCCTTGTTTAATGATAATATAGATCATAGATTATTCCTAAACCCACTTACACAGCAGTCCAAAAGTTTCAAAATCTGAGACACAAGTCACTTGTAATACCTTATCTAACTCCACTTTTAATGTAGTAATTGGTGTGTAACTCTTTCCATATGCTTCGGTATCTTAGTTATGTTCATTAGCTATTATTTGAGTTCATTATTAAGCTAGAATCACACTTATAACACCCTAGTAATACCGTTATACAGAAGCTACTTATTATTGAAAATCTGAACCCACAATATATATTTCTTCTTGCTTCTTGTGTTTGGTTAGCTCAACTGATGTTTTAATCTTCACAAAACGTTTTGCTAGTCTAGCTGCAGTTATTAGCTATGGTTTGGGTTTACTTTTAAAAACAACACCCCACTCTTAGCACCTTGGAAAGCTACCCATACTGAAACATAAGTTTCAGAGAACTGAACAGCACCATGCACACTCCCTTCTACTTCCTCTTGTTACTGCATTGTTTGTTTTCTAGTTTCCCCCAACGTGTTTCACCATCCTAGCTAAGTGTATTAATTATGATTTGAGCTCATTCTCAGGCCAATTCAACCCTCTTAAACCAGGGGTACTACAGTCATACAGAGGAGACAGATCACTGAAAACTGAAGCAGGAATCTACATACTTCTTCTTGTTTCTTGTTTCTATGGGGTTCAACTGATGGTTAGCTCTTCCCCTCAGTATATACCCAACTAGCCATGGTGTTAATAATGTTTTTAACTCAAAACCAATCCAATAAAACACTCTCCTAGTTTCTGTACTCAATTATACAGAAACAAAGGTTGTAGAAAACTGTAACCACTAGCTTTGTACAGCAGCTTACCAATTCTCTTTTAGTCCACTAATCAGTGTTAGATCTCACCCAAAATCTTTATCCAACTAGATGATTGTATTAGGAAGGATTTGAACTTAAAAACAACTCAAAACATGGCTGTTAAAGCTACTGAAAGATCATTTTACAGAGAGCAATATTACAGAGAACTGAAACTCTATCCCTATGTCCCACTCTGTCTAGTTCCAGTTTGAGTTCATTCAATCTGAGATATTTATATTAGGAATGTCTTGCATTCAGTTTAAACCCACGCAACACTTTGTTATCCTCACCGATGCATCACTATGCTAGCACAGCAGCTGTAAAACTGGAAAGAAACAGGACCCACGACTTCAGGAAAACAGAAAACGAATATCTAAAATACCAAGTCTGTTATCCTCACTACTATCTCTTTTCTCAGTACACTCATATGACTTTCAGTTCTTCCCCGAGTTCCCTACACAACCAGTTATGTGTTTATCAGGGTTTTAACTTTGAACAGACCCAAGCCACATGGAAAACAACCCTGAAAGAAACTGAAAACCGAAACACCAAGCTGAACTATCTATTTTGTTTCTTCTTCTTTGTTCTTTGATCTGACTCCAGTTTATCCTCAAGCACCTGCCTACTTAGTTACGTGGTTTAGTAACGTTTTAAACTCCAAGACAACCCAAATAACCCTTTACCAGAATCTGAAACTGAAACAGTACCTAAAACCATGAAACTGATGTATATTTCGTTTTCTGTTTTAATATGGCAACTGATATCCTCTTCCTCTTCTGCTCTCTAAACTTGTTGGTTAGGTTATCAGATAACCAATATATTACTCACACCACCAATCCTAAGCTACTGGTTCCTGTTATAGTTTGAAAACTGACTATTTGCCCAGCCCATCGTAACAAGGGCTCAACACTTAGTTTTTTTCTGTTACAGATTTTTTTAGCAGTTTGTTTCTCTAACTTTAGAGATTTTATCAAGATTACACTTCTTTACCTGTAGTCTGTTAAGACAGTGTTAGTTTAGATATTCCCTAGTTTTTATCCTTCAAGCAGATCTAAGACAACCTTGTAAACACTGCTAAAAGGTTCTACTGTTGAAACTGAGAAACTGAATCAAACTGAAACGTGCACCTGAAAACTTTCTTCATTTTTTTTTGTTCTGTTTGTTCACACGTTAAATTCCTGGCTCCCTCTAATTGTCTAGCTACAGGTTAAATGTTTCAGTAAAGTTTCATCTTCCAACCAAACCCAGCTTCTGTACTCAAGCACACAGAAAAGAAATTTCAGAAACCAAAACACCAACCTGGAATATCGTTTTCTGTTAACATTTCATTTACTACCTTCTGTTACAGATCGGTGTTTTTTTTTTGTTTTGTTCTTCTGTCTTCTTTGTTTTGAGTATTGATCGGGTTCCTAGCTTTTAAATTGATCACTGAATCAATACATCACTTAGATAGTTTCGGGGAGGGGTTAATATACAGAGACATGAAGATTTTAGAAGCTGCAGACTGCAGCAACTGATTAATATCTCCCTACTTTTTTTTTCTGTCTCTCTTTTCCGTGACTTAATCTGTCTGCTAGTTTCCCTACTTATTCACCCAAAACACTTATAATCTTACCACTTAATTAAGTGTTCTAGTTTCGTTTTAAACCCAATACCAACTAGACATCATTCTGAAAACTCTTTACACAAGAAGAGAAAACTGAAAACTGAAGTTTTCTTGTCTTTGTTTTCTTTCTGTTTATTCGCAATGCAGTCTCTCAATTATCCCTCAACTAGACTGTCCACCTAGCTAAGTATATTATCAGGTTTTCAAATTCGTAAACAGACTCAAAAATCACTTGGACAGCTCCCCTGGGGATTCCTCATACTGAAACTGTGAATACCGACTTGATTCTGCATTTTAATTCATTAAACCCCAGTTTTTACTTACTTAACTAACTCCTCATCTCCCAAAAGTACATGTCCATTAGTTCAGTATGTTAGTGATATTGTATAGCCATTAACCGCCACTGCAGCTTCTCTAACCCCACCGAAATTTGTTTATACAGAGACCAACATTACAGAAGCTGGACTACTGACAGCAAATTTCAGAACCTGAAATACTAGAACAGATTTATTATCTTCTATCCCTTTCTTTCAGCCCTCTAATCTGTTTTTGTTTGTTTTCCCAAGTTGTTTACTCATCCAGTTAAGTGGTTTACCAATATTTAAATCTTCAAGAGCAGACCCTAAACAATAAAGCCTGTACCACTAAAACTTCTTTATACTAAATCTGTAACACTGAAAGTAAAAACCGAAACACACTGAAACTGATGCCACGAACTGGTGGTTCCCTTCCATACCCAGTTTTCTTTCTTTTCCGATAGTTTAGTTAGGATTTTAGTATAGCATCAACCTTAAAACAGACCCACCACATTATGCATGGTAGCTCTGGGTTTTGTTATACAGAAAAGGATAAGTTTAACAATCTGTACAGCATACTTATGTAGCTCAATACCTTGAGTTGAGGGGTGGTTTCTCCTAGTTCTCCCTTGAGGTTTTCTGGTGCACAAGCTGGAATCTTAGAAGCTACACTTGATCATGCACAGACAAAAGGAAGGGAGTGAGATTGATGAGGAGAAAACAGGAGGGAAATACAGAAGAAACAGAACCAGTTTACATGTTTCACCTCGGGGATGGTTTCCAATCAGACTTGGACCAGATTTTTTTTTGTGGAGTTCCGGTGTAGTTCTGTGAAGGTTATTCCCACGATGTTCAAGCATGCACACAGGGATGTGAAAAAAAGGTCAAACACTAGAGCTTCTCAGACAGAAAATCAACGGTAGAAGGAGAGGAATGGACTGCTGATTACCTTGCTGTTTCACAACAGTTGGCTCCAGATCTCTTTTTTTTTTGAACTTGCATACCAGGAATCGACCATGCACAAAGAGGGGATCAAAGGTACTTGAGTCACTGATCATGTGGTAGGAAGGAAAGAAGGGATCATGAATAACACGAGGACAGAAAGAGAACAGGGAAAAAAAAAACAGAAACACAGCCATGGAGTCTTGGCCTTACCATCACGCTTGGGTAGCAGCAGAAATTCTCTGGGTTGCTGTTGGGGGGCGTGCAAGTGAGGGAAAGAATAACTAAACCAGGGTGTTAATCAGAGGACAGCAGGTAAGCGGGGTAAAGTGCACAAGGCTAAACATTGCTAATGGAGGAATTTTCAGTAAGGAATTTTGTGGAGTTGAAGAAAGGGTTCTGATGCGTGAAAGTTTGAACCGCACAGACTCTGTGCATGACACTTTTTGTTTGCTTATTTTTACTGAAACCAAGGAGCTTAGTCTGTGCTTCAGGTTAATGCTTGTGGTCTGTTGTAAACTTCCTGATTCACGATGCTGCTGCCAATGGAAGTAGAGAATGGAGGTAATACTGGATTATGAAGTATTGGTTTCAGGTTACAAAGATTGGCGTGGGGAAAATTCCCTGCACGGCATAACTTGTCGTCATATTTTCTTTTCTGTTTCCCACGCATTACAGAGGGACTGAGAGGGACGAGAGTTGTCTCGAGTTTACAAGGGAGGTTTGGGCATTTGAATAAACACCCTCCTGTCGCCTGAGAGTTTGGATTCTCTAGCTTCTGTTTTTTTTTGTTCGGTCTGGTTCTTGATCGAGGAAGAAGAAGAGATCGATGTGTAGAGAGTGCGTGTCTGCTTCTCTTTTGTTTTCTGTTAGTTACCGTCGTTAATTTGCTACTATTTAAATTTGCGGTTTCTAGTTATTGAAATCGAGCTTAGCTCAACCGGTTAAACATTCAGGGAAAGTACGGGAGGTCTCGGGTTCGAGCCTTAGCGGGAGCGTCTATGCTCCTTTTCCTTTTCTTTTTTTTTGTATAAGGTATACTCGCTTATTTATATATGTAATATCATATAACATACCACGTTATATTTATTTATTTATTGTTACAAGGTTACGCGACGTTATCATTTTTATTACAACGTTACGATATCGTAACGTTACGCCCATGTAGTTTTCGTATTAGTACATATTTAAGTACGCGACTTTATTAGTATGTAACGTCGCCACGCGTTCGGACTATGTATATACTAGATTTAATTTTTTAGTACGTTATTTATGTCCGAATTATAACGCGTTATGATTTTATGCGTTTAATGTTCAGGGGTATTTCAACTTACCCCCCTTAAAAGAGACTTCGTCCCGAAGTCTTACCTCCTTAACTTATATTTTCCACTCCTCGTAATCTTAGGGATCCAGTCCCGCATTCATTATCGCTACCCAAAAGATTAAGTTCATAATTATATGCTCGGTGCTTCTAAGCACCGTGCCACTTCAGTGGCTTCACACAAGTTCCATAGTAGACCAAGAAGCTAGCAATGGGTATAACATGCTAAGGTGCAAGTCAAGGCACACAATGTTCATTCATACAGAGCATATAATACGCTAAAGTGCAAACCATGGCACACAAATTCATTCATACATAGCGTACATAACATTTCCACAAGCAATCCAAACACACAAACCTACCAACCAACCACGAGTGGTTGTAGGAATACATCCTACTAAGTCAACACACATCCAAAACAAAACGCGCTTACCCCCCTTAAAAGAGGGGTACGCCCCCGTACCCTACACTAAGCCGAACATCGATGAAAGATAGGGGTACCTAGTTTTCCTTACCGGATTGATTATATGCCATTATGTAAACGCCAGATCGGGTTTTCCCGAGTGTGAGGAGGCTTTCTACCTCTCCAGCGTTTCCCTACGGATTGAAATGGACCCTAACTACGAGCCTCACAAACTAACCCGTAACCCCGTTTCCCAAATTTAGGTTTTCCTATACCCAGTACTCCTCTGTTCCAGTCATCAGAGCGCAACTACGCTCTGATACCACTTTCTGTAACACCCCCGAATAACAATCAATAATTAAACGTCGAGCCTAACGTTAACAGGAGATGTCTACGCAGCGGTTTCCAACTCTATTCGGGTGTCACAGATGCCAACCACCCACGTGGTTGACAGTCCTCATTACCAACTCCAAGTTACGGTCTGAATGACTGGAATTTAAACCTTAACGAAATCCAAGTACGAACAGGAATTACGAACCACGTACCGAGAGTCTAATTCATAAGTTCTTACATAACCAACACCTGAACCGAATGTATAACCCATACATTAAAAACATACTACTTAAAGTCTTGCCATGTGGACTACCCCTATGATAGTCACCCTTGCCTACTCTCCGTTATCGTCTGGCACAAGACCTGAAAAAAATTGGGTGTAAAGGACTCAGCAAACTACGCTGAGTATGAACGTGTGAAGCCCGCATGTTACCGGGCCACACGACTAATTGGTCGAATATTATTAAGTCCATTTTACATGCTATGATAAAGCAGTAAAGCACACATCAGTACATCATGATATCATACACACTCATCGGTAGCATAGCAATATCAGCAAGCAACCAAGCACATCTTGCAAGTAGCACAGCAATATCAATAAGCAACAACAAACACAACTTGCCAGTAGCATAACAATGTCAAACACGCAGTCCAGCATAATAAGCTGCTAGTGTAGCAACAACAGTCAAGTAATTATAGGACGTGTGCGTAGGTACATTATACCGTCAACCCTCGCTATGGGATCATTCAAGAGATTGCGTATTGTTTTCTTGTTCTCATTACATATGTTTTCCTTTCTTTCTTGCACCGAGTCAGGGGATGTAGGTTGATCCCGAGACTTTATAATTAGGTGCTATTCATTCCTTGTTTCTTAAAGGTCACATTTGTGACTTTTCTTGTTTGCTTGGTTCATTACACAGTTTTTCTATTCTCTGGCACCGAGTCAGGGATATAGATTAGATCCCGAGACTTCATTATGGTGCTAATCGTTCCTTGTTTCCTTAAGGATTATTTGTGAATTCTTTTATCACCGCACGTTGGAGGACGTCTCCTCCATAGCTAGTCCCCCATTCCCGGCGTCATGCGCCGAGAAAGCGGAGTCGCCTCTTGACTCCAGGATAAGCTCCCCCAATTTGTCACTCCCCCATTCCCGACGTCATGCGTCGAGAAAGCGGAGTCGCCTCTAGACTCCAGGATGTGCTCCACACAGAAGGGCGAAGGATCTGATGCAGATACCAACTCCCAAATATTCCATACCGCGCGGCCCGAGATGTCGTCTTCCCGGGTTATCCTCATGTTCCACCAGTTGGTACTTTTCATTTCATTATCATTATAATCTCGACACCATAGTGGGTGTCATTAGCGGTCCTCTAAAGTTAGAGAGGATTTGTCTCTTCGTATAGTTCTTTTGTTTCGTTGATGTGGTTCGTCATGTCCCACCAATTGAGATTTGCTCTTCATCATCATTAATGAATAGACACCATAGTGGGTGTCATGGTACGTCCTCAATGGTTTAGAGAGGAGTTCCCCTTATAGAGTTTTCTTTGTTTTCGTAGTTCGTTGTGGTTCATCTCAAGATCCAAAAACGTGAAAGGGACTAAACTACTGTGTGCGCGCAATGATATACACAATGATATAGAAATCACACAACATGATAAACAAGCAAACCAATTTCATGCTTTGATCTTAAAGTCTTTTCACACAGAGCACACAGCACACAAGCCGTGTAACACGGCAACATACGAACCACACATGTCCATACCTGGATCAGAAGCAAGTAGTCACACACGGAGTCCTGGTCGGAGCTCGCTACGGCCCTAGCGTTAATTACAAACAATGTGTCAGTTTATGATTTCATGTGACAACCTTTGTGACACTCCCCGATTTTATTAAATTATTAACGGGTGTTATTTCCTAGATAAATCTTCGTTGAATGTTCAACCTTTATTAACCCTTAGGACTTCCCACGTGTTAGACTTTATGTTACTCCTAGGGCATTCACACCCTTATTTTACATGTTAACTAAGTCCTTTGTCCTAGCTAATGTTTTAGAGCATTTAAGCGTCAACCGTGTAACATGTTTCTATAAGATAGATTTAACTTGTCTAAATGTATTCTCTCCTGGCTAAGTAGGTGGGTAATGTTTTAACCCTTGTTTAATGATAATATAGATCATAGATTATTCCTAAACCCACTTACACAGCAGTCCAAAAGTTTCAAAATCTGAGACACAAGTCACTTGTAATACCTTATCTAACTCCACTTTTAATGTAGTAATTGGTGTGTAACTCTTTCCATATGCTTCGGTATCTTAGTTATGTTCATTAGCTATTATTTGAGTTCATTATTAAGCTAGAATCACACTTATAACACCCTAGTAATACCGTTATACAGAAGCTACTTATTATTGAAAATCTGAACCCACAATGTATATATTTCTTCTTGCTTCTTGTGTTTGGTTAGCTCAACTGATGTTTTAATCTTCACAAAACGTTTTGCTAGTCTAGCTGCAGTTATTAGCTATGGTTTGGGTTTACTTTTAAAAACAACACCCCACTCTTAGCACCTTGGAAAGCTACCCATACTGAAACATAAGTTTCAGAGAACTGAACAGCACCATGCACACTCCCTTCTACTTCCTCTTGTTACTACATTGTTTGTTTTCTAGTTTCCCCCAACGTGTTTCACCATCCTAGCTAAGTGTATTAATTATGATTTGAGCTCATTCTCAGGCCAATTCAACCCTCTTAAACCAGGGGTACTACAGTCATACAGAGGAGACAGATCACTGAAAACTGAAGCAGGAATCTACATACTTCTTCTTGTTTCTTGTTTCTATGGGGTTCAACTGATGGTTAGCTCTTCCCCTCAGTATATACCCAACTAGCCATGGTGTTAATAATGTTTTTAACTCAAAACCAATCCAATAAAACACTCTCCTAGTTTCTGTACTCAATTATACAGAAACAAAGGTTGTAGAAAACTGTAACCACTAGCTTTGTACAGCAGCTTACCAATTCTCTTTTAGTCCACTAATCAGTGTTAGATCTCACCCAAAATCTTTATCCAACTAGATGATTGTATTAGGAAGGATTTGAACTTAAAAACAACTCAAAACATGGCTGTTAAAGCTACTGAAAGATCATTTTACAGAGAGCAATATTACAGAGAACTGAAACTCTATCCCTATGTCCCACTCTGTCTAGTTCCAGTTTGAGTTCATTCAATCTGAGATATTTATATTAGGAATGTCTTGCATTCAGTTTAAACCCACGCAACACTTTGTTATCCTCACCGATGCATCACTATGCTAGCACAGCAGCTGTAAAACTGGAAAGAAACAGGACCCACGACTTCAGGAAAACAGAAAACGAATATCTAAAATACCAAGTCTGTTATCCTCACTACTATCTCTTTTCTCAGTACACTCATATGACTTTCAGTTCTTCCCCGAGTTCCCTACACAACCAGTTATGTGTTTATCAGGGTTTTAACTTTGAACAGACCCAAGCCACATGGAAAACAACCCTGAAAGAAACTGAAAACCGAAACACCAAGCTGAACTATCTATTTTGTTTCTTCTTCTTTGTTCTTTGATCTGACTCCAGTTTATCCTCAAGCACCTGCCTACTTAGTTACGTGGTTTAGTAACGTTTTAAACTCCAAGACAACCCAAATAACCCTTTACCAGAATCTGAAACTGAAACAGTACCTAAAACCATGAAACTGATGTATATTTCGTTTTCTGTTTTAATATGGCAACTGATATCCTCTTCCTCTTCTGCTCTCTAAACTTGTTGGTTAGGTTATCAGATAACCAATATATACTCACACCACCAATCCTAAGCTACTGGTTCCTGTTATAGTTTGAAAACTGACTATTTGCCCAGCCCATCGTAACAAGGGCTCAACACTTAGTTTTTTTCTGTTACAGATTTTTTTAGCAGTTTGTTTCTCTAACTTTAGAGATTTTATCAAGATTACACTTCTTTACCTGTAGTCTGTTAAGACAGTGTTAGTTTAGATATTCCCTAGTTTTTATCCTTCAAGCAGATCTAAGACAACCTTGTAAACACTGCTAAAAGGTTCTACTGTTGAAACTGAGAAACTGAATCAAACTGAAACGTGCACCTGAAAACTTTTCTTCATTTTTTTTTGTTCTGTTTGTTCACACGTTAAATTCCTGGCTCCCTCTAATTGTCTAGCTACAGGTTAAATGTTTCAGTAAAGTTTCATCTTCCAACCAAACCCAGCTTCTGTACTCAAGCACACAGAAAAAAATTTCAGAAACCAAAACACCAACCTGGAATATCGTTTTCTGTTAACATTTCATTTACTACCTTCTGTTATAGATCGGTGTTTTTTTTTTGTTTTGTTCTTCTGTCTTCTTTGTTTTGAGTATTGATCGGGTTCCTAGCTTTTAAATTGATCACTGAATCAATACATCACTTAGATAGTTTCGGGGAGGGGTTAATATACAGAGACATGAAGATTTTAGAAGCTGCAGACTGCAGCAACTGATTAATATCTCCCTACTTTTTTTTTTCTGTCTCTCTTTTCCGTGACTTAATCTGTCTGCTAGTTTCCCTACTTATTCACCCAAAACACTTATAATCTTACCACTTAATTAAGTGTTCTAGTTTCGTTTTAAACCCAATACCAACTAGACATCATTCTGAAAACTCTTTACACAAGAAGAGAAAACTGAAAACTGAAGTTTTCTTGTCTTTGTTTTCTTTCTGTTTATTCGCAATGCAGTCTCTCAATTATCCCTCAACTAGACTGTCCACCTAGCTAAGTATATTATCAGGTTTTCAAATTCGTAAACAGACTCAAAAATCACTTGGACAGCTCCCCTGGGGATTCCTCATACTGAAACTGTGAATACCGACTTGATTCTGCATTTTAATTCATTAAACCCCAGTTTTTACTTTTACTAACTAACTAACTCCTCATCTCCCAAAAGTACATGTCCAATTAGTTCAGTATGTTAGTGATATTGTATAGCCATTAACCGCCACTGCAGCTTCTCTAACCCCACCGAAATTTGTTTATACAGAGACCAACATTACAGAAGCTGGACTACTGAAACAGCAAATTTCAGAACCTGAAATACTAGAACAGATTTTATCTTCTATCCCTTTCTTTCAGCCCTCTAATCTGTTTTTGTTTGTTTTCCCAAGTTGTTTACTCATCCAGTTAAGTGGTTTACCAATATTTAAATCTTCAAGAGCAGACCCTAAACAATAAAGCCTGTACCACTAAAACTTCTTTATACTAAATCTGTAACACTGAAAGTAAAAACCGAAACACACTGAAACTGATGCCACGAACTGGTGGTTCCCTTCCATACCCAGTTTTCTTTCTTTTCCGATAGTTTAGTTAGGATTTTAGTATAGCATCAACCTTAAAACAGACCCACCACATTATGCATGGTAGCTCTGGGTTTTGTTATACAGAAAAGGATAAGTTTAACAATCTGTACAGCATACTTATGTAGCTCAATACCTTGAGTTGAGGGGTGGTTTCTCCTAGTTCTCCCTTGAGGTTTTCTGGTGCACAAGCTGGAATCTTAGAAGCTACACTTGATCATGCACAGACAAAAGGAAGGGAGTGAGATTGATGAGGAGAAAACAGGAGTGAAATTACAGAAGACACAGAACCATTTTACATGTTTTCACACACCTCGGGGATGGTTTCCAATCAGACTTGGACCAGATTTTTTTTTTGTGGAGTTCCGGTGTAGTTCTGTGAAGGTTATTCCCACGATGTTCAAGCATGCACACAGGGATGTGAAAAAAAAGGTCAAACACTAGAGCTTAGAGCTTCTCAGACAGAAAATCAACGGTAGAAGGAGAGGAATGGACTGCTGATTACCTTGCTGTTTCACAACAGTTCGCTCCAGATCTCTTTTTTTTGAACTTGCATACCAGGAATCGACCATGCACAAAGAGGGGATCAAAGGTACTTGAGTCACTGATCATGTGGTAGGAAGGAAAGAAGGGATCATGAATAACACGAGGACAGAAGAGAACAGGGAAAAAAAAACAGAAACACAGCCATGGAGTCTTGGCCTTACCATCACGCTTGGGTAGCAGCAGAAATTCTCTGGGTTGCTGTTGGTGGGGGCGTGCAAGTGAGGGAAAAGAATAACTAAACCAGGTGTTAATCAGAGGACAGCATGTAAGCGGGGTCTAAAGTGCACAAGGCTAAACAATTGCTAATGGGAGGAATTTTCAGTAAGGAATTTGTGGAGTTGAAGAAAAGGGTTCTGATGCGTGAAAGTTTGAACCGCACACTCTGATGTGCATGACACTTTTTGTTTGCTTATTTTTACTGAAACCAAGGAGCTTAGTCTGTGCTTCAGGTTAATGCTTGTGGTCTGTTGTAAACTTCCTGATTCACGATGCTGCTGCCAATGGAAGTAGAGAATGGAGGTAATACTGGATTATGAAGTATTGGTTTCAGGTTACAAAGATTGGCGTGGGGAAAATTCCCTGCACGGCATAAGCTTGTCGTCATATTTTCTTTTCTGTTTCCCACGCATTACAGAGGGACTGAGAGGGACGAGAGTTGTCTCGAGTTACAAGGGAGGTTATGGGCATTTGAATAAACAACCCTCCTGTCGCCTGAGAGTTTGGATTCTCTAGCTTCTGTTTTTTTTTGTTCGGTCTGGTTCTTGATCGAGGAAGAAGAAGAGATCGATGCTGTAGAGAGTGCGTGTCTGCTTCTCTTTTGTTTTCTGTTAGTTACCGTCGTTAATTTGCTACTAGTTTAAATTTGCGGTTTCTAGTTATTGAAATCGAGCTTAGCTCAACCGGTTTAACATTCAGGGAAAGTACGGGAGGTCTCGGGTTCGAGCCTTAGCGGGAGCGTCTATGCTCCTTTTCCTTTTCTTTTTTTTTGTATAAGGTATACTCGCTTATTTATATATGTAATATCATATACATACCACGTATATTTATTTATTTATTTGTTACAAGGTTACGCGACGTTATCATTTTTATTACAACGTTACGATATCGTAACGTTACGCCCATGTAGTTTTCGTATAGTACATATTTAAGTACGCGACTTTATTAGTATGTAACGTCGCCACGCGTTCGGACATATGTATATACTAGATTTAATTTTTTAGTACTTATTTATGTCCGAATTATAAACGCGTTATGATTTTATGCGTTTAATGTTCAGGGGTATTTCAACTTACCCCCCTTAAAAGAGACTTCGTCCCGAAGTCCCCTCCTTAACTTATATTTTCCACTCCTCGTAATCTTAGGGATCCAGTCCCGCATTCATTATCGCTACCCAAAAGATTAAGTTCATAATTATAATGCTCGGTGCTTCTAAGCACCGTGCCACTTCAGTGGCTTCACACAAGTTCTCATAGTAGACCAAGAAGCTAGCAATGGGTATAACATGCTAAGGTGCAAGTCAAGGCACACAATGTTCATTCATACAGAGCATATAATACGCTAAAGTGCAAACCATGGCACACAACATTCATTCATACATAGCGTACATAACATTTCCACAAGCAATCCACCACAACCTACCAACCAACCACGAGTGGTTGTAGGAATACATCCTACTATCACAACAACACATCCAAAACAAACGCGCTTACCCCCCTTAAAAGAGGGGTACGCCCCCGTACCCTACACTAAGCCGAAACATCGATGAAAAGATAGGGGTACCTAGTTTTCCTTACCGGATTGATTATATGCCATTATGTAAACGCCAGATCGGGTTTTCCCGAGTGTGAGGAGGCTTTCTACCTCTCCAGCGTTTCCCTACGGATTGAAATGGACCCTAACTACGAGCCTCACAAACTAACCCGTAACCCCGTTTCCCAAATTTAGGTTTTCCTACTCAGTACTCCTCTGTTCCAGTCATCAGAGCGCAACTACGCTCTGATACCACTTTCTGTAACACCCCCGAATAACAATCAATAATTAAACGTCGAGCCTAACGTTAACAGGAGATGTCTACGCAGCGGTTTCCAACTCTATTCGGGTGTCACAGATGCCAACCACCCACGTGGTTGACAGTCCTCATTACCAACTCCAAGTTACGGTCTGAATGACTGGAATTTAAACCTTAACGAAATCCAAGTACGAACAGGAATTACGAACCACGTACCGAGAGTCTAATTCATAAGTTCTTACATAACCAACACCTGAACCGAATGTATAACCCATACATTAAAAACATACTACTTAAAGTCTTGCCATGTGGACTACCCCTATGATAGTCACCCTTGCCTACTCTCCGTTATCGTCTGGCACAAGACCTGAAAAAAATTGGGTGTAAAGGACTCAGCAAACTACGCTGAGTATGAACGTGTGAAGCCCGCATGTTACCGGGCCACACGACTAATTGGTCGAATATTATTAAGTCCATTTTACATGCTATGATAAAGCAGTAAAGCACACATCAGTACATCATGATATCATACACACTCATCGGTAGCATAGCAATATCAGCAAGCAACCAAGCACATCTTGCAAGTAGCACAGCAATATCAATAAGCAACCAAACACAACTTGCCAGTAGCATAACAATGTCAAACACGCAGTCCAGCATAATAAGCTGCTAGTGTAGCAACAACAGTCAAGTAATTATAGGACGTGTGCGTAGGTACATTATACCGTCAACCCTCGCTATGGGATCATTCAAGAGATTGCGTATTGTTATCTTGTTCTCATTACATATGTTTTCCTTTCTTCTCTTGCACCGAGTCCGGGGGATGTAGGTTGGATCCCGAGACTTTATATATGGTGCTATTCATTCCTTGTTACTTAAATGATCACATTTGTGAATTTCTTATTTGCTTGGTTTCATTACACAGTTTTCCTCTATTCTCTGGCACCGAGTCAGGGGATATAGATTAGATCCCGAGACTTCATTATGTAGGTGCTAATCGTTCCTTGTTTCTTAAGGATTATTTGTGAATTCTTTTATCACCGCACGTTGGAGGACGTCTCCTCCATAGCTAGTCCCCCATTCCCGGCGTCATGCGCCGAGAAAGCGGAGTCGCCTCTTGACTCCAGGATAAGCTCCCCCAATTTGTCACTCCCCCATTCCCGACGTCATGCGTCGAGAAAGCGGAGTCGCCTCTAGACTCCAGGATGTGCTCCACACAGAAGGGCGAAGGATCTGATGCAGATACCAACTCCCAAATATTCCATACCGCGCGGCCCGAGATGTCGTCTTCCCGGGTTATCCTCATGTTCCACCAGTTGGTACTTTTCATTTCATTATCATTATAATCTCGACACCATAGTGGGTGTCATTAGCGGTCCTCTAAAGTTAGAGAGGATTTGTCTCTTCGTATAGTTCTTTTGTTTCGTTGATGTGGTTCGTCATGTCCCACCAATTGAGATTTGCTCTTCATCATCATTAATGAATAGACACCATAGTGGGTGTCATGGTACGTCCTCAATGGTTTAGAGAGGAGTTCCCCTTATAGAGTTTTCTTAGTTTTCATAGTTCGTTGTGGTTCATCTCAAGATCCAAAACGCGAAAGGGACTAAACTACTGTGTGCGCGCAATGATATACACAATGATATAGAAATCACACAACATGATAAACAAGCAAACCAATTTCATGCTTTGATCTTAAAGTCTTTTCACACAGAGCACACAGCACACAAGCCGTGTAACACGGCAACATACGAACCACACATGTCCATACCTGGATCAGAAGCAAGTAGTCACACACGGAGTCCTGGTCGGAGCTCGCTACGGCCCTAGCGTTAATTACAAACAATGTGTTAGTTTATGATTTCATGTGACAACCTTTGTGACACTCCCCGATTTTATTAAATTATTAACGGGTGTTATTTCCTAGATAAATCTTCGTTGAATGTTCAACCTTTATTAACCCTTAGGACTTCCCACGTGTTAGACTTTATGTTACTCCTAGGGCATTCACACCCTTATTTTACATGTTAACTAAGTCCTTTGTCCTAGCTAATGTTTTAGAGCATTTAAGCGTCAACCGTGTAACATGTTTCTATAAGATAGATTTAACTTGTCTAAATGTATTCTCTCCTGGCTAAGTAGGTGGGTAATGTTTTAACCCTTGTTTAATGATAATATAGATCATAGATTATTCCTAAACCCACTTACACAGCAGTCCAAAAGTTTCAAAATCTGAGACACAAGTCACTTGTAATACCTTATCTAACTCCACTTTTAATGTAGTAATTGGTGTGTAACTCTTTCCATATGCTTCGGTATCTTAGTTATGTTCATTAGCTATTATTTGAGTTCATTATTAAGCTAGAATCACACTTATAACACCCTAGTAATACCGTTATACAGAAGCTACTTATTATTGAAAATCTGAACCCACAATGTATATATTTCTTCTTGCTTCTTGTGTTTGGTTAGCTCAACTGATGTTTTAATCTTCACAAAACGTTTTGCTAGTCTAGCTGCAGTTATTAGCTATGGTTTGGGTTTACTTTTAAAAACAACACCCCACTCTTAGCACCTTGGAAAGCTACCCATACTGAAACATAAGTTTCAGAGAACTGAACAGCACCATGCACACTCCCTTCTACTTCCTCTTGTTACTGCATTGTTTGTTTTCTAGTTTCCCCCAACGTGTTTCACCATCCTAGCTAAGTGTATTAATTATGATTTGAGCTCATTCTCAGGCCAATTCAACCCTCTTAAACCAGGGGTACTACAGTCATACAGAGGAGACAGATCACTGAAAACTGAAGCAGGAATCTACATACTTCTTCTTGTTTCTTGTTTCTATGGGGTTCAACTGATGGTTAGCTCTTCCCCTCAGTATATACCCAACTAGCCATGGTGTTAATAATGTTTTTAACTCAAAACCAATCCAATAAAACACTCTCCTAGTTTCTGTACTCAATTATACAGAAACAAAGGTTGTAGAAAACTGTAACCACTAGCTTTGTACAGCAGCTTACCAATTCTCTTTTAGTCCACTAATCAGTGTTAGATCTCACCCAAAATCTTTATCCAACTAGATGATTGTATTAGGAAGGATTTGAACTTAAAAACAACTCAAAACATGGCTGTTAAAGCTACTGAAAGATCATTTTACAGAGAGCAATATTACAGAGAACTGAAACTCTATCCCTATGTCCCACTCTGTCTAGTTCCAGTTTGAGTTCATTCAATCTGAGATATTTATATTAGGAATGTCTTGCATTCAGTTTAAACCCACGCAACACTTTGTTATCCTCACCGATGCATCACTATGCTAGCACAGCAGCTGTAAAACTGGAAAGAAACAGGACCCACGACTTCAGGAAAACAGAAAACGAATATCTAAAATACCAAGTCTGTTATCCTCACTACTATCTCTTTTCTCAGTACACTCATATGACTTTCAGTTCTTCCCCGAGTTCCCTACACAACCAGTTATGTGTTTATCAGGGTTTTAACTTTGAACAGACCCAAGCCACATGGAAAACAACCCTGAAAGAAACTGAAAACCGAAACACCAAGCTGAACTATCTATTTTGTTTCTTCTTCTTTGTTCTTTGATCTGACTCCAGTTTATCCTCAAGCACCTGCCTACTTAGTTACGTGGTTTAGTAACGTTTTAAACTCCAAGACAACCCAAATAACCCTTTACCAGAATCTGAAACTGAAACAGTACCTAAAACCATGAAACTGATGTATATTTCGTTTTCTGTTTTAATATGGCAACTGATATCCTCTTCCTCTTCTGCTCTCTAAACTTGTTGGTTAGGTTATCAGATAACCAATATATTACTCACACCACCAATCCTAAGCTACTGGTTCCTGTTATAGTTTGAAAACTGACTATTTGCCCAGCCCATCGTAAACAAGGGCTCAAAACTTAGTTTTTTCTGTTACAGATTTTTTTTTAGCAGTTTGTTTCTCTAAACTTTAGAGCTTTTATCAAGATTCATTCTTTACCTGTAGTCTGTTAGAAGTGTTAGTTAGATATCCTAGTTTTTATCCTTCAAGCAGATCTAAGACAACCTTGTAAACACGGCTAAAAGGTTCTAGTTGAAACTGAGAAACTGAATCAAACTGAAAACGTGCACCTGAAACTTTTCTTCATTTTTTTGTGTCTGTTTGTTCACACGTTAAATTCCTGGCTCCCTCTAATTGTCTAGCTACAGGTTAAATGTTTCAGTAAAGTTTCATCTTCCAACCAAACCAGCTTCTGTACTCAAGCACACAGAAAAGAAATTTCAGAAACCAAAACACCAACCTGGAATATCGTTTTCTGTAACATTTCATTTACTACCTTCTGTTACAGATCGGTTTTTTTTTTTGTTTTGTTCTTGTCTTCTTTTTTGAGTATTGATCGGGTTCCTAGCTTTTTGATCACTGAATCAATACATCACTTAGATAGTTTCGGGGAGGGTTATACAGAGAGAGTTTTAGAAGCTGCAGACTGCAGCAACTGATTAATATCTCCCTACTTTTTTTTGTCTGTCTCTCTTTCCGTGACTTAATCTGTCTGCTAGTTTCCCTACTTATTCACCCAAAACACTTATAATCTTACCACTTAATTAAGTGTTCTAGTTTCGTTTTAAACCCAATACCAACTAGACATCATTCTGAAAACTCTTTACACAAGAAGAGAAAACTGAAAACTGAAGTTTCTTGTCTTTGTTTTCTTTCTGTTTATTCGCAATGCAGTCTCAATTATCCCTCAACTAGACTGTCCACCTAGTAAGTATATTATCAGGTTTTCAAATTCGTAAACAGACTCAAAATCACTTGGACAGCTCCCCTGGGGATTCCTCATACTGAAACTGTGAATACCGACTTGATTCTGCATTTTAATTCATTAAACCCCAGTTTTTACTTACTTAACTAACTCCTCATCTCCCAAAAGTACATGTCCAATTAGTCAGTAGTGAGTGATTGTATAGTCTTAACCGCCACTGCAGCTTCTCTAACCCCACCGAAATTTGTTATACAGAGACCAACATTACAGAAGCTGGACTACTGACACAGCAAATTTCAGAACCTGAAATACTAGAACAGTTTATTATCTTCTATCCCTTTCTTTCAGCCCTCTAATCTGTTTTTGTTTGTTTTCCCAAGTTGTTTACTCATCCAGTTAAGTGGTTTACCAATATTTAAATCTTCAAGAGCAGACCCTAAACAATAAAGCCTGTACCACTAAAACTTCTTTATACTAAATCTGTAACACTGAAAGTAAAAACCGAAACACACTGAAACTGATGCCACGAACTGGTGGTTCCCTTCCATACCCAGTTTTCTTTCTTTTCCGATAGTTTAGTTAGGATTTTAGTATAGCATCAACCTTAAAACAGACCCACCACATTATGCATGGTAGCTCTGGGTTTTTATACAGAAAGGATAAGTTTAACAATCTGTACAGCATACTATGTAGCTCAATACCTAGAGTTGAGGGGTGGTTTCCTAGTTCTCCCTTGAGGTTTTCTGGTGCACAAGCTGGAATCTTAGAAGCTACACTTGATCATGCACAGACAAAAGGAAGGGAGTGAGATTGATGAGGAGAAAACAGGAGGGAAATACAGAAGAACGAACCAGTTTACATGTTTCACCTCGGGGATGGTTTCCAATCAGACTTGGACCAGATTTTTTTTTTGTGGAGTTCCGGTGTAGTTCGTGAAGGTTATTCCCACGATGTTCAAGCATGCACACAGGGATGTGAAAAAAAGGTCAAACACTAGAGCTTCTCAGACAGAAAATCAACGGTAGAAGGAGAGGAATGGACTGCTGATTACCTTGCTGTTTCACAACAGTTCGCTCCAGATCTCTTTTTTTTTGAACTTGCATACCAGGAATCGACCATGCACAAAGAGGGGATCAAAGGTACTTGAGTCACTGATCATGTGGTAGGAAGGAAAGAAGGGATCATGAATAACACGAGGACAGAAAGAGAACAGGGAAAAAAAAAAAAGAAACACAGCCATGGAGTCTTGGCCTTACCATCACGCTTGGGTAGCAGCAGAAATTCTCTGGGTTGCTGTTGGTGGGGGCGTGCAAGTGAGGGAAAGAATAACTAAACCAGGGTGTTAATCAGGACAGCAGGTAAGCGGGTCTAAAGTGCACAAGGCTAAACAATTGCTAATGGGAGGAATTTTCAGTAAGGAATTTGTGGGAGTGAAGAAAAGGGTTCTGATGCGTGAAAGTTTGAACCGCACAGACTCTGATGTGCATGACACTTTTTGTTTGCTTATTTTTACTGAAACCAAGGAGCTTAGTCTGTGCTTCAGGTTAATGCTTGTGGTCTGTTGTAAACTTCCTGATTCACGATGCTGCTGCCAATGGAAGTAGAGAATGGAGGTAATACTGGATTATGAAGTATTGGTTTCAGGTTACAAAGATTGGCGTGGGGAAAATTCCCTGCACGGCATAAGCTTGTCGTCATATTTTCTTTTCTGTTTCCCACGCATTACAGAGGGACTGAGAGGGACGAGAGTTGTCTCGAGTTACAAGGGAGGTATGGGCATTTGAATAAACAACCCTCCTGTCGCCTGAGAGTTTGGATTCTCTAGCTTCTGTTTTTTTTTGTTCGGTCTGGTTCTTGATCGAGGAAGAAGAAGAGATCGATGCTGTAGAGAGTGCGTGTCTGCTCTTTTTGTTTTCTGTTAGTTACCGTCGTTAATTTGCTACTAGTTTAAATTTGCGGTTTCTAGTTATTGAAATCGAGCTTAGCTCAACCGGTTTAAACATTCAGGGAAAGTACGGGAGGTCTCGGGTTCGAGCCTTAGTGGGAGCGTCTATGCTCCTTTTCCTTTTCTTTTTTTTTGTATAAGGTATACTCGCTTATTTATATATGTAATATCATATAACATACCACGTTATATTTATTTATTTATTTGTTACAAGGTTACGCGACGTTATCATTTTTATTACAACGTTACGATATCGTAACGTTACGCCCATGTAGTTTCGCATTAGTACATATTTAAGTACGCGACTTTATTAGTATGTAACGTCGCCACGCGTTCGGTCATATGTATATACTAGATTTAATTTTTTAGTACGTTATTTATGTCCGAATTATAAACGCGTTATGATTTTATGCGTTTAATGTTCAGGGGTATTTCACTACATTTGTAAGAAATTATTTTAATAGGCGTTGTATTTACTTTATTAATAATAATAGGTCGTTAGTGAGTTAATTATTTAAGCCTTAGCACTCGTTTAGTTGCGAGTGTGGCAATAATGCCCCGAGTTTAGGTTTCGATTCCGCTGCTTGGCCTTAGCACTCGTTTAGTTGCGAGTGTGGCAATAATGCCCCGGGTTTAGGTTTCGATTCTGCTGCTTACTAATATAAAACTTGAATTGCAAAAAAAAAGACCAAATAAAAGGTTAGAAAATCTGGGGTGTTACAGTTCCCATGGTTTGGGTCGTTAAATCCGAATACCGATCTCTTATGTGATCCTAGATTTGGTTAGCTATGGTTTAACACTTTCGAGGTTAAACGGTATCAGAACTAAACACGCCACATAAATGAATTACTATAAACTCGTTTCATGCTTATTCTTGCAAGGTGGAAAACACACAGAAAAACAAGTTGGCATACAAGCCGGTGTAATCCGGTAGAACACAGGTTGCAAGAAAACCATACCTGTCACCAAGGTCTACTCTATTGTGCCCTCTTATGTTCCTCGAATAATTCTCGAACAACTGGTAACATTACAATTGTTTCCATTAACATTGGGGTAATATGATTGTTTAACGACTAATGCGCCCATAGTTAACCCCGTCAACCCGTTATACTTAATTTTACTCTTGTGATCTTAAGTTCACCACTCTCACATCCAACCTAGCACTTGTTTACACTTTTTAAGGCATTTACATGTCACCAAACAAGGCCTAAACATCACCTAAAACCATTACCATCCAATCCCCCATCATTAGAAGTCATTAAAACACAATTTGGACAATTTTTGCCCTGGTTCGGGACTTGGTCCGGACCCAAGGTCCCGGACCATCACTGAAATGTACTCTCGGCCCTTATTTTCACTTGGTCCGGGTCTTGGTTCTGGACTAAGGACCCGGACCACTTACAAAGTTGATTTTCGGCACATTTTTAAGGGTGGTCCAGGTACTTATACAAGGGCTTAGTCCCGGACCTTGTTAATAAGTTGTCAAAACACCATTTTTCAACCCCTAATCCAACCTTAAACCTTACATAATCTTTCCACATGTTTCCTACATGTTTAAACACCTTAAAACATGCACTAAACCTTCCTCAATCATCACCAAACTTGTTACTCAATTTCTTACAAAAATTCCTAACACTTGTAATGTTTTTCCTTAGATTTCTAAGTGGTATATTATGCCTACAACCTCAACTAACCAAAGTGTTGTCTCACACACATTACCACTACTCCAAAAGCATTATTTCTCACAAACACCTCCTTTACACAATTCATTAAGATTTTTCCACAAGTTCATACTTAATCCTTCACAAGGCATTTTACCTCTTTGTTACCAAGTTTGCACAAGACTTTACCACATCTCCACCATGACCTTGGTGTATCTAGAAATCATCCATTAGTTCTCTAAATCTCCAAGAGCCCAAGGCATCTTAACACTTAAGAACACCTTAATTCACTTTCTTTCACCATCTTAACACTTAACAATTCCTAGTACCTTCTAGGTCATAAAATCTCATTACAACACATAAACTCCTTTGTTTATCAACTAAATTTTGTCATAGCTTCCCTAGTACATCCTTACACCCAAACACTTAGTTTTTCACCTTTAGACAATCAAGAACACTCAATCTCTTAATACACATTCTTACACACACAACACATGGCTTTTCACCCTTTAACCACCAAAGGCATTTATCTTCACAAGAAATGTTCTTTACACACAACTAAACCTTTAAACTACACTACATCACAAGATAGTGCATAAACTTAAATTGCTTGGCACTTAGGCCCTTAAATGACATGGCTCTTAGGCCCTTAAATTGCATTAATCTTAAACACTGAATTTCCACATTCAAATGCCTTCAACCTGCAATTACACACAACAAGGCTCCCATAGCAATAGAAGTATTCTTGTAATTCACCTTGTAATTGTTTTACTAGCTCAATTTGCCATTGCTCCTTAGTCACAAGTTCTCAAATATGATTATGTTCTTTCTCCTAGGTTTTATAGCCCTTACTTAGTGTAAACTCAAAGATACACTTAGTACATATCTAAACCCATCCCTTTAAGCAATAAACCACCTTAAGGTAAGTCATTTACCTTGTTTTTCCAAGCTTTTCCTCACACTCCTCTCCTTGGATTTTCTTGCTTGATTTTCGGAAACCAACTTTAATTCCTTTGTCAATGTTCTAAGCAATATACAATTACTCCAATGAGTACTAAGGGATGCACCAAAACTTAAGGAGTCATTCCTAGGTTAAAAAGAGTGTTTTAAGGTATTAAAATGGATAATTACCTTTGAAGTCTTAGGATAGACTTGGGTATGAATTAAGGAGGACCTCCACTAGTCCTTGGAGATTAAAACAATCTAGTTCAAGGAGTAAGAACAAGACTCCATGAGAAGACAATTTTCGGTAATGCACAAAAGTGAAGGAAACTTAGTTTTCTTTCACTTTTCTTACCTTGAATGAGAGAAGAAGCAAAGGAGCTCTTCAAACTGAATTTTCCCCCTTCAATGGAGTTTCTCCATGGCATCAAACTTGAGCTTTTGGAATTTTTAAAAGAGAGGATGAAAGGCCTTGACTCAACTAAGACAAATATGTGCTTAGTTTTTGATTTGGAGCAATATTGAACATTTGGTGAGCAAATGAAGTTGAAGAATAGAGTGGTACTGTAGGAGAACGTTTTTGATTGGGAGGATGAAGGTAGGTGACGGTGGGATCAAGGAAAGATGAAGGAAAAGTGAGGAGAGAGGTAAAGTTTGGAGATATTTATGTTATAAGGCAAAAAGTAACTTTTTACTCTATTCTTTCTTCCTTTCTTTATTTGCTGGCCAAGTGTGATGACTCACACTTTAAAAACCGTTCCCCCTTCAACAATTAACATACATATGTCCTTGTTTTACCATTTAACTAATTAAAGTTGACTTAAGTCAAAACTAGCACTATTTAAGCACTATTCACCAATTAGTGCACATATTTGTGAAATTTTTGGTTTCCCATTGATTTAGGCTTCCTAATGTGATACTAAGTAGTACACATATTGATTAAAGAGTAATTATGGACATTTAGCCACTCAAAACCCATTTCTAATACAATTTTTCAAAAATGTGCTTTAAGACTCCTTAAAGCACATTTTGTGTTTTAACTTGTTTTCAAGCTTGGTTTTATTTAGTAATTGATTTAACATGTTCATTAGCATGTTAATAAGGTCTAGGAATGACCTTTAGGTCTTATACAAGGTTACACCAAGTCTAGGGCAAGTATTTGCTTAAATTGACTTTATGGTGTTTTCTTGTGTTTTGTTCGGTTTAAATTGTCTACCAATGTTTCTTAAGGACTTAATTGGAATTATCAAATCATTATTGCATGTTATTAAGTCTTGTTAGGCTCTTTGTGTCCTAACCAAGTTCATTCCAAGCTTAGAGCATGTTTTTACTCAAACTGTCTTAATGGTACTTTGTTGTGTTTACTATGGTTTAAATTGTTCACTAATGTTTCTAAGGAACTTTTTAGCCTTAATATACCATAGTTTAATATTTAAACAACATATCAAGGTTTGGGGTATTTCAATCTACCCCCCTTAAAAGAACTTCGTCCTCGAAGTTCATAGTTTCCCTAGTATCCTTCCATAGAATCCGGGAATTACTTGCACGATAAAACTTCCATAACCAAACATACTTTACATCAAAACCTCGTACTTAACAGTCCGGGTAACATATCCACATCCATACATAACAGACTTACATAATAACCTCGGACTCAACGGTCCGGGTATCTTAACAACATTTGTACTTACATAACAACCCTCAGACTCTCAGGTCTGGGTAACATAACAACATTTAGACTCATAGGTCGGGATAATATTTATTACACATACCACACAACATGTCTTAACATGTATAGCAACCAAAAATACCTTTTATATACACTATGATCCCGTAGAACCCGGCCGCGATGGACACCTTCTGGTCCCCGTTCCTTTGGGAGATCAAAACAATCACTTAATTTTTAACATATATACTTCTCATGTCACCGGTCCGAAGACAAAGGCTCATTCGTCCTCAGCTCGTGTGCAAGTACTACAAAAATATTCTTTACGAGGTCAAGTATAAGAGAATCCTTTATTCAAAATATCAATCGAAAGTTTTGGAAATACCAATTGAAAATCCTTTTTGAAAACGCAATACAACTCCAAGTCCAATTTATGCTCTTTGCATCTTTCCTTAGCGTGGTTATTTGTGACCACTTATAGGGAGCTTTAAGAATCATCCAACCCTAATGTGATCAGCATCAGTGTTGAACTATCTTTCCACCCCAATTTGTGTTCGGCTTCCCTTGATCGCATGCAAATCTAGTTCCACCTCCCACTTCACTTTCAAGCATCAAGTAGTACACTCATTTCCAATTTTCTATCTTTTTAGTCATTCTAGTAATAATCATTACATCTTCAAGGGATAGAACTCTGTCTATCAGTTATCTCCATTTACCTTTAATCAAGTTACCTAGGGAATCTAATTCTCACTAGGTTCCCTGTCGGTTTCATACCCTTTCATAAATCACAATACCGTATATATATATTTTTATCAAAATACAATACACGGTTTTACATTTAGATACTGTCGGGGTTTTGTCCCCCCGGGAGTTTCTCTACTCCCTTACACTTGTACTCTCACACAACAGTTAACAAAGTAGACACACTTATCACAATGGTATTCGCATCTTCTGTGCATAATTACCACAATTAAACCATGAATGAATGTGTATGTTCATATTACCTACGCACCAATCATCAAAACAAATTATTTTGTGCTAAGCACACCATTGTTTGCGTACACTTGTACGGTAAAACACACTAAGCGGTTTTGCGCTCTACCCCCTTAAAAGGGATTACGCCCACGTAATCAATCACTGAACATTGGTTTAAAATGTTCTGCCTCCGTGAAGTGTTTTAACTTCCACGCGGTCTGTTATACAATACGTTCTGGTTAGAGGATCTAAACCATATTGACAGTTTAGTCCCTAAACCAAGAATTCTCATTGGACTTTATTTAACTTATAACCGGTTTCGGTTCTGGCCTGTGAGGCTTATAGGCGTTAATAATTTTCCATTTATTCGCATTCACAATGCATATTCGGTATCTGAAGCATGGGTTCACTGGCCTCTGCTGCGCAACTCTGATAACTTTAGAGCTTAGTTTGCCCCACTGTATTGTACAACTCCGATTTATCACCTTTATCTTGGTAATAACGGTTTCTAAACCGATGCGTGGTATTTCTTACAGTGCGCGAATTCGGTGAGTTTCAAAACTTTCCATCCATTTCTCTAATAACTTACTATGTATACTGTTATGTATTTTATGACTGTTCACTTGCTTCTACCGACTTACTGTCGGTTGAGGTCGAGCTACTACCTAATATGTAGTGCTCCCTCGGTTATTTCCAACACTTGAGGTATATTGCATACCGGTATTTGGTATTCCGTGTTGCTGCAGTCACTTATTCCTAATCATGCCTCCACACTTGGTCATGTACAAGTATTCTTTCATTGGTACGACCTTGCATTTCCTATGCCTCGGTCTTTATAGCGTTATAAGTCTATTTCTACTTCTACCACAATTAACATTTTCCCAAATTCCTAACTATCTCACTCGATCATTACAGTGCAAGTGCAATACCAAAACACTCAGTCGTGCAGAGGCGTAAACTCTGGCAGTAAATCTCTTATGCGATTGCAATAGGAATGAACATTGTTTCCTTGTTGCCCGGTCTGTCTACCATCTTTATTCATCAACTTCATATTATTGTGTGATTTATTCACATGTATTGGTCGCTTGCTGCGCACCATGTTCTTACTCATTGTACAACACTAACTTACATGGCATCCATTGTCATATTAGCTTCCGCACATGTACTTTCATCATTCATGTTATGGTTCGTCATTCATTTAGATGACTACTGAATACACTATTTTTCGAGTCTTTATGCTCCTTGAGCGTTGCTCACTCGGTGCTTCACATTATACACACATGCCACTAAACTAACTGCTCTCCCGCAATAACAACATGGTAAATCCTTAACATATCTCTTGAACTTGGTTCACATAACTACCGCTCCCGTAGTTTCACAATATCGAGAGGTATCCCCCACTCTTAAAGCAGTGGTTCGTTCTCCGCTCTATTCACGTGTACAACATAAACTTCCATAATCAATTAAATTTACATAACACATTTTGTTTGTGGCTTATAAGCCTTACTGCCTCGAGCTCTGCTCCTTGTGGGCTGTTCACACACATTTACTTCTTCATACGCCATCACGTGGTTTGGAGGTTATATTGGGCTCCATGACAAGGTTGTGCATCACGCTTCCTTTCATGGGATGCCCTTTAAGAATGTCAGTTTGCCTCCTGAAGACTTATGTTTAAACTGAGTATTAGTTTCAACCCTTGCGTTTTTGTCACGTTATTTCGTCCAACAATTGTTGATCCAAACACCCCCTCAAGGATTGCTCCTAGGTGTTGCTAAGTCATGCCACCATATCTGGCTTGCACTTATTGGTATGTTATTAACTACGCCGTTTAGCGTTCTTAGCTGGGTTTACTATCCTCTTCTGTGAAGATTGATATTCCCCTGTAGTCTAGGTGATCATTCCGGGAGTTTCATCCTGTTTGTTGCACACTAATGTGTCCATATTAGGCATCTGCCTTATCATGTACCAGCTGGGTCATCGTTCCAGCTATTATGTTTACCCCTCAGGATTCTTGAGACATATCCGATGTCTTTACATAACGGTCCGTGAACTTCGCACTTCCTGACTCTTAAACATTTCCTTGAAATAAACTCACTAATTCCTTTAGTCTTCTTAACTTAGCTGAGTTCTTTTATTCTGACCATTCGTGGTAACAGTTGTTGTGGTTAGCCTTACTGCTAACCGTAGTACGGAGTCGACTACTTCCCGTGTTCCTGACTCTACTCGTATACATATGTGGGGTACCCTATTGATACATTGCTACTTACCCGACTAACCCATAAGTAGGCCTGTCAGGCCCACATGCTCCTATCGGAGTGCGGTCGTCCCACGCCTAGGTGAAGCATTCCGTTGTCAACTCCCTTATATTGTCTTATGATACATGCATCCAGTGCTTCCCGAACTTAATCAAGGGAAAGTCTACCCACTGTTCTATTTAGTATGAACTCAATCCATTCCCTCGGGTTGCTACCCTCGGGTATCTGATTTTCGTCCGGTTGTTCAAGAGTGAACTAGGTGTAACTTACCTACTATGTGGCGCTGAGGCCAGTGTAGGTCCTCTGGTTTGGTTTAAAAGAAGGTTAGAAATAAGTATTGGTTTGAAGGAAATTTTGGTTTTGAAAGAAAAGAGTTTGAAATAAATCTGAGTTTGGAAGAAAAATTCTCATGGTATCACAACGTCTTCTTGCTTTAATCAAGTCTAGCTTCTCGTTGACTGGTGTATCCCCATATACA
Source organism: Limonium bicolor (assembly GCA_023374045.1). Classification (NCBI taxonomy): domain Eukaryota; kingdom Viridiplantae; phylum Streptophyta; class Magnoliopsida; order Caryophyllales; family Plumbaginaceae; genus Limonium; species Limonium bicolor. Next base: position 380,364,666 of record CM041778.1, on the reverse strand, counting down.
TTGGGTTGGCTGTTAAGCCCTTCCACGGTTATGATTATCGCACTTAACTTCGTGGTACTTTACTAAGTACTTTGTAGTTGTTAAAAATTTTCCCAAACAGCCCTGTCATAGCAGCACTTGCCATGGCAAGTACGCCATGTTAACTGGCTATCGGTTCAACACACACCGGTTGCGGTATTGTTTTTACCCGCACCATAATTAGTGGCCTTGCTGGCTTTTACTTTGATACTCTACTTTGGTAATTAATCTTCTGCACAACTTCTCATTGGTCTTGATGTGGTAATCATTAACTAGGGCGCTTCCCCTTCTTGGAGACCCCTATTTACTTAGTACTGTACCTTCCTCATAGCCTGTTCCCACGCGTTTGTCGTGGTTACTAAGACTTGTCTCTTGTTTGGGTACTACGTTGTAGTTTCCTTAGTCGGTTGGTATACCGTTGGTGACATTATTTAATAATCGTGGTCCCGTAGACACGCGTCTCGAGTTCCATTACTTCACTTCTTGCCTGTTTCACGGTTGGTGTGTTACAAGCTGGTTGTTCTCGACTGCTCAGCATGTCGACCCAGGTTGCCGGAAATTCCATTCTCCTATGCATAGGATCCTTCATTCTTCGCTATTAAATGCGGTTAACGTTGTTCACATGGAAACCGTCTCCGGGATTCCTAGTTATCGGAATCTACCGTATGACACACTAGTGGAAAAAATGTTTTATAACACGGCTAAAAAAGGGCTTTATAACACGGCTAAAGGCCGTGTTATATGCGGCCGACGTATATAATTTGTACTTTATAACACGGCTAAAAGCCGTGTTATAAAGCGAGCTATATACCACGGCTGTGATCACAGCCGTGTTATAAAGTCTCTAAATCCCGCCAAAATAAGGGGTTTTATAACACGGCTGAGTTTGTAGCCGTGTTATAAAACCTGGTTTTATAACACGGCTGTGAGCATAGCCGTGTTATAAAGTTGCTTGAACCCGCCAAAAACATGGGGTTTTATACCACAGCTACTCTCTCAGCCGTGTTATAAAAGCTTATTTTATAACACGGCTACAAAAACAGCCGTGTTATAAAGCCCCTTGACAACACTTTATACCACGGCTAATCTCAGCCGTGTTATAAAAGCTTATTTTATAACACGGCTACAAAAACAGCCGTGTTATAAAGCCCCTTGACAACACTTTATACCACGGCTAATCTCAGCCGTGTTATAAAAGCTTATTTTATAACACGGCTAAAACAGCCGTGTTATAAAGCCCCTTGACAACACTTTATAACACGCCTAATGCATAGCCGTGTTATAAAGCTGTAGTTTTTTTTTATATAAATTTTCTTGTTTTTGCTATTTTCCCTATTATATACGCATTTGACAGATCAACGCCTCTATATTATTCACTTATGACATCCAAATGTCATATCACAACAACTAAATGAGCCACAAAGTCAAATGTCTTATAATTTTCAAACAACAATACACATATACTTGTATTTACAAAAGTTTATTCAAAAACCCATTTCAACTATCTACACTCATACACATATCATAAGAAACTACAAGTCTCAAGAAACTGCATTACAAAAATAAAATTCCTACAAGTGCTAGAGTAAAAGTAATGTCAAGTCTTCTCTTACAAACCCATGAAGAGTCCCCAAGCCCAAAGCCTATCAACTTGCCAACTCCCCCGGTCATTCTCAAGCCAAGACATCCATCCAGGTTTTGTGTGTGTACCTCAGCAAACGTATAAGCAAAGTAGTGAGCAGATTGAGTCAACAGCCGACAAAATGAGAACATACACCAAAGAAAGGATATGTTAACTTGTTTGTAGTCATTGCCAAGATAAGTGAGTGAAGAAGAAGGAGGCGTTCGGGTGGTGTTAAGCTCAAGAGAAAGGATTTTTATCCACTTCTAATCTTCTTCCTCCTGCAATGGAAAAGGAAACATTAGAACAATAACATGTGCTTTTGTCATTGTAGATTGCTCACAAAAAAGAAACATATTTTATGTCAAGGACAAACAAGGTTCAAAGTAAAAGAAGATGAAAAGATAAACAAGAAATCAGTACAAAATTGACTGAACTTGTACATTGGTTATCATTATGTGCTGCAATGCTTCACACTTCTACATTGGTTATCATTATGTGCTGAAAATTGAAATCAATGAACATGCTTTTACCTAATCCTACTCTACTTCGTAAAACTATGCATGCACTGTTACAAACCAAAAAAACAATCCAGGCTACCTTTTTTCTGCAGTGGTCAGATTTCTTTAAATCAATTTCTGGACTGTTTTTGTTCGTGTAACCCAATCTGATTCGAGCTGTTGCAACAAGCCATTTGGACAATTTAGGACAGCAGTGATACCAAATGATGTGACATGCTACAAAACAAAATAAAAACTTGAGATAAAGCAAAGGAATGCTGAAACAAGACCACGGCTGAGGATCGAACAGCAGCATATCCCACAATCTCTTGACGCCAAGAAACCAAAATATTAAAAATCTCAAACCCATTACAGAAACAAGTTATTTGTCAGTCTATCATAGCATCTCAGATTCATGCCACATAATCAGAAAAATGTTCACATCAACGATCATAAGTGCTTCAGAAGGTTCTACAAGATAACCAAGGGTACCCAACCATCATAACTGACGCTGGGCTGATAAAAAAGCAATTACTGACCATACACAAAACTTATGTGCATCTGCCCACAAGGTAAACGCTGCTGGTTGCATATCTGTTTTCCTAACTCTTATGTTTCTGTCTGTACACGATTTAACTTACAACTTTCCCTCAACCTGATTTGCTACCTAGCTAAGTGTATTACCAGGATTTTAAATTTAGACAGACCCTAAATAACATCCTTACAGCTATTAAAACATCCCCGTACTAACTACTAACTGAAGCACAAAACAGAAAACAGAAGCAAGACATCCCAAAATCTGAAATACAACAGTGCATTACTCCTTCCTTATAGTTCATTGATCAGTCCCCAATTCCACCCAAATTTTCTTTTTACAGTTTACTTAGGTGCATTGGCTAGGTCTTGGGTTTATAAGCAGGTATTACACACTTCTACTTCACTTGTATTCCGGCTACACAGAAGCTAGAATTTCAGAAAAGAAACTGAAAGGGAAATGCAAAACTTCTAGTTTTTTTTTGTTCCCAGGTGTATTTAAGTTAACTAAGTGGATTAGATATGTAGTAGATTCACTATCCTAGTCATAAACCCCCAATAATCCCTCTCCGATTTTATTTATGCAGAAGACCAAGCTCCTGATCTGCAACACAAACAGAAAGCATACAGATGCATTTGTTTCTTGTTCTATTATGTTGGTATCTGTTTTTTTTTTTGTTCACTTAGTCTCACGTTTTGGTAACCTCTTAGATCTGTCATTAAGCTACTACTGTTCCTAGGTTACTTTCAGAAGCTAGTACACAGCAGCATGTAAAATTTCAGGAACTGAAAACTAACAGAAAAAAAAACTGCACAACCTGAAACTTGAACTTATCTATATTTTTCTCTTCTTTCTGTTTGTTCATCAGTTTGGTATTTAGATTAACTACAAGCAAATACAATTCTTATGTCTCCTCTGAAGATTTATACACAGAATATACATGTTATAGATGTTGAGATGCTCATCAACTGAACTGCCAGATTGTTTTGTTTTCTGTTCTTGTTCTTTCACCTGACTACTAACTTCTTCCCACTGTTTTAGCTTATATATTGAGTGTTTTAATACGGTTAACTCTAACCCAATACAAGAAAAAAAAAAAAAACAATGTCTCCCAAGCTCTTTATACAGGAACTGCATTCTGGAAAAACGAAACAGAAAACTGAAACATAACACTGGGGCTTTACTTCCCTCTATCCTTTTTGAGTTGCTAACTGTTTCTTCCTCGTATCCCTAGTTTATTTACAGTTAGACTAACGTTTTGGAAAACCTTTTTAGCTCATTAATTACACAGGAAACGGTTTTTTTCAGAAAACAGGAACACTAACCTGCAATGTTGATTCCTGTTACCACTTCTTTAATTACCTCCTGTTACAGATTAGAGTTTTCTTTCTCTTTGTTTTCCCTCTCACCCGATAATCTATCTACTCAGTTGAATGTCTTAGTATGGTTTTAAAACTTAAAATTGATCCACACAATATTGACAACACCTCTGGATTTTGTATGGAGATAAACCTAACCAACTATTAATATTCTACAACCAAACAATATAGTATATATAAGTCAATCAAGGACAAGCATTTTACAAAACAAAAGGGTTGTAGCATTAAAAAATACCTTGATGAGTTCCCTGAGTGTACTGAGTAATTAATATCTCTTCATGGTTCTACAATTCTCAACAGCAAACAAAACCTGCCATTTAAATAAGAGTGTTGTCACAACAATATTAGCCCCAAACAAAAAAAACAATGGTATTGCGTAATTAATTACACTAGCTTTCACTCCCTAAGAAAGTCACTCATGATACAATTCACTATTTGTAGAACTTCTATATAGTACGAGTCTGCAGTTACAAGTGAAGTATATGGCATCATATGCTTGGATACTTGGAATAAGGTGACCATTTTCAAGCAATTCCAGCGGTAAGGAACTCTCTGTCCGCATTAAGCATCAAATGTAGGTTGAATTTCTGAAAGAAGTGTCAAACCAACATAGATCAAGTTTGTTCAATACTTGAGACACAAACAATTCTGAAGTTAAAAAAGGAAAGGTTGCTACTTGCTCCAGAAGAACTAGACGGTGGTGGCATAAAGTGCGAATATTTCCAGCAGCTGCAACCCGGATGATGTGATGAAAATCGGTGAAAAATGTTGTAGCTCAGCAACAGAAAAGCTTAGCCCCTCTGTCTCGTGCTAGAATGAAGAAATTGGCGAAGGAAACAGAGTTAGTGTTTTCACCTGTAAACAATATTTTTTCTTCACATGCTGGGAAAAAAGGGCCAGAATGAACTATTCAGCAACTTACCATCTCTATTTGCATATACTTGAACTACTCCGTCTTCCATTTGAAAAAAATGCTGCATTTATAAATGCAATGTGCCAGTATATTATGATCTACGACAAATTTTAATATTCAGAACATTTACACCAAGCAATAACAAACTCACGTCACTTTTACCCTCAGAAGAGTAATGAAATGGATTTGGATTAGACTTCGGTGTGCCAGGCTCAGATATCACTTCCTTTTCCCATGGAGCAACTTTTTCCCTAAATATATACTGATCTCTAAGTTCGAGACATTCTTGAATGACCTTATAGGAATCTGCTTCATCGGATGATGGTGTCTCTAAAACAATTTTCAATAAATCAAAATGTCACCATTGAGCATAACAAAATGTACAATGAAGAACAACAAAGGCAGGTAATATCATCAACTTGTGGAAGCACCACTTCTAAACTTCAATAACCGATGCTAAAGAAAACTCAACAACAAGTTCTCCTCTTATATCAAGAGCACCTACCAAGGTCCACTATCATGCACATCATATACATCCACTCTTAGGAAGCATTAAATTGAGATTGACACAAACACTAGGCACCGCTTCATTTTCATACCAACAGAATGAAGAAATGAAAAGAGCAACAAGAAAAGCTCCAGCCAGAAGAAGAATACAGGAACACACAAGTTTATAGAGGTGAGCACAAAAAGCACCAAGATAACAAAAAAGCATATAAAGGAACACAGACAGGTACCAGATGGAGTGATTTTTAGTCTCACAAAAGTTTCCTGTTCAGGTTCCTTCCTCAGAATATCAGCAGCTACAGGGTCAGGTGGAACACCATGCAAGTCACCGGAGATACTATGCGATCGAATCATGCTTGGAGCAGGTAGAGACAGCTGTTCAGCATTATCATTATTCTCTGAAACACCCTGGTCATAGGATGTTCTAGGTCAAATTCCGCGTCCAATAAATGTCTTGGTAACTTCCAAGGGTAGATAATATTGTATGGCGTATGTATCCTAGTTCATAAATTAAATGAGCAAAAAAGCAATTAAACTTACATTAGTTTCATTATTTTTCAGATATGCAGGGTCGAGAGTATCATTTTCTGTCAACACATCTTCATCATCTGATCCCTCTACACTGTCAAAGGCACTGGCACTGGGAGATCTTGGGGAAATAGGTCTAACAACGTGAACAGATCTATTGGCTGAATTAGGGTGGCTACCAGATTTTCTTGTAAAAAAGGAAACACATTTGTAGAGCAAACTTCTTATTATAATGAATATTACAAAACCAGAAAAGAGACTGGCAAGCATATAGCAAATTGTAGATTAAGATCTCACGTCCAAAAGATGGATGGTAATTTTAAATCAGATGCTAGCCCAACCGGTCTTAAAATATATGTTTCCTCACAGCAAGACACTTCAACCTAGACAGGAGCAATGATTTTAATTTCAACATGTGATATCTATAGAACCAAGTATCAATCAAGAACCAACTGTCTATGAAACAATGACCTATCTAAATTCTAAATAACTTATACAAAATTTGTAAAAAAAAAACAAAATGATGCATACAGTGTATTACTCTAACTATTAGAAAACACAAATTTCTAACGCAACAACAGAAAAGTAGTACAAAACCAACTCTAACAGAAAATTGGATAGCACTACAGAAAGCAACACAGAATGATTACAAATGACGAAAATCATTCTATTAAAAGTTAGCTCTGTTTAGTTCACGTTCTGCATATTAAGCACTCCCAGTACCCTTCTTTCAACATTTGGATGCCTTTCCATCAAACCATCCTCAAAGACCTAAACCTTAAATTACCAAAACTAGATACATCATGGAACTTCATGTAATATTGCTTAATCCAAAGAAAACTAGCCTCAGATATATAAGATAAAGCAACATGATACCAAGTTGGAAGAGAAGCCTAACTTGGAGTTGACAGACTCAATCTCTGCAAAGGCGCAGACTCAAGAGGTGAATGAAGACAGGCGCAGAGCATGTATGTTGTTCGCCAGTTAGACTAGAAAAATTACCGTGAATGAAGAGAAATAAAACAGACAGAATACATATATTACCAGTTCCGAATTTGAGGTGCTTGCAGTAGTAGCCCCTTTCCTCAATCTGGTGTGCGAGAGATGAAACATACATGCTTGAGCCTCTCTTCATTCTCTAATTTGCAACCCTAACTGTCGAACAACAACATACATGCTCGCTCCTCTCTTCATTTCTCTAATTCGCAACCCTAACTGTCGAGCAACAACATACATGCTTGCTCCTCTCTTCATTTCTCTAATTTGCAACCCTAACTGTCGAACAACATCATACATGCTCGCTCCTCTCTTCATTCTCTAATTTGCAAACCCTAACTGTCGAACATGATGATTTTCATTCCGCAATTTTGCAACCCTAAAGGCGAATAGGAGCATACATGGTCGCGCCATCTTCATTCTGCAATTTCGCAACCCAACTGGCGAACAAGAACAGAGGCGGGTTGCTGATGGGAAATGGTGGTGAGCGGAAGAGTCGACTGATAGCAGAAAAATAACCAAATATTTTAGAAAGACTTTATAACACGGCTTGATGTAGCCGTGTTATAAAACTCTTCATCATAAAAAACGACGACGTTCTCGTGACTTTATACCACGGCTACTCTGAACCGTGTTATAAAACTGTCGACCTTTATACCACGGCTACTCTGAACCGTGTTATAAAACTGTCGACTTTATACCACGGCTACAGGCAGCCGTGTTATAAGATCAAATTAAATTTGGTTATTTTTCTTTTGGCGGGATTTTTAGCGCCGAAAAATTGATCTTATAACACGGCTATAACTGAGCCGTGTTATAAAGTCTCGTTCCTGCAGCTCTTATAACACGGCTACAGGCAGCCGTGTTATAAGATCAAATTAAATTTGGTTATTTTTCTTTTGGCGGGATTTTTAGCGCCGAAAAATTGATCTTATAACACGGCTATAAATGAGCCGTGTTATAAAGTCTCGTTCCTCCAGCTCTTATAACACGGCTACAGGCAGCCGTGTTATAAGATCAAATTAAATTTGGTTATTTTTCTTTTGGCGGGATTTTTAGCGCCGAAAAATTGATCTTATAACACGGCTATAAATGAGCCGTGTTATAAAGTCTCGTTCCTGCAGCTCTTATAACACGGCTCAACGGAGCCGTGGTATAAAATCCTCGATTTTCCGCCAAATCAAACGAAACTACGTCGTTTCAAGTTCTCTTATAACACGGCTAAAACAAGCCGTGGCATAAATTCAAGAGAGTCGTGTTATATAACATTATATAACACGGTTAGCCAAAAGCCGTGTTATAAAGCCCTGTGTTATAAGACTTTTTTTCCACTAGTGACAGGTTCTCCGTACTTACAGAGGTACTTAATAACAGCCAGATCGGGTATTCCCGAGTAAGAGAGGACTTCCATCTCTCTGACGTTCTTTCCCAAGTTATAAAACAGGGTTTGTGGAGGGCGGGAAGGATATTGTAGGTTTCTAGTACTCACTGGTAATTCCTAACTAGCGTATCTCTCACGCTATCACTCAACCCTTAACCCAAAGTGCTAAAATCCTAACTCGGTACTTCCTAAGCTCGGTATTCCAGTCATCAGACCCATTGCCTGATGAGAAGTAAGGGGGAATATGTCAGCTACACAAGCCAGGAGATGATAATCTGGTAGCGGGTTGGAAGAGGAGAATAAGGACTGGAAATAATGACGAGCAACTTGTTCAATCCCAACCCAGGAAGTTTGTGGAGCATGGTTATCCGATGATAGATAGCAAATCGTATTTTTCCTGGATCTCATTCTGTAACGTGTAAAAAAGAAAGCAGGGTTACGATCTCCAGAGGACAACCAATTTTTCCTAGATCGCTGCTGCAATCGAATTTCTTCCTTCAACAAGAGTGAGTCCAAAGTGGAGTTCAGATCATTCCAACGGTCAATATGTCATTGAGTAGGCACCCTATTAGCGATTGAATCAATATCCTGCCGTGTTTGATGGAGAAGTCTCTTTTCTACCCAAATTTGTTTCCTACCCCAACTCCGAAGCTTTTGGCTACATCTCTTTACTTTCTGACAATAGTCCAAATTGGTAGAGCGCCAAACTGATTGGACCAGGGATTTGCATTGTGGATGATGTGCCCAACAATTTTCAAACTTGAAGGGTTTAGGGCCTCGACGGGTAAGAGGATGAAGAACCAGCTTGATTGGTTTATGATCTGAGTGACCCCAACGCAGATGGAAGTTAGTTGCTGCAGGGATGTGGGTGAGCCAAGAGTCATTGCATAAAATCCTATCCAACCTACTGCAAGTGTTTTGAAATTGTGTACCCTTGTTTGTAAACGTAAACTTGGAGCCTCTGAAACCTAAGTCCTGAAGATCACAGTCTATCAAACAAGTATGAAAATCATTCATATTTGTAGTAGAGCGTGTACCATGACCATTATGTTCATGGTGGTAAAGGATCTCATTGAAATCCCCTCCCAAAACCCATGGCCCATTCCACTGCACATTAAGATACCGAATCAAATTCCATGTTTTCCATTTCTGCATATGATCAAACCATCCGTACAACCCAGTAAAACGTCATTGAAACCCCCCATTAGCTCCCATGACTACATCTACATGATGACTTGATACACTAAGTACCATCAAAATTCATAGTCCAAAAGAGTGCAACCCTAGCCTTCCTACCAATACTATCCTCACCGACCTAGTAGTAATTACAAAACCCACGAGCAAAAGGGCGCGGTTCAAAAGTTGAAAGCTGGGTCTCTGCCAAGAACACAAAAGAGGGTGCTTGTTGATGCATAACATCCTTGATCCAGCGAACCGCGGCAGCAACACCCAGACCCCGACAGTTCGCAACCAACAGAGACATTATGACGGGCGATACTGGGATTCACCCAGCATCGCCGATGAACCAACAGCCGTATCATCTCCCCTTCCTCGCTTAGCAATGTCCTCCATCTGCCAGATGAGGGGATTGGAGATCCAAAAACTTGGGAGTAGTGTGTTTAGAATTGGACTCTTTAATTTTATAATAATTACAATTATTGTACCTGTATCCTAGGTTTTCCGCGTTTGGTCAATGATCCATTGCCGTCTTGTAAGAGTTGGTCATGAATTGACCTCGTTTAATGCAATGAAACTGATTCGCGTCTGGACCAGTACTTGCAATGTGGCCGGTGTTGTTCTCTCTGGAACTTATTCTCACAGTACTTGTCTTGCAATGTGGCCGGCGCTGTTTTCCAAAAAAAAAATCTTTGTCCCAGTACGTTCAATCAGGCCGGTGCTCTTCTTTTCTTTGTCCGACTATCAGGAAGAGCTTATTAGAGTAGTTTGTCTTTCTCTTATGTATCCTTCTTAGAACTTTATTCCATCGAGAATCTCTCACTTTCGGCGGTAATTTCAGAACGTTATCCTTGGACCTAGTTCTTGCCAGTCAATTTAGATTTGGTAATTCGGGTGAATCGGCAATTGGGTTTGGTCTAGTTTTTAATTGCTTGATAGTTAAATTGGGTTAGATACTCGGGATAAGTTTGATATTTTCAAAATATCATATTAGGTGATTTTCGATTTGGATAATTTTGACTTTGAATAATCTTCTGCTTTGGGTTACTTTGTTTTGTTCGGCTAATGGGTCTAATCTGAGGTTAATTATTCAGTAGACAGTACTGTTGAATTAAACAATTTTATAATCCCGATTCTTTTAAGTTGACTTTATTCAATGTATATAATTAATTTACGTTATTGTTTTATTTTATGTGATCAAATAATTCCATTTATAACAATCAGTTGTAAAATAATACTCAGATTCAAAATAAAGTATTGAGTATTTTACTATGTTACATGTGCATGGAAAGATTAATATATACAACTCACATTATTAATTAGCTAGTAATTAAGCGTGGCTACAAGCTCAAGGGTTTGACAATAAGGGGCACCCCATGACCAGGTCGAAAAGAAAAGAAATAAGTTGGAGAATGAACATAAGATGGCGATAACTCAAACACAAAATTAGAAAGAAGCAAAGAAAGTACAATTTTATACTCCATAACCGCATAGTTCTTACCAATACACATCCTCCCTCCAAACCCAAACGGCAAATACCCCATCTTATGTTTACACCCACCATATAACCCATCATCTCTAAACCTCTCTGGTTTAAACTCATTAACATCATCTCCCCATAATTCTCTATCATGATGCATCCCAACTACATCAATCCATATATTCGTACCTCTGGGTATAACAGTATCATCATCCACTTGAATATCCTCTCCTCTCACTTCCCTCTGCACATTCGGTGATGAAGGGTACAATCGTAATACTTCATTCATCACCCATCGCATCTTTTTCAAACCATCAAGTTTAACATAATCAATCTCCTCACCAATCACTTGTTTTATCTCTTGTCGTAACTCTTCTTGCCATTTCTCTGGTTCAGCAGCTAATAACATCAATGTCCACGTCATTAAAACTGCTACCGTCTCATACCCACCAAAGAAAAACGTCTTACACTCATCAACTAACTCTTGTACCGTTAACTCTTCACCACCGCCGCCTTCCAACATTAACCCTAGAAGATCAGGCTCACGCTGACGCTGACGCTGTTGTTCCGTCCCGATAACTTTTCTACGGTCTTCAACGATTGAGGTTAATAGACGGTTAATCTCATTACCTGTTCTTGTTGCCTCCATGGTTTGATTTAAACTCATTATACGACCGAATGGAACACCCACGTAACGTGTGTGCTTGAATAGTGCGGTTTGTACGGATTTTAGTTTTTGTATAAGATCATCTCTTGTTTTACCTTCTACACCAAAATTAGTCTTGGCTACTATCCCACCTGCTAGAGATAAGATTTCTTTCTCCATTCAATTAATAATGCCACTGGCGGTGTGATCAGTCCTCCATTGGTTTATCATCGTCATTGTGCAGTCCACCATTGCAGTAGTCATTACCTATTGTTTAATTGTATTTATTTATTTATAAGGAGCTAGGTAGGTAGGAAAAAGACAAGAGAAGAGAAGATGTATTAAAGTTGTTTAAGACAAGAGACAAGACCGAGAGACAAACCTTTAAACTAGCAGCCGAAAATGCAGGAGTAATCATGTGACGATGTCGAGACCAGAGCTCTCCTTCAATGACGTTAAGTCCAAATTTACCAAACATACCAATTCTGTCCCTTTGAAATACTGATGGTTTACCCCAGTTCTTAGCTAATACAGTTAACGACAACTGTTTAACTAATTGTGGATCTGCTACGTACAGGAATGGTTCTGTTCCCATCCAGTATACAAATACTTTTCCTGTAACAACAAACTTTCTAATCAATATTTTAAACATATTCAGTAGTAGTAGTATATTAATTAAGCTGTTAGTTAGCTAGTAATATAGTAGAATTAATATTCAGATGCCGTACGTAGGTGTAAGATGGTTAAGTAGTCATTTCATTGTTAGTATAATGCATCATGCATAACGATATTACTAATATTTAATAATCTAAGGTTAGTTCATTAAAAAATGCAGTGTTAATTAGTTTATTTAATCAACTTACCGTAGGAGTTTTGCCATCTCGCAAAGTAAGGAAATCCAGTAGAATGAATATCGTGGTTGATCCTCATCAAAACAGATGATTTTGAATTAGCTTCCTCCACTGTACTAGTAGCACCAATATTAAATCCCTCTTTCTTCCTCATCTCTCTAAGGTTTCCAAATGGGAAACTCGGTTTAGGTCCTGAAAACCCAAGACTCCTGAGTTTCTTATAAGATCGATTAGGTTTCACGTAACAATGGTACATCACTGAGTTGAAGAGGAAGAAGACTATCATCAGGGAAATAGTGACTGTACAGTCGATGATGGTTTCCATTAATTTCTCTTGCTCTCTTACTCTTAATTTCTGCTGCTAAGTTCGCTCAAGGGAGGGTTTATTATAAGAAGAGAAGTAGTACTTCGTGTTATGGAATCTGGAGATCATAGTTTAGTGCGTCTCTATTTATAAAGGTAAGAGTGATAGATAGATAGAGAGTGGTAGGTACGTACGTAGTAGCAGTGGCGCGTTTTGAAAGGAATAAGCCAGCCAGTCAGTCAGATACAGACAAAATTAAGGACAATGATAGATAGATCGAGGTGACACACGGCCGGCCGGCTGGCCGGCTCGCGTGCGTTTATTGTTTCTTTCATGCTCAAACAGTATTAATATGTACCGCTTGCATCAAAACCACGAGTTCTTTGTATTTTTTTGTAAATTAATGTTTTGGATTTCTTTCTGCTTCAACGAACACCAAATGTGATTCAATATTGATTTTTCCGCCCCTCATCTTTTCCATCGACCTTGACAAGAGTTAGATATCTTTCTCTTTGACTCCACACCCTATAATTAGTTTAAGAGCATCCACCTCTAACGAACCTATAGCTTGTTCCTCTCGATTATACTCCCTCTGTCCTGAATTGACCGTCCTGTTTGCTTTATGGCACGTTTTTCCACTTCAATATTAAGCATATAAGATAAAATAATTTTATAAAACTAAATTTTGTAAAATATAGTTTATCATGTAAGGATTCATATGCAAAACTTAAATTTTCAAAATTAATTTATCATATATGTTAAAAATTGAAGCCAAACGACATGTCCAAATAGTAAACAGGACGGTCAATTCAGGACGGAGGGAGTATTATATTATTTTATTCGAAAATAAACATTAAGCCTAATATATAAAACCTGGAGGCCAACGAAGATTAAAGGCGTCCATATATATGTGACATACAGAGAACAAACTAACTGATCAAATGAACTCATTTGATAATCTGATAAAAGAATGAGAGATAATAATAGCAAAGGAATAGGCCGTACACCCTTGCTTGCTTACTTACTTGCTTGTCTCCATCTCTCATCCCTGTCACCATGGCCCCTCGCTCCCTCCTCTCTCCTCACGCCCCACTCTCATCCTCAGCCAAGTGTAACCCCCAGCCACCACTAAAGCCGTCACCAGCGTCACCACCACCACTTCCCAACCCACTCAGCCCCCACTCGTCCCTCCCCTCCACATTCCAAAACCTCCACAAGCATACACCAACTAGAAACCAGAAGTTGATATGAGGAGAGAAAGGGGAAAGCACACGACGAGGAATCTCAAAAGTTCAAAATTCTTCGTAGACAGGAAGAGAGGAAGAAGACCGAGATGGAAGGAGAAACAATACAACTACAGACCCTCAAGAGACAACAGACTAGATAAGGAGAGACCAATACGCACCTGAGGAAGTTGGAAGAAAAATACTCCTACTACAATCTTCATAGATAACATCAGCAGAGAAGTGTCGGAATATCAGCTAGGAAGAATAGTGAGCAGATTCGCCAGATAGACCAGAATCAACACATGCAGAAAGGTGAGAAAATGGTCCCAGAAAGCTTTAGCCTTTGTTGATGTCAATCACGTAAAAGATGCAAAAAGAGTGATCGAAGGTATAAAAGGATGGTTCATAAACGGGAGTAAACTTTGGGCTAGAATGGAATTCCAAGGCCATAAAGCTAGAGGAGATATGACCAGATCAAGGTCTGCAGAAAAGTCAGAATAGTCGAGAGAAGCTCACGAATGCAGGGAATCAAGGAAAAATTGGATTCGAAAAGAAAAAAGCCCGACACTATCCAGACTATCAATAAACGTCGAAGTAGATGAAAAGGTGAAAACGTGCCTAAAGAAATGTGTTGTTTTTGTTGTTACCCTTCAAGAAGAAAAGAATGCAAAAGATGCATTGAATCTCATGCATGATCGTTGACCTAAAGTCGTTGGACTGTTATCCCTCTCAAGGAAAATGTAACACCCCAACCGCTAAACTCTTCATGACCTCTTAACTGTCACAATTTACCATTAATCTCGCAGCGGAACTCTAAGTACAATGGAGGGTGATACAATGCCGTTAGCCACCCAGACCTAACTCAAATGCAGTAACGGTCTGATGGACCGGAATAACCGAGTACTCCATACAATACAATACTTATCCATTTCTAACCGAGTCACGTAATACAATCCTCAAATCAGTTCTTTACTATACCGAGTCTACAACATATGGATGCCGATAACACTTTCGGTCTTACACCTCATTCAAATACATGAGTAAATTAAAATCCTAACTACCCATGCTAAACCACCGTCCCCGTCCTACACTCGAACGGTATCGTCTCCGGTGTACCTGCAAGTAAAAACGGTGCCCCAAGGGGCTCAGCATATTGCTGCATATGAAATTCGCATACCCCGCGTGCTAACCGGGGTACGCCAACTACTTTTGTCGAGAGCATGGGATTCATTTTAATACAGTCATCATGCAAATAGTAATACAGTACATATGTACACTATACAAGGATTCGACATTCAATCATGGAATACATTCCCTAACTAACATATCAAGGTTGTTAGTTCATAATGACTTAACCTTAGGCCTTGAGGGTTTCTACCGCACTAGGCCTTAGTTACTTATTCAATATCTCGCCCACTCTCTTGGGTTACTTATTCATTATCTCACCCACTCTCTTGGGTTACTCTTACTCAAGCTCTCTTAGTTCTCGAGACACTACAGGTCTCATACTTACTTCACGGTCATTTTCTCTCAATTATTTCTTAAGCCAAAACTCATGGCCCCCGGGCAGAGTCATACACAAGACTCACCACCGGGCTTTCGAGTCTAGTCTTACTTCCCCGGTTTCGACCCTACTCTGGGTCTAGCATGTGGGAAGGTTCACTATCTACCGGAACTCACTCTTAGTTCCACTTCTTTCACATAGGTCCGAACCTCTCTCGGACTTCTCACATTTCCAACACTGAAGCTCCTCTCTTGGAGTTATGATATAATTATGTATATTAGTCTAGAAGCATCACTCTCGATGTTTCGTATACTTAGGGAATTTTTCTTAAGTTCGGGTATCCTTAGGTTTAAGGGTTGCCCAACATTTCAAATACTTGTATTGGTCATTTCCTCATACTGGGTCGAATCCTCATATAGGAGGTCGACCGTCTTTCAGAGGGAGTTTGTCGGACTCTTGTAACATTTATACTTCTCTCAAGAGTTCCTCTCTTTGAATTTTCATCAACCTATAATTGAGGTTCATTCATCTTCCACTTTTACTTATTTCGTGGATTGTTTCAATTTGGTTTTCTAACCGATATCGGGTGTTTACTCAACCCATACCACTTCCTCACGTACTAGTGAGTTCATCTGTTTACATTAACGTTCTTGGTTCGTTGGTTTTTGTGTGTTTCCACGTTCTCATTATTTTACGAAATGACTCAATCTCCGAGTCACTAACCAATCGCTACTCAACTATGAGTCGGTCTATAACGCTAAGTTAGGCCACACCGGCATTCAAGTATGTTAGTTCATACATTATACATCAAGACATACATATCAAATGCAATAAATCATTTTTATGCTTTTATATTGATTAAGCCGGCACACAAGCACACAAATCAGCGTAGCACGGTTAGCATACGGGACATGAGAAAATCATACCTTACACCTTGGTTTAACTTTTACCGTGTCCTCACATTGCGCGGTTCACACACGATCCTCTGATAATGTTTCAAACATTACTATTAATACCAAGCTCATATGGTACGTAAATAATTACTACTCCCGTATTTGCCCTGTTACCCCGTTATCTCGGTTTTACTCTTGTTAATTTAAGTTCTCACTTCTCAAACACTTCTAGCACTTGTTTACACTTCTTAGGGCCTTTACAAGTCACCAAACAAGGCCTAATCATCATCTAACATCATTAACATTCAAACCCCCATCATTTACAACCTTTAAAGCACTCTCGGTTACATTTTGGGCATGGTCCGGGACATGGTCCGGGTCTAAAGTCCCGGACCAATGCTCTGCATAAGTCTCGGCCGTTTTTCTTGCTTGGTCCGAGTCCTGGTCCTGGAATAGGGTCCCGGACCACCTGCTACATCAACTCTCGGGGCATTTTTATGCTTGGTCCGGGACTTGGCCCGGTCCCAAAGTCCCGGACCCTGCTTTTTGCTAAAACTTCAGTTTTCAGCCCCTAATCCATTCTTAATCCACCCCTAATCATTCCATGATCTTTCCACAAGTTTTCTACATGTTTAAACACCTTAAAACATGCTCTAAACCTCTTCAAGTCATTGGTTTAATCCTTGCCCAAATTCACCAAATTTCCATTTTCACATTTGCACTTTGCACACTAATGCACTTCTAACTTCTTCTTGATAGTTTCTACCTTCTACCAACCTTACCCAATCACTTATTGACCATTCCAACTCATTCCTAGACCAATGCACTCCTAAAACCCAAGTTCACTCCTTGTTTCACAAGTTAAGCACTCTTGTTCATCTCAAGCCATTCCAAGACTTTCTCATACAATTTGTGCTACAGATTTTGCACTACTTAATGTACTCCCTAATTGAACACTCTAGGGTGATTAGCCAACCAAATCAACCCCTAACAATACCTAGTTATCCCTAGGTTACTCTTCACTCAATACATCACTTAAATCACTTAGATTTCTACCGGAATTCCGCCATAACCCGGCTACTTTTCTAACATTGTCCAAAGCTCATATCATCACTTAATTCAACCTAAAACTAATCAAACCCACAAGGGTTCTACCAGCACACAAAAATTCTTCACAATTTACCAAACCAACCATATAAACATCTATTCAAGTAATTTGGCTCAAAGGCCCTTAGTTCAAACCATAATTTCACAAATTCTTTCTCACATGTATTAATACCATACAAGCACCTTACTACCACAACTCTTTCTCATCTCAACTAATCACATTCCAACTCATGTTGGGGTTCATTCATTTTATTAACTCATCCCAAATTCTAATACATATAGAATATACATTAGGGTGGGTTTCTTACCTTGAATTCTCATAAGTTTCCCCTTTTAAATTCTCTTATCCTCTTCTCCACTTCTGTTCACTCCAAATCGGTCAAGGGAGAATCACTTGCCCATTTCTCTAGACCACATTCAACAAGGAAATGGGACTAAGCAAAGCTACTTAGGCACATTAATTATTCTAAAACATTGAAAGGTGCTTAAAGCACAATTTATGGCTTACCTTTGGAGGCTCTTGAATGGTTTTCAAGCATGAACCAAAGGTGGGAGTTCCAACCACCATTTTAGGCTTGGAAAATAGCTCAACCAAAGAAAGAGACAAGGCATTAAAAGATGCCAAAATCGGCCAACACAAGAGGGTGAAGAAAAATGAATTTTCTTTGAATCTTTTTACCTTGGATGAAAGAGGAGACTCCAAGCTCCAAGAACATGTAATTTTCTCCTCAAATGGCCAACACCCATGGAGGTCAATTTTCCCCTTTTGATATTTTGAAAAGATACGATGATAGAGCTTGGCGAGAGGATCACAAATATGTAATTTATTTTGCATTCGGAGCTTGGGGGAAGCTTGGGCATGAAGAAGAAGATGAAGAAGCCATTGTTGGAGCTCTTGTTGGCGTGAGGAAGAAGATGAATCAGAAGAAGGAGGGAGAGGGAGTGTCTCACACAGGAAATAAGAGGGAAATCAGAAAAGTAGAGGAGAGAGAGAGGGAAGGTGAGTGTTTTATTTGTTTTTTTACTATTCCTCTCTTACTTTTGCTTTTTACTTTATTTGACTTTTCAACTCATTAATTTAGCTAGTCTATTGTGTGAGAGAGTGTCACACACCAATTAAAAACCGGCCCCATACTTAATTAGGCTGGGGGCGTTTTCGTGTTTTGACAAGAAACACTCGTTAATTTAGCCGGTTTAGCACTATTCACTAACCGGGCCTGTTTTTCAGATTTTTCTCGTTTCTCTATTTTTTTTAATGGTTCTTAAGCTTCCATTAATACTTAACTATAGTTATATATCAACTATAAATTTTACGGGTCTGTTTGACCACTTAAAGTCACGTTTTCGGGTTTTCTCAAAAAACGTGCTTTACGGCTCCATTAGCGTTTTAACTCATTATTTGGATCTGTTTTCTTTGGGAATTGTTCCCACATACTAATTAGGCATAACTAAGCCCTAGGAATCCATCTAGGACCCTAACGAGGTCATATACCTCCCATACTTGTAAAGCGCGTGTTTTCGCGTTTTTCGCGTTTTAATGTTTTCTCTTTTTTTTTGGTTTTATTCTCTTTACCAATACTCTCTAGGACCCATTAGGCCTCTAAAAATCATATTAGGATAATTTAATCACCATTTTTAAGTCCGGGGTATTAAAGAAAAAGTTCTTTATTGTCTTCAATTCATCAAGTGAAGTAGAGGATATAATAAGTAATGCGCAAACGAAGGGCAAGGAGCATGGGGGCATGGATATATGACGATGGATGGTATATGATCAAGTAGAAAAACGTAAAGCCTGTGTTATCATTCGAGGAATCCCCCTTCATGCTTGGAACAGGACTAATGTGTGAAAGATCGCATAGACAATTGGGGAGGTAATTAAGATAGGTGACGATGACAACAACTCCATGGAAAATGTAGAGGTTCTAATCCGAGTTGAGACGTCCACACTCAAGATGATCAACTCAAAGAACATTGTCAAAGTTTAGGGCTAGCGATTCCCGGTGAGTATAGTAGAAGTCAATGAACAGTTCCCTCATCACAAGATCACAGACCCCTCTAAGAGTATAATCCAGATAACGAGGGACGGGGAAAATCCATAAAGTCAACAAAACTCTAAAAATGTTGACCAGGTGCTGTCTGACAAAGGTGGGGAGCAGAACTGTCACAATGAATCCCAAGGAAGCGCAAAATATTCAACCGATGAAAGGCAGTTTGAATCCCCATACAAAAATTCTGCCGAATGTGGTGGGGTACGAAGCGACAATGAGACCATTAATGAACGTGGGAAATCGGCCCAAATGAGGAGCAGCTATTGTCGACTCCTACAAAAAGTAATCTGCAGAGATAGGAAAGAGGACGCGGGTGGAACGCTTTCCAAAATTGAGGCACATGCACAAATGGAGAAGCTCCCCACTGTTGAACTCGAAGTCACGCCGCACCACAGTCATGATGATACTGGGAATATGCAGAATAATTTTAAAATAAGGAGGGGGAGTCTCAAGTCTCGAGAATGAAAAACTTTTGTAGAGCATGAAACAACTCAAGTAATGACAAAAAGGGAATATACTACATTTCTCGAGATGGCTGAAGAGTTACACACCCTAATAGGTAATGAAAAGGAAAACACGGTTCCTGAAACATAATAGGATGAAACACGGGTACGTGGAGGAGAACAGACTGCATCTGCAAACAGGATTTTTGATCTACTAAAAACTACGAAATTAATCCTAGAAGTTAATAAATCAAAAGCCTACGGGTCGCAGAATAAATGCCGGTCACTGTAGTAAAGCGTATTTGACAAGTAACCAGGTATCAAACTGGGGGACTATATGGACTAATCTAATCCTAGCAAAAGCTGTAAATCGGGGGGAAATTGTTGATCAATAAAATTAAGAACAAGCAAAAGGTAACAAATAATAATATAACGAAAGCGGAACTCCGGGTTCAGATGGTCTATCCTAGTTAAGTCTTGCATTTCTTTTACCGGTTGATTAAGGGTATAGGGTTAGGCAAATTCTAACAAGTTTCTAAATGACTAAATCCTAGCCAAATCTTGCATAGAACGCGATAAATCAAATCATGAATCTATCACAACAAACGTAGAAGGATTAAGTGCACAAAATTAAATTACATCTGAAGGTTAAACTCATCAATCAGATAAAGCTTTCCACAGACTAATAGATTATAACGACCTATCTATCAATCACCGATCAGATCTTGACAGATTTCACAAAGCTAAATGTAACACCCCATATGTGCAACTGTCCAACAACCTAGCACCCAAGCCATTCCGGCTTGAAAACTAGCCACTTTGAGCCCTTTGTCCTCACTTGGTCTTAAAAGTGGAAGGCCTTGTTGCTGTAGTCAACCCATAGGTATCCTTATAAACCATTCACATTACTACTCATATCCCGATGTGGGATGGGGGTATTACATACTCCCCCACTCAAAGAACGTGACGTCCTCGTCGTAAGCCTAATCTCCAAGTCCCATGGATCTCCTCGGTAGGTGTCGGGTCTCCTATCCCGACACGGTCCCGAGTCGGCTCTGATACCATTTGTAACACCCCCTATGTGCAACTGTCAAACAACCTAGCACCCAAGCCATTCCGGCTTGAAAACTAGCCACTTTGAGCCCTTTGTCCTCACTTGGTCTTAAAAGTGGAAGGCCTTGTTGCTGTAGTCAACCCATAGGTATCCTTATAAACCATTCACATTACTACTCATATGGGTTGACTACAGCAACAAGGCCTTCTACCTTTAAGCCCAAGTGAGGATTAAGGGCTTAAAGTGGCTAGTTTTCAAGTCGGAATGGCTTGGGAGTTAGGTTGTTGGACAGTTGCCCATATGGGGTGTTATACTAAAAATAAAGTCTCAAATTTAATTGAGAGTGCAAACAAGATTTATAATCTGAAACAAACCCAAAATAAATCCCATATCAACTTATATTAAATCTGCAAAACCCTAACTATTTACAGCCACCATTCCCTGGAGTTTATTCCCTTAGCCAAGCATAGCAACAGAAGATACAAAGGTGAAGAAATCATCTCTAAGTCAATCTGAAGATCTGCAAGGAGTCAGGTTGAACGGACTGGTGAAATTGGAGTAGAAATTCTCGTCTCTGAATTGTGGAGTCACGTCTCTGATTTCTGAATTCTGAATGCCTACAAAATGTCTCACGAACGCCCTTTAAAATACAATTTCTGAACCTAAAATGCACACATCCGGCTCACCTGTCCAGGTAGGAGAGCCGGACAAGAGATAGCGTTGTCATGTAGGATTTCTCGCCTTGTGAGACGTCCGGGTCGCGCGTCTGGATCAATTAGCCAGACGACCGGGCTGGACAAGTATATGTAAAGAAATCTTGGCGCTGCACTCATGGTTGTAAATATAGCTGTCCTTCTGAGCACATCCGGGTCACAGGGTCAGACACATCTTCGGACACGTGGAAGCTTCGAAAAATAAGATTTAGGCGCGTCCAGGTCTTCGTCCGGGTCAGTTAGCCGGACAGGAACAACGCGTCCGGATGACAGGGTTGGACGCAAGTCCGGACAGAAACCAAATTTGTGCTTTTGTGCCGAATTTCTCCCATATCGCATCCTAAGTTATAAAAACACCAAAACAAGCTAATGTAAGGTATTTTCACTTCAACAAAGATTAGAACATCATTAAATCATAAACTTAGGAAAAAGACAAGAAAGATAAGGGGTTTAAGCGCTAAAAGGTATATTAATTATCGATGCATCAAATTCCCCCCACACTTATCTTTTGCTTGTCCCCAAGCAAATCTCTCAAACAAAAGTTCAAGCAAGCCAATAGATAACAACCAAAGAGAGAGAGAGAGAGAGAGAGAGAGAGAGAGAGCACAGAAGAATATTTTGCAAGTCTTTCGGCCCGGGGGATTAGGTTTTCCAACTCTAGACCAAAGAATTTTTTAGAACAAACCAAGTAGTGCAAGAAGTAATACAAAGCTTGAGAGAGAAGAAGAACCATAAGAACTGAGCCTTTAACCATGAGCCAAACAACCATTTCCTTCACATTCCTTTTCGAACGACGAGGGGCATGAAGTAAGATCTTATTCCATTTTACCTTTCAATGCCATGCACTCATAATCCCATAGATAGAAGTTATTGAAAACATTCAGCTCAGAAGGAGCATAAATACTTCAACTGAAGTTCATTTGTTTCTTCCACCTTAGACTTTTCTCTTCACCCATGTAGCGGCTTTGGGTCAACTATCCCAGACTCAAAGAACCTTAGGTAGCTAGGTGATAAGGAACCCTAAAGGACTTAATAACCGAGTAAAAGATGCTTGTTTTAGGATCAGAAAAATGCCTTAAAGGATCAGCGGAGTACCTTGTATTTGTTCTTTTCCACCTTTTATTCCATTCATTCCAAGGCTCAAAGTTAAAAACAGGTTCAGATGGCAAAAATTCTCAAACATATTAGCATTAGTAGACAATGACTTCAATTTTAACTAATAAAACCACAATAATTCGGAAAAAATTTCACACCCCCATACTTGTCAACTTGCTTAACTTCTTCTATGTTTCTCTTTTAGTTATCTCCATTAACAAGACTTAAATAAGTGCAAGAAAGACAAACTCAAGAACAAGTTACAACGGAGTCAATCGTCCCCCTCACTTAAAGCAAAGCAATGCCCTCATTGCATAGAAAGAATTAATTCAATAAGTGTATGAAATCCAAAGGGGCAAATCAGCAAAGCAAAACAAAGGGGAGCATTAAAATTATAGAAGCAGATGATGAATAGAATACTCCCCAAGGTTCCGGACATCAGAAGTTTGTGCATAATCGAAGGAAGTCTCCCACATGTATGATCCTTCAGAAAGAGAACATAGTAGCAAGAGAAAAATAAAATGCTGCAAAGCAAATCACAAGGCAAACAAAATAACACAAAAATTAGTAATAAACATAATAATAACATAAGATGAAGTGCTCCTGGAAGGAGTTCGTTGTTTTTTTCATGTTTTTTTTGTTTTTTCAGAACAAAAATACAATAGAAATGAAATAACAAAAGAAAGTAAAATACAAAAGTAAAGAAAACAAAATAAAGAACATAAACAAGGAAAAATAAAGATAAAAGATGGATCGCTAAGGTGGCTGAGATGGTGGCGGAGCTCCCTGACCAAAGGTAGCGAGAAGGCGCTCCAGAATCTCAACCGTCTGCCGCTGAACAGCATCACTCTATCAAAAATGTTGGCTCGTCTTCTGCTTTAAAGTCTCATTGCGGTCTAGATACTCGGTATCTGTTGTTGTGCCTGAAACATCTCCTCCTGCATCCTCTGCATGTCACTCAGCTACGCCTGAAGCTCTGGAGGAACAATCATCACAGGGGGAGTGGGAGGCTGCATGACTGAAGTGGGAGGAGCCCGAGCCTGAGACCCTCTAGAAGAAGAGGATCCATCATTAGAAAGCCAGGAGCTACCTTGCACCCAGGTGCCATCGTCGATTCTATGAAACCCCACCTCTTAAAAGTCTTTAGAGTGATGGGAGTCTCCCCCTCGTGTACGTCCACACCAGTGAAGACGTCCTCTGGAAGTGTAGCGACCAAGAAATGGTGGATGAAGAAGGGAAAGATAGGAGTGACCCTCTTCTTCTTCAACCTGAGATAGCTGACCACCTTATGCAGCTGGCGAAGCATAACGAAGGGAATAGACAGACGCTGAGCGTGAGGAGGAGGTGCAGCCAGCAAGTAATCGAGAAGCACGCAGTCCTCGTCAGAAGCATCATTCCCAGCCTGAGGCTGGATCTGATGGCTGAGGATCTCTGTTAGAAGTTTCTGCATAAGAGTCGGGAAGCTGGTGTATGGGAGAACGTCCTTGTTCTCCTCTCCTTTATGGCATCTGGTGCAGCCAACCTCACAAATCCACTTCGCCTTCGTACTGCGCAGGAACGCCTCGCGGAACTCGGAGTGGGCCTCCTTATTATCCGGAATGTCAAGAATGAGGCTAAAGGAGGCTGGAATGATCTCGACGGGGTAATGACACACATATGAAGTAACATAATGCGTCGAATCGCCTGAGCATTCGCGTAGAACTCACGAACAAGCGACGAGGAGAAGAGGCCCTCGCCCATTCGAAGAACTTTGCCCAATCTAAATGGCTCAAACATAGCATCAACCCTAGTAGCCATCATCACCTCTGCAGAAATCCTTCTTTCCATAACAAAGTTCCCGCCCTGGGTGAACCAGGCACGGGCTGCATCAGAAACAAAACCATCCTCGTGAAGAGGAGGAGCAGACGAAGGCTCAGCCGGGCGCTTGCCCTGAGAAGATCCAGCAGATTTTCCACCACGAGTACGAACCATCTAAAATGAAATAAACAAACAAGAAAACAAAATGCAACGAAACAAACATAAAGCAATAATTTAAATCAATAGAATGTATATAAATAATCCGAACGAGTCAGCAACAACCGTAATTAGAAACTAATAAGATAATAATCCACCAATATCCCCACAATCAAAGCTAAATAGTCCAAAACCCAGCAAAATCGGCAAAAATAGCATGGAATAGCATAATTCACATCCAAAAATCAATGTCAGAAGATAGCAAAATTTTAGCATGTCCGGACATGCGTCAGGGTCAGTTGTCCAGACAGCGCAGCCAGATGCAACAAAAAACCCTAAATCGAGCGCAAACCCAGAAAATCCCCAAATCATAAAACAAATTCCATGAACAACATCCAGATCCCATAAGCACTTCAAAATAAAATAAATGAACTCGCAATAAGTACAAATTGACTGAGAACAACAAATTTTGTCCATAAATTCGACAGAAAACCTAGATTTGGAGAGTTTGGGGATGAAGAAATCGACGGTGAACTGGGATGCAATGGCGGACTCGGTTGGTCGGCGTCGGTGGGCTGCGGTGTCAGAGGGATGGAGCAAGGGCTGCTTTGGAATCTGGCTGGGGCTGTGTGGTGGCTCTAGTTCAGGACTCGAAACACGGATGAAGAGAGTTACAGAGGAAATTTCAGCGGAAGGAGGAGGAAGAGAGAAAGAAGCATGGTGCCTGTGTTATTTTTTGGAAGAAGATGTGCGTCCGGCTCTTCCGTCCGGATGGGAAGGCTAGACGCGGCTAAAGGTTCAAGGCTGTCCGCGTTTGGCGTCCGTAACAGCAAGCCGGACACGATTAGCTATCTTTATCGCATGTCCAGGTGAGTCTAGCCGGACGCCCATCCAGATGTATAAAAAACATATTTTTTTAAGAATAATTATAGAAATAAAAATCAAAAGAAAACAACTACCAGCCACCTACAAAAACTACATTCAAATGATGAGTAAAAGGAGATAGGAATACTCCCCTAACTTGGACGCACAAGTCTTCGAAACACCCCCACACTTGATTTCAGCTGTCGAATGAAGAGAAATGTTCTTGCAAATGTATTCTACACATCCAGAAGAACTCAAGTGTAATTTAAATCTCAAGCAAAAGTTAGAAAAGTAGCGAAATCAACTTCACAGGAAAATAAGAAAACCGAAAGTATAATAAACAAAAAGGAAAGTAAAGTGGGTTGCCTCCCACCAAGCTGCCCAGATTTAAAGTCTCTAGCTAGACTTCCCGAGCTTACTGATCAGAAGAAGAGGAAGTGTGGTTGGGAATACCACTAACATTCTAGAGTGAGATTTCAAAGCTTCCTAAATGCATATCGAAGTCCCCAAGGAATTTTCTTCTTTTTATCTTTCAACTTTGGTAGAATGGAAGTGCCTGGGGCATCAGAATGATCATGCACAAAAGAGATGGAATGCACAGCAAGAGTAGCATCAGCAATACCAAGATACATTTTCAATCGAGTCTCATTAACCTTAAACACTTCACCCTTGTTATTTTCAAGCTCGTAAGCTCCGTAGGAAGTGATATCAACAACTTTGAAAGGAGCGGCCCAGTGGGACTTAAGCTTCCCAGGGAAAAGCTTCAACCGAGAATTGTAAAGCAGCACCAAATCTCCAACTTGGAAGTCCCTCCTTTGGATCATATGATCATGGAGCTTCTTAGTGCACGCTTTATAAATCTTTGCATTGTTGTAAGCCTGATCCCTCAGCTCTTCTAGCTCTGAAAGCTGAAACTTCCTCCTTTCACCAGCAGCATGAATATCGAAGTTCAGGGCCTTAAGTACCCAGTATGCCTTGTCTTCCAACTCCACAGGCAAATGACAAGACTTACCATAAACCAACCTGAAAGGATACATCCCAATGGGAGTCTTGAATGCAGTTCTGTAGGCCCAAAGAGCATCATCAAGCTTCTGAGACCAATCTTTCCTTGAAGAACTGACAGTCTTTTGAAGAATCCACTTGAGCTCTCGATTGGACACTTCAGCTTGTCCATTTGTTTGTGGATGGTAAGCAAGGGTAACTTTGTGGCGCACTCCATACTTAGCCATCAGGGCATCGAAGGAACAACTGTAGAAATGTGATCCTCCATCACTAATAATCGTCCTAGGAACCCCGAAACAAGTAAAGATGTGCTTCTTCAAAAATTTAACCACTGTCTTGGAATCAGCATACTGGCAAGGAATAGCTTCGACCCACTTCGACATGTAGTCAATGGCCACGAGAATATACTAGTAACCCTGAGAATAAGGAAAATGTCCCATAAAATCAATACCCCAACAATCAAATAATTCAACTTCTAAAATACCTTGCTAAGGCATCTCGTGCCATCTAGAAGTGTTGCCTAGCCTCTGAAAACTGTCACACTTGGCTACAAAAGTTTGGCAATATTTATGTAGAGTGAGCCAATAAAAACCGGACTCTAAAACCTTAGCACCTGTCTTGTGAGAACCATTGTGACCTACAGCCTCTCTAGAATGGCAAAACTCAATGACACTAGCAACCTCATCATCTGGAAGACACTTGCGAATCAAACCATCTGCACAAACTCGAAAAAGATACGGGTCTTCCCAGATATAATGCTTAGCATCAGATAAAAATTTCTTCTTTTGAGTATAAGAGAAATCATGAGGTACCATTCTAGAAACAAGATAATTGGCCAGGTCAGCATACCATGGCTTGTGCACCTTATGCAAAACAAAGACAGTTTCATCAGGAAAAAAAATTCATTAATAGGTACACCATCATCAGGAACTACCAGCCAAGAAAGATGGTCAGCCAGGACATTCAATTTACCACTTTTATCCTTCACTTCAATGTTAAATTCCTGTAACAAAAGAATCGAACGAAGCAAGCGAGGCTTGGCCTCTTTCTTAGCAAATAAATATCGAAGAGCAGTGGGGTCAGTATGAACAATTACTTTACTTCCCCAAAGATATGATCTAAATTTTTATAGGGAAACATAGCCAGGAGCTCTTTTTCAGTGGTGGTGTAGTTTCTCTGGGCATCATTTAAAGTCTTGCTTGCATAAGCAGTGACCCTGAGAATTTTATCTTTCCTCTGGCACAGAGCCGTCCCTACCGCATAATCACTGGTATCACACATAATCTCAAAAGGTAATGACCATTCAAGTGAAACAACAATGGGTGCAACTACCAGTTTCTTCTTAATTAACTCAAAAGCAGATACGCAATCTCAGAAAAAACAAAGGGGGCATCATTCAGAAGTATACCAGTCAACAGTTTTGCAATTTTAAAGAAATCCTGAATAAACCGTTTATAAAAACCTGCATGCCCTATGAAAGCTCACACAAGTAGGTGTTGGCAATTTCTCAATTACCTCTACCTTTGCTTGATCAACCTCGATCCCCTTGCCAGAAACTTTATGGCCGAGCACAATCCCATCCTTGACCACAAAGTGACACTTCTCCCAATTGAGAACCGGATTTGTTTCCTCACATCGGCCTAGGATTAGATCAAGCTGCCCCAAACAAACATCAAAGCTAGAGCCATAAATAGACTAATCATCCATAAATACCTCATTGCTCTGCTCGATGAAGTTAGCAAAGATCGCTTGCATACGACGCTGAAAGGTGGCAGGAGCATTGCACAGTCCAAAGGGCATTTTTTTGTATGCAAAGTACCATAAGGACAAGTGAAAGTGGCCTTGTCTTGGTCCTCTAGCGCAATTGGAATCTAAAAGTACCCTGAAAAACCATCTAAAAAGCAATAATATTCTTGCCCAGCCAACCTCTCAAGCATTTGATCAATAAAAGGGTGAGGGAAATGATCTTTCCATGTTGCGGAATTTAAACGCCTATAATCAATGCACATACGCCAACCAGTGATCTTTCTTTGAGGAATTGACTCACCTTTGTCATTCAGAACAGCCTCAAACCCACCTTTCTTAGGCACAACTTGTACAGGACTTACCCAAGTGTTAACAGATATGGGGTAAATGATCCCAGCGTTCAGAAGCTTCAACACCTCTTTCTTGACAACTTCTTGCATGTTGGGGTTGAGTCGATGTTGTGGCTATCTGACAGGCTTGTAATCCTACTCCATATAGATGTGATTTGTGCAAAAGGTAAGGTCAATGTCCTTAATGTCAGCTAACGTCCACCCGATCACTCTCTTGTGCCTCTTCAAAACCTTAAGTAATTTGCCTTTCAACCCAGAAGTCAAAGAAGAAGAAACAATGACAGGAAAGCAATTATTATCAGCAAGAAAAGAATACTTAAGGTTAGAAGGGAGCTCCTTAAGCTCAAGTGTAGGTGGCTGCTCGACAGAAGGAATGGGCCTCTGAATCTCTCTATCAAGCCTCTCCAACGGAGGGTGATAAGCTTGAAAACCAGTCCTTCCTCTCTCCATATGAGCAAGTGCTGCATTAATCTCATTATTTGTAGTCTTCTCTTCCAAAGAAGCAACAAGAACTTGATCTAATGGCTCAGAATCAATAAGTGAAAAAGAAGTAAAGGAAAACAAGTCATCATTATCTAACGAATCACAATCTTCTCCATCATCATTCGTCAGACTTACCGACATCACAGAATGAGCAGAAGTTGAAGTTGATCTCATCATCTTTTTCATTTCAAACTCAATCTTTTCATCCTCATATGGCAAAGTAATCTTACCATCATGCACATCAATAACAGCTTTAGCAGTACTCAGAAAAGGTCGATCCAAAATAAGAGGAACTTCTACATCATCATCCATGTCTAAAACAACAAAATCTGTAGGAAAATAAAACGGTCCACCCCAACGACTAAATCTCAAACAATACCTATTGGTTTGATCTTAGATCTATCGGCTAGCTGGAGCTTGAAGAGGACTGGTTGTAGCTATCCACCTCTTACCTTCAAGAATGTGGTGTAGGGCATGATGTTGATGCTAACACCCAAGTCACACAAGCCACTGCCGCACTCTATATCACCAATGAAAAAAGGGATAATGGGATTGCCTAGATTCTTCTGCTTATGAGGAAGTACTCGAAGAGGAGCAGTTGAGCGCTCCTCTATCAGGTGGACTGTTTCTTTATCCTCTTTCTTCTTTTTCTTTGTCAGAAGATCCTTCAAGAATTAAGGGTAGTTAAGTATCTCCTGAAAAGCATCGATCAAAGGAATATCAATAGTTAATTTCTTAAAAATGATCAAAAATTTAGCAAATTGTTCATCTAAATGTTTCTTCTTCATCCTATTAGGAAATGGAAGTTCAACATGCTTAGGAGAGGAAGAAGAAACATCAATAGTAATACGAGAAGAAGGAGAGGGAGTAAGAGGAATAGGAGCCTGGATCTCCTTAGAATTTACCACATGAGGGACTGAAGACCCTGATGGTGCATCAACAGAAGAAGGGTTGATCTCTTCATCAGTTTGGTCTTCAACCACTTATTCTTTGCTTTTATCTTCCAACTGTCTTCCACTTCTCAATGTTATTTCAGCGAATGAGAGCCCATCTTCAAGATCAACCACAGGAGATACCACTTCTTCATAAACATCTAACGCCTTAGCTTATTCCTTTGGGTTTGGATGAGGTTGGGAAGGAAATGTGCCAGGTTGTCGTTGTTGTTGCTGATTAAGGTGTATCTGGTTCATCTGATTCATCTGCTGCTGCATACTCTGAACCGTGTTCTTTAAACTTTTCTGACCAACCATCAAGGATTGATTGGTAGTATTCTGAGTCTTAGTGTGAGTCTTTTGAGTACTATCCATAGATCCAATCAATTCCTGAAGTTGGTCCATCTTTACATCAGAAGACGACTTGGCAGGTTGTGGAGGTACATCTGGCTAATAGGAACTCTGGCCCTGCTGGAACTGGCCTTGTGGGCGGATCAGATTATGCAAAGGACGAGAGAACCCAGGTGGCCCCTGTTGATTACCCTGCAACAGGTTAGAGTTCAAAACATTATTAGGATTACCATACCTGAGATTTGGTTACTAATTTCTATTCCAAGGTTGGTAATTTCCATGCCCCACGAAGTTTGCTTCCTCATCTTGTCTCATCTTCTCCAATTGTGGGCACACCTGGCCCCCACATTGATAACAAAGTGGATCCGATGAGCTGGTAGCAATCCTCTTCACCTGCTGCACTGGTTGCTAATTAATCATAAAATCATCAAATCTTTTTACCAGAGAGCTTACCA
Source organism: Limonium bicolor (assembly GCA_023374045.1). NCBI lineage: Eukaryota > Viridiplantae > Streptophyta > Magnoliopsida > Caryophyllales > Plumbaginaceae > Limonium > Limonium bicolor. The sequence goes on along the minus strand of CM041778.1, from coordinate 380,333,612 downwards.
GATTAGTTTGCTGAGCCTGAGTCTCCTCCATGTGTGCCATCCAAGGATCAAAATTATGCACACCTTTAGCCCCAACCATCATAGTCCTGCTACCTTCTGCTCCCCACTGGCGAATCTCCTCAATGTAAGTCTCCATGGCTGCCATGAAGTCGGTGCCGGATCTGTTGAGGATGTTACCATCCAAAGCAGATCATACCTCGGCCTTATGTATATGGTGGAGCCCGTGTAAGAACGTCATGGCTATACAGGTCAAGTCTTGGCCATGGTGTGGGCACTGACGGATCATCTCCTTGAATCTGTCCCACGCCTCACAGATCGTCTCAGTTTTTGTCTGTTAAAATGCAAGCAAAGCAGCTACCAAGTCAATAGTTCTAGAAATAGGAAAATATTTATCATGAACCTGGTAGTCATCTGCTCCCATGTTGTGATAATACCAGACGGAAGACGATAAAACTAATTCATCGCATCTCCAAATAGAGTATTGGGGAAAATAGTCAACCTTAAATACTCCAGAATACCCAATCTGATCTATATGAATGAGGAACCGATTAACATGATCAAGGGTGTCATTAGGATTGGTTCCGTCGAAGGTGCCTCCAGGTAGCTCCCGAGCAACCTTGGATTGGTGAGAAGGCTTAAGCCCCTTCCACTCCTTTGTAAGTGCAGGTGTGAGCACAAGAAGGACCACTGGACTCCTTCTAGGCACAGCTTCAGGTCGATTAAACTGCCTCATCGCTTGAGTACCATTTGCTGGAGCTGCCATGTCTAATTGTCTTTGAAATCGCTGTTGGCGTCTAGCTCGCTGAAAGGTACGCTCGATCTCTAGGACCAGAACCTTATCTAAATCAAGGTAAGTATCCGACCGGGAACGGGTATGTACCATCAGCTACCCGCACAAGGTGAAAAAAGAAACAACACAAAATAAGGGAATTCGAACTAAAATAAATAATATAAAAGTAATATATGAAAATAACGAAATAATTTAAAATAAAATTTAAGCTAATAGATAAATAAAATAAACGGAAAGAAAACAAACAAAAACAAAAACAAAAACACAATAAACTAACAATCAAGGCTAAGGACTAGATAGAAATCTAGTCCCCGACAATGGCGCCAATTTACAAATAGGATTTTTGATCTACTAAAAACTATGAAATTAATCCTAGAAATTAATAAATCTAAAGCCTACGGGTCACAAAATAAATCCCAGTCACTGTAGTAAAGCGTATTTGACAAGTAACCAGGTATCGAACCGGGAGACTATATGGACTAATCTAATCCTAGCAAAAGCTGTAAATCAGGGGAAAATTATCGATCAATAAAATTAAGAGCAGGTAAAAAGTAACTAATAATAATATAATGAAAGCGGAACTCCGGGTTCAGGTGGTCTATCCTAGTTAAGTCTTGTAGTTCTTTTACCAGTTGATTAAGGGAAGAGGGTTCGGCAAATTCTAACAAGTTTCTAAATGACTAAATCCAAGCCAAATAGAAATTCCCTGCATAGAACGCGATAAATCAAATCATGAATCTATCACAACAAACACAGAAGGATTAAGCGCAAGAATTAATATGCATCTGAAGGTTAAACTCATCAATCAGATAAAGCTTTCCACAGACTAACATATTATAACAACCTATCTATCAATCACTGATCATATCTTGACAGATTTTGCAAAGCTAAAGATAAAGTAGCAAATTTTATTGATAGCGTAAACAAGATTCATAATCTGAAACAAATCCTAAATAAATCCCATATCAACTGATAATAAATATGCAAAACCCTAACTATTTACAACTACCATTCCCTGGAGTTTATTCCCTTAGCCAAGCATAGCAATAGAAGAAACAACAAGAGAAGAAGGTGAAGAAATCATCTCTAAGTCAATCTGAAGATCTGCAAGGAGTCTGGTTGAACGGACTGGTGAAATTGGAGCAGAAATTCTCTTCCTACTGATGTAGGGTTGCACAGCGCTCATCTCTAAAATGTCTCTAAATTGTGGATTCATGTCTCTGATTTCTAAATTCTGAATGCCTACAAAATGTCTCGCGAACACCCTATAAAATACAATTTCTGAACCTAAAATGCACACGTCTGGCTCACTTGTCTGGGTAGGAGAGCCGAACAAGAGATAGCGTTGTCAGGCGAGATTTCTCGCCTAGTGAGACTTCTGGGTCGCGCATCCAGATCACTTAGCCGGATGTACTGGCTGGACGAGTATATGTAAAGAAATCTCGATGTTGCACTCGTGGTCATAAATATAGCCGTCCTTCTGAGCACGTCCGGGTCACAGGGTCAGACATATCATCCGGACACGTGAAAGCTTTGAAGAGTGAGATTTAGGCATGTTCGGGTCTCCGTCCGGGTCAGTTAGCCGGACAGGAACAACCCGTTCGGATGACAAGGTCGGACGCAAGTCCGGGCGAAAACCAATTTTATGCTTTTGTGTCAAATTTCTCCCAGATCGCATCCTAAGTTATAAAAATACCAAAACAAGCTAATGTGAGGTATCTTCACTTCAACAAAGATAAGAACATCATTAAATCATAAACTTCGGAAAAAGACAAGAAAGATAAGGGGTTTAAGCGCTAAAAGGTATATCAATTATCGATGCATCAGCCGATTGCAAACAATTAATTAGTAGGAGTTTATTCCACTATAACTAATATCCAAACACTATGATCGCAGCATGAATAAATAATATACACAATATACTATTAATCTATAATATTCCAACTTATAAAAAAACAACAATTTCAAGCATTCAATAATTTGAGATTAATAATCATCCCCTTAATAAACATTACAAATAATCAATTAATACTATATTTTCACAAAATACTACAAATAATCAATATATTTAATAATATATGCAAATCAAAATCTTCAAGAGTAAAAATTTGTTTTACTTTCTTAAGCACCAATTCCTAAAAATATACCAATCCCAAAATTCCAAAAACTCCAAAATTTTCTAAAAATACCTAACTATTTTGGGGTTAGATATTACCTCAATAACAGTGTGGGGGTGCCGACGAAGGTCCGCCGACGGTTGGTAAGTGATGGTGCACTTCTGGCGGCGGCAACAACTCTGAAGACCGGTGGTGGTGTTAGGGGAAAACTGAAATCGCACACACGAGAGAAGAGAAGTTGAGAGGCAGTAGTATACCTGTAGTTGGGGGCGAAAGAAATGAGCAGAGGTACAAAGGACAAAGCGTTGAGAGGCAATAAGAACCCGTGAAATCATTTTTTCAACCGATGATTTACATTTCTAATGAAATTGTCTCTTGAATAAACAATTTCACTAGATATAGGCGCGTGCTTTCAACCTATAAATCATCTCTTGAGAATGCAATTTCTTAAATTGTTTTCTCAAAAGATGACTTCTACCTTACTCCCGTTCGTTGAGGTGACACATATTTAACTGAGATAGTCTTTTCAAGAGATGATTTCAACTTGTGGAATTAGTAAAATCGTTCACTAGTGGAAAAACAGTCTTTTCCGGCCCCTCATTTTTCGGCGGTTTTTATAATATAGCCAAAAATGTGTGTTGGGTGAGAGAATTTTCGGCGGTTTCTAGTTATAACCGCCGAAAATTTCCTCATCCCGACACACATTTTCGGCGGTTACAATGAACGACCACCGAAAATTCCCCCACCTGACACACATTTTCGGCGGTTCCAATGAACAACCGCCAAAAATTATCTTCTTTTAACTAAACCCTCGACCCCATTCGTAAACATTTCGAAACACAACATTCTTCCCCTCTATTGCGCAACCAAAATCATCGATCACTCGCCACCGCCTTCATCCACGAATTCCGCCACCACCACCAGCCCGGAGCGCCGCTGTCCATGTCCGCCCCAGTCGCACTGCGGCCTCATCGCCACTGCTGCTGTAAAAACTGACCGAAAAGTTATAAGTTTAGGTCAGTTTTTACATATTTTTAAGTTTCGATTTGTTGTCAAATTGAACCTTAATTTGTTGTGAAAAATGTAATTGATGATTGATTTGTGTCCTCTGAGTAATATTTAGTTGATTGGTTTGAGTGGAAATACATAATGTGGCCAATTTTAGAAACTATTATATATACTCGCAAGGTGTTCGATGAAATGCCTTAGCTAATTTCAGCTACTTTTTTTACTATCTTTCTATTGTTGTGTGAGTTGTTGATAAGTAAACAACCTTGATGAATTGACGTATCAATTGTACTGTGTACTACACTTATACATTTATGTCGTACGTCATTAATTTCATTATGAACTTGAATTGACATATCAATTGTACTGTGTTTTCTTCATTTAGATACTACACAAGATTGCCGGTAGTAGTCGCGTCAGCTAGCTCCTCGTCGTCTTCACTCACCTCCCGCTTTCGCTTGTTCCTCGTCCTTCCAAATACAGGTTAGTTTTATTTTTCTACCTAGATCAATTTCAATTTATCATGCATAATGTTTGTATAATTTGTTGATTTGTATATAATAGTTAGTTGCAGGATAATATATATATATAACACGATAGGATAACCAATACCAACTATATTATTATTATTTAAATATATAATATTATAGATATATCACAAGTAGTATATATAATATTATAGATATATAAATATCTATAAGACAATTATATATATATATATACAGACTCGCCATGCAAGAACCATATCATTATATGACATTTGCCAAAGATACGTTAATCAATATTTTTTTATTTTTTTTATTTTAAATGCTAGTTAAGTTATTATACATTATAAATACATTAGTGTAGATATTTTTTAATTTTTAGCTCTCAATTGGTGTTTGTAGAATGGACCGTGAATGGATGTACGGCCAGCGAGGGAATTATTTTGAATCAAAAGTGGAAAATGAATTTTGCAAAGCAGCTCTCGATCACCAGAAAAGGATGAATGAGACTCACATTCCCTGTCCATGTGCACAATGTGAACTTCGCGACAAGTTCCCTAATCTACATACAATCAGATTTCATCTATCCAGGCGTGGATTTATGTCAAACTATAAGATCTGGGTTTTGCATGGCGAGTCTTTAGAAGCTAGTAGTAGGGTGCAAACTTCCACCCAGCCAAACAGTGAACCAAGAATGGTTACCGACGATACCACATTTCCTGATAATGAGTGGGATCAAAGTGACACTGAAATCAACGACGACAATGAAAATATTGAAAACTGGACTCTATGCTGCAAGATGTTGAGGATAATTTTACAGACAAGCCGACTAAATATCAAAGATTAGTTGACGCATCACTGTCCCCTTTGTTCCCCAGATGCACCAAATTTACAAAGTTGACATCCGTGCTACACTTGTTCAATCTGAAAGCAAGATTTGGCTGGAGTGATAAGAGTTTTGCGGCAATACTAGAACTATTCCATAACATGCTTCCAGATGATAACACTCTTCTTACTTCCACTTTGAAGAGATAATTTGTAGCACCCCAATTTTCTACCGATATCCTAGTACGAAATAATAAACTCACAACGAAAATAGCAACAATACTAATGGGGCATTACCGCCACACTCACACAAGTGAGTGTTATGGCTAACTCATAAATCGAAATGCTTCCACTAACTATTCGTTAATAAATCGTAATCCATCAAGTACAAAAGATAGTCTTAATATAATACAACTTAACACATGATTTCGGAACAAACTTGCAGACGACAGTCTACACCAGTAATAACATTCTTCCAAAACATCAATAGAACAAAAACTCAAGTAATAACAACCTACCTAAGTCATGTTGCGTTTCCCACATCTCTAAAACTAAATCCTTAGTCGTCAACCTGTAGCCAGAAAATCATAGACCACACAAAGAAGAGACTGCGTAAATCAGGAAATTGAGTAAGTCATTGCCTCCCCTTGTAAAGTTCTTTATATTTGGAATCAATTTTCAAGATATAGACATAACATCAAAAGGCATACAACTTCCACAAGTCACCAACTAGCCAACATGGACAATCCACTAGAATCATAAACCAAATATATTCAACTCATGCAACAACCACTATAAGGGTAGAAACATTCAACCAGCCACCCCCGACAATTGAGGCCACGACTTCATCCACCATAATACCCATAACATAGTTTAAACCTTTCCACCTCACACTATGACCCTTAAGTGTGCAAACTCCTCTAATAGTACTTTTGACCAATAGAATTAGATCATAGTGGCTTAAACTGTGATATAGTGTTTGCATCGCAAATCGTAATAATTAGTGTACCATTGCGTACAAGTTCAAACCAGTGAAGTCCCCCTTATCGGAACACACTATCAAAGAATCTAACCATTCCACCTATTCCAATCCACCAAAATGTAGGTTACAATTCTCATAAAATCACACAAAGCCATTCGAGTCACAGATAACCCTTGCTTCATCCATATTTCGTGCCACGTCAACCACTATCATTAAAACACAATACGACACCACCAAAGTAGACACACATACGAGCACAACTTACATTGAATTTACTTCCATTCCCCCAAATCTCGCACGACTGAATCTCATCTCTCAAAGGACTCGACTCGTGGAATACAACAAGGTATCAAATCGACTGGTTTGGCTTCCCTCAAACCTCGACGCTCTACAAAAGTGTTTGAAATTTTGAGTTTTGGCATTTGATGAAATGGGTGCCTTTAAGAAGGATAAGAGTTTGATAAAGGGTATTTATATAGGAAGAGGTTCAACAACTATAACAGGATAAAGTCAGACCGTCAGTTACTCAGGAGTGTCTTAGCCGTGGCTAAAAAATAGGGACAATTCCAAATGGTTATTGGCTCTGTTGGTCGGAGTCTACCAAAAAATTAGGCTCCGTTCGGTGTTGGTGTTTTTGTGGTATAAATGTGACATTTTTGAGTTTGGCATTTGTGACAAAATGTCAAAAACCGCTACATTGCCAAACAACAATTTTCAAAACAACCACAAATACGCGAATACTTGGCTACAACCGGATGTAGCCAACTATAGCTACATCCCTGTAGCTCCGTCCGTCCGTTTTTTTTACGCACGCAATGCAGTTTTGTTTTGTTTTTTTTTTGTTTTTTTTTTTTCTTTATTTATTACAAAACTTTAAATTGCTATAACTTTTAATATATAAGTCCAAAATGGAAAAAATTATATCATTGTTCATCTAAATTCGAGCTCCTCAAAACAAGACCAGTCATAGATATGTTTTGACAACTTTTTAAAAATTACTATTTTTTTATATACATACACTAAAATGATAATATGATTAATTAATTTTATATTATGACTCATTAAAATTGATATTATGATTCATTAAGTAATAAGTGGTGAAATTCGACGTTTTTTAGCTTTTCTAGGGTGGGTTTTGGGTGTTTTTTGGGGTAGGGTAATATATTTGGAATTTGTTCTGTACTTTATATTGTAGCAACTAACTCGACAGGTTTTTAGGGTTTGTGGTAGCGGATTTAGGGTCTACTACGACCTAAACCCGCGCACTGTAAACCCTAAAAGTACCTTCGACGTTTTTTAGCTATCCTAGGGTGGATTTTGGGGGTAGGGTAATCTATTTGAAATTTGTTTCATACTTTATATTGTAGCAACTAACTCGACAGGTTTTTAGGGTTTGTGGTAGCGGGTTTAGACCCTAAACCCGCCACTGCAAACCCTAAAAATGCCTTCGACGTTTTTTAGCTATCCTAGGGTGGGGTTTTGGGGTGTTTTGGAGGGTAGGGTAATCTATTTGGAATTTGTTTCGTACTTTATATTGTAGCATCTAACTCGACAGGTTTTTAGGGTTTATGGCCCTAAACCCGCTCCCACAAACCCTAAAAATGCCTTCGACATTTTTAGCTATCCTAGGGTGGTTTTGGGGGGTAGGGTAATCTATTTGGAAACCGTTTTATACTTTACATTGTAGCAACTAACTCGACAGGTTTTTAGGGTTTTGTTCGCGAGTTTAGGGTCGTTAGACCCTAAACCCACCACTTCAAACCCTAAAAATGTCTTCGACGTTTTTCAGCTTTCCTAGGGTGGGTTTTAGGGTGTGTGGGGTTATGGTAATCTATTTGGAAGCCGTTATATACTTTAATGTGAGAATGTACATATTTTAATGTGAGAATGTATATGTTTTAATGTGACGATGTACATGTTCAATTATGAGAATGTATATGTTGTAATGAACATCTGTACATGTTTGTATGACCGTTTGTACAAGTGTATTCTTCCTTATATGTACAGGTTTTAATTTTAGGATGTACAATTTAATTATTCGTACAGGTTTATATGACTATCTATATGTTTTTAATGCGAGGATGTACATGTTTTTACGTGAGGATGTACATGTTTTAGTGAACATTTGTACAGGTTTGTATGACAATCTGTACAAGTTTTCTTTTACATTCTGTGCTCCATATATGTAATTTTTTTTTAAGTTGTCAAAATATATCCATGACTGGTCTTGTTTTGAAGAGCTTGAATTCAGATAAAACAATAATATATTTTTTTTCATTTTGGACTTATATATTAAAAGTTACAACCATTTAAAGTTTTTGTGATAAAAAATAAAAAGAAAAGAAAAACAACGCTTACGCACGTAGGTAAAAAAAAGAGAGAGAATGGAGTTGCGTGCCCAGGATGTAGCCTATTTGGCTACATTTGGTTGTAGGCAAGACAACTCCCCACAAATATACCAACACAAAACAGCTACAAAACAACCAGTAGTTTATGCTGTAAAGAGAATAAATACCGTAAACCGAGGCGGCCAGAAAACTGTAATTAAGGAGGTAAGAATATTTTAATAATATTAATTAATATTTAAAAATTAATTTTTAAAAATTAATTTGAATTTTTAATATTTATACTTATATTTTAAAAATAATATTATATATTAAATTTGACACAAAAATTAAATTAAAATTGAAATATATTAATTAATATATAAAAAAGTTTGCTTTCCTTTTTTTAATTTTAGTTTTCTATAAATATTGGTATACTAAATATAAGTTAATGACAATAATATAGAACAATAGTTTTAACTAGTAGTGTTTTTCTAAAAACTTATACTAAAAATTATTTTGAGTAATTCTAATATTTTTTAATTTATAGAATCTGTAATAAAAAGCTAAAAAAATATTTGTATTATGGATAGAAGGGGTACGTGATTACTAAGAATGACGTATATTCAGTTTTAATTTTGACTATATTGCTATAATAAGGTATACAATCTGAATATTTAATTATATATACATATATTAATATATAGGTCATATTTTTTAACAACTAAATTGTGTATTTTTTTGTATGATGTAAACATTAATAAAGTTCACTAATTAATTATTATATTTTTCCTTTTATTCAAATGTGAACAAGTAGTCTGGTGTGTTAACCATGTCTAGTTATAATTGTTGTTATCCATTGATATAATTGTGTTTAATAATAATGAAGTTATTTGTATACACCTAAATATAAATGTTAACAATAATTTATTGTAATAAACTTTGGTGTTTTTCTAATTATAAATTATGTATATATTAATCTATATATTTGTCAGTAGCTTTTTTATTTATATCTTTTAAAAAATTGTTTTAAAATGTAATACAAAATTTATAATTATAGCACAAACATCTATAAACGCACTAAACGTAACTAACTTATTCAAATACGCTAAACGAAACCGCCACATTGCCGAACAATAGTTTTCAAAACAACCACAAAACAACCAGTAAAATACCAAACCAGCTACAAAACAACCACACAAAACCATACCGAACAGAGCCTTATTCCACAAGAAACTTTTAAAAGCAATTATTGAAGAATCTACCGGAAGAAATGAAACTGGATCTTATATACTACTCCCTCCGTCCTGAATTGACCGTCTTGTTTGCTTTATGACACGTTTTTCCACTTCAATATTAAGCATATAAGATAAAATAATTTTATAAAACTAAATTTTGTAATATATAGTTTATCATGTAAGGAATCATATGCAAAATTTAAATTTTCAAAATTAATTTATCTTATATGTTAAAAATTAAAGTCAAACGATATGTCTAAATAATAATCAGGACGGTCAATTCAGGACGGAGGGAGTAATAAAATTTATAGATATCACATCATTTCTCTGCAAATGTTATTTTAGTAATTACTTTGGGAAAGATACATTTTGTAAACAATGGTTATTTTGGATTTTTTAAATGTAATTTTCCTACAAATCGACAAACCCGCCTTTTCGGTCAACGAAATCACCCTCCAGGAGCAATTTCGCTACTCCATGGCGGGAGAAGGCATTTCGTAATACGGTCGGTGTCCGTCGCTTGATTGGCTGTGAGCATTCCCAGTGAAAACAGATGTGAGTACTGAGCAATCTTCTTTGTATGATGCGGAGATATTCCGATTAAGATGCTGAAGGGAAGAGAGAGTTTGCTCCGATTGATTGGCAAACGCCGAAGGCTCCTCTCCAGCAGCCGTCGTCTTCTCCTGTCTTCCAACTCCATCACCAGTACCATCAACGTGCTCTCTCCATTCATTGTGTTGTACAATGTATTATCTCCAGTTTGATCAATTTCTGCATCAATTTTCCGATTTTAACTCTTGATTTGTGCGGAACAGCAGAGCTCGGTGGATGCACATAGAAACGAAGTAGAAGGTAAAGGCGAGCCGCAATTGAAGCGCCGACCAGGGTTAAGTTCCGACGGTAATGAGATAAAGAAAAGGGGGAGAGTGGAAGATGAAGCGGAAAAAGAGGTGGAAGAAGAGAAGTCATTGTTGGTTATCTGTCCAGTCTGTGGAAAGAGGGTTTCTGGCGAAGAATATACCATCAACTCTCATCTTGGTAATTGAGTTAATAACACCATTCGGCCTCTCTTTGAGGATTGCATCTTCTTACGTTGAAAATTTACTTTTTGTTCTCTTCACCTACTGTACAAAAGGCTTTCTTTGCGAGTTTTTCCATGGGACCATAGGTATAATGATGTTTTGGGTATGAGTAGTTGTCTTATTTGCACTTGAATCCTGAACGGAAATTCGTACAAATGTTTCGTTATTAATTGAGCTTCTGGTAACATGGGAGCATAATGTTTTTTCTCTAATGAAAGGGCATCTGTGATGGGGTAAGTCTACTGATTATTATTCTAATACGCTGTTTTTCTTTGACTCCTTAGTCCGTGAGGTCCTTTTTGGCCATAAAACTTATGATTCGTGCTTTTGTATGGTTAAGGCCGTTCAAGTGAAATCTACCGAATGCAAAAGTTTTGTCTTGATGCGAAGGTTAGAGAAGATGAAAGCGGAAAAGCTGTATGACAAGTTACTTGTTGAAAAATTTGCACTATTCTCATTTTTTTTTTTGATAGTTATGGTAGTGGATAGATTTCGAATCTTTGGTTCATGGATACCACTCATCTACGGACCAAACCACGGGCGCTTGGCATTTGCACTATTCTCATGTTTTAATATTAAGCTCTTAGCCTACTTCTCTTCTTCCTTCTTCCCTAAAATATGATGCTTCTTTTCCTCCATTTTAGTCAAAATCAGCTAGACAATAGATATATAGAGGTGACTAGGTAGCCTTCTTGATTTCATTAGTCACACCTCTTCTTTATCTCGCTTCATCAAACTCTATTTGGATGCTTAGATCTCTGCCATTTATTTACTAATTATTGAAAAATGCTGCAGATACGTGTTTGACCACTGGTGCTAAACGGAAACTTACTCAGTACACACTTCTACAGTTCAACTTTGCCAAAGATAAATTTTCCCTCAGTGATGAAGTTGTTGCAAATCCAGATACAATTCTCGATGATTCTGTAGATGAGTTTCCAGTAGATCTTTGTCATCCACAGACCAGATCAGATACTTCTGAAAATGATAAAACAAGTGCTGACGAAGTGTCTACTTCTGATATAAGTTTTAATACAAAAGAAGGTCAAACAGTGGCTCTCCGAGCACGCTGGACACTGATTTACCTTCAGTCACGCATGTCAATGAAGAAGTTTCTAGCCAAAAGATTTTGACTAGCAATGAAATGAACCAAAAAACGGAAAAGCTTCTTCAGTGTACTCAAAGATTGAGATGTCTTCTGTAGACACTGAGAGAATTATGGTTGAAGTATCTGAGGCACTTATTAAAACGTACATTGTTGGTCGTCGTTTTGTTGATGAGGTTGACATCAAATCTGGGGGAAGTATCTCGCTTCTTCGAGATCCTGATAATATAAAGGATCCTAATGCTATCAAGGTCCGTTTCTAAAGGGAACCTTCTGTCTCTCTATGGTTTGAGACCTTGATTTAATCGTTCCTGTAATTTTCTTGTCAGATTCTTGATGCGGAGCTCCATCAGGTTTTGGGTTTCCTTCCTCGATCCTTATCTTTGTATCTGTCTCCACTGATGGATAATTATCAGATGATTTTTGAGGTAGTCCACACATCCTGTCTCTTGTATTTTTTCCCTTCCCCCTTCCATCGATTTTTGGTGTTAGGTTCTTTACAAAGAAAGAGGAAAAATCAAGGGAAAAAGGATAAAAAAAGCAGGGAAAGAAAGAGAGTCATCACGCCAACTGTCCTACTGGGGAATAGATTCTGGCTGGCCAATTAGTGTGTAATAACACCGGTCCTTAAAAGATTTAGTCACTCTGTTTGACACCCATAATTTGGATTTTCTTTTACCAAAATTTGTGAGTACAAATATTGCTGTTAGCATCTCATGATCTGGGTTTGTACAACAGGGAACAATCTCTTCTGTCCCAAAACATTCTCTGGATGTTGTGCCCATCACTCTGACTTGTCACAAGACACCAGTATGTGGTGATATTGAGGATAACTGTCTTGACAATTTCAAGTCCTTATGGAGTAATGTTCTTTGTTCAATCACTGATGGAAGACACAGCCCACCAAGCTTGGCAAAATACCAACAGAACTTTCTTTTGATGATAAATGACGCTTCTAAGAGCAACTCTCATCTCTTTACTGAAGATGAGAGATGTTTCTTGGGTATCATCACCTCTCTTCGCAAAAATTTTCCACCTTTGCAACGATCTATGGCTGTAATTTTTATCTGACTATTCTTTGGTTTCCATCAGACAGTTTCAGCTCTCTCTCAGATGATAGTCAGAGGCTCTTCATTCGGCTTTACATGAGAAAAGGTACTGAGCATAGCTCACGATCTAACTTAATAACACGTCTTATCCTTCTTTATTAACTGTTGTAAACAAATTACATTGACTTTGTTTGTTCTTTGCACGACGATGATGATGATTAAAGGTTTTTTTGAGGCAGATGGTCGAATGGTCAATAATTATAGTTCTGGTCTTAGTCTAAGATGCAGTATGGAGAGACAGATGTTTTTCATTATTCATTTTCTATTTGTTTCAGGCGTGCAATAGAAAGGAAGTATTAGGTTTCCATTGGAAATACGATTCAGGTTGAGATTGAGAGGTACTGAAAACTGAAATTGAATTGGCTGATTAATTTTGAATTACAAACACCCTCCTTCAAAAGAGTGGGAACCTGATCCTACTAAAACAGTGAATAATAGAGATGATAATAAAAATAGGAAACTTAATTGTACCAGGAGGAGGAAAAATAATGATATTCCTCTTAATGGCTAGTCCTTATCCGAACAAATCTTATCCATGATAATAAAGACTATTAATCTTAATTCATTGTTTGGTTGAGACATATAAGAATAGTGCTTCAGCTATGTTATCCTCTCACTAACTAGAAAATTCACAATGTACCCCTAAAAACTTTTGAAATTTACAATATACCCAATTTTCAAATCTTATTCATGATAATAAAGACTATTAATCTTAAGTCCCTGTTTGGTTGAGACATATAAGAATAGTGCTTCAGCTATCTTATTCTCTCACTAACTAGAAAATTCATAATGTACCCCTAAAAACTTTTGTAATTCAAAATATACCTATTTTTTAAAACTCGTTCACAAGATACCCTTTTTTTGTAACTGCCGTTAAACCCCCCAGGAGAATGGCATTTTTTGCCCTTAATGAAAGCTGATTGTTGATAATATACCCTAAACTTTCGTGATTCATTATATACCCATTTTTCAAATCACGTTTACAAGATACCCCTAACAAGTTTCGAAATTCACAAAATACCCCTTTTTCATAAGAAACGTTAACTTCTTCGTTAAACCCCCTGGAGAATGACATTTTTCCTTGATGAAAACTTATCCTGTTTAACCCTAAATTTTTAACTGTTATTGTAAAAATGTACTGTTTCCTTCTTCTCTCTTTGCCTTTGATCAATCTCGTCTTCTTTTCCTTGCATTTCTTCAACCCACGAACATTTCGTTCTCCTCAATTTCAGTTTCTAGTCTCACCGCTGCAGTCCCCTTCTGAGTTCACTGTTAGCGTTAACAATGAGTAGAACAAGAAGTCTCTGGGTGGTTTTCCACTACGGAGACATAAGATGGGAGTACAGAGTCATGGATGTTGATGTGCCAAGACTGAGTTTTTTTGCATTTCCCTCCAAGAAACCTGATTTTTAGGTATACTAGTCCTATAACTAAAGAAATAGTAGACATAGACTGCGATGAACAGGAACTGCAAAAAACTCAGTCTTGGCGCATCAGCATCCATGACTTTGTACTCCCATCTTATGTCTCTCCGTATTGGGAAACCACCCAGAGACATCCTGATGTACTCATTGTTGACACTAACAGTGAACTCAGAAGGGGGCTACAACGGTGTGACTGGAAACTAAAACCCGAACAGTGAGATTGTGGAGAGCGGCAAGAATAGGATGAAATCAGAGTTGAAGAGAGAACAAAATGTTTGTGAGTTGAAAAATTGAGGGAAAAGAAGATGAAATTGATCAAAGTCAAAGAGAGAAGAGGGAAACAATACATTTTTACAGAAGCAACTAAAAAATTAGGGTAAAACAGGGTAAGTTTTCGTCAGGGTCAAACATGTCATTTTTCAGGGGTTTTAACGAAGAAGTTAGTGTACGTTAGGAAAAGGGGTATCTTGTGACTTTTGAAACTTTTAGGGGTATCTTGTGACTTTTGAAACTTTTTAGGAGTATCTTATGAACATATTTTGAAAAAGGGGTATATTGTGAATAATAAAAGTTTTTAGGGGTATATTGTAAACAAATAAATTTCATCAGGGGCAAATAATCATTCTTGTTGAAAATACGAGTGAAGACGAAAATAAAAACAAAGAAGAAAGATAAATGATATTGAGGAAACTATGTTTTTAGGGTTTCGTATTAATCTGTGCAAAAGAATATATTTACAACTCTAAAACAGCCGTTTACTTATAGACATAAACTTATAAAACAAAACCTGATATGGGCCCAAAGCCCAAACCGTACTATCCCGTGGGGGCCCTGTAATTGCAAGCCCATCCCACAATAGATTTAACGTCAATTACGATAATCCTCTAGGGGGGTTTAAATGATAAGTTAACGTCAGTAAGGAAAAGAGGGTATCTTGTGAATTTCAACTTTTGAGGGGCATCTTGTGAAATTCAACTTTTGAGGGTATCTTGTGAATTTCAACTTTTGAGGGGTATCTTGTGAATTTCAACTTTTGAGGGGTATCTTGCGAATTTCAACTTTTGAGGGGTATCTTGTGAATGAGTCTTGAAAAAGTGGTATATTGTGAATTACCAAAATTTTTAGGGATATATTGTGAATTTTTCCAAAATTACAAATAATGCATTAGTTGGTGAATAGTATCCTCTCACGATAATAAATAAACAATCATATATGTCATCAGCCATAATCATCAATTTTAATAGAATTGGGCCTTAATCTGTTGTAATCCTAACAAGTTGTATCCTTGTTTTGTACCTTCTTAAATATTAAAGCCTTAAGCTATCTTGGTTGAACATCCCATATGCGTAACCGTCTAACAACCTAGCTCGCAAGTCATTCGGGGTTGAAAACTAGCCACTTGCTCTGTCCTCACTTGAACTTAGAAGTTGAAGATCTTGTTGTTTTAATCAACCCATATGTATCTTTATAAACCACTCATATTACTTTTCATATACTGATGTGGAATGAGAGTATTACACTTGGTCCCAATCAAGGTTATCTCAGTTGGTGATGGTACACTATAACTCTTCATTGATTTATAGTTCCAGTGCCTGCCCATTAACATGGCGTAGGTTCCTCATTATCCTAAGTTTTTAAAGATATTTGTTCGGATGGCTCAAGTTATGCCAAGTTTACATGGATCTTGGGTGTGGATAGGCGTATAGTTTGAACTAACAGGAATGGCCAACTGAATTTACTACTAATGTCGTCTGATATTTATGCCTTCATTTCTGGTCGAAGTTTGTCTGAAACTATTTGTCAATATCAAGGTTTCAGGCAAGATGTATTCTAAAGCTTCATCATCAAGGATTGTTTGAGGATCTTTGTAACTTTAAGGGTATGCTATCTTGAAGCTTTAAAATATAGGCAGTGTTGGGTAGTGGTCTAGGAAAAGTGTTTTTTTTTTAATAAGTTAATACAATCATCTAACAATACAAATACTTAAACACGATCATAGATGCCATTTTATGTTTGATAATGAGGCAGTACCTTATGGAAGCTGTTTTGACTCAACCTATTAGACCTTAGTGCTGTCTAGTACTTCCAGTTGGTGTGGCAAGGAATATCACAAGTTCCCTCCAGTCTGACCTGAATGCATACATAATTGAATTTATTGTCTTCAATCAATTTTGATCTCATATGAGTTTTTCTTTTGTAATCTCCTTGGCTGTGAACAATCATCAGCTTGTTTTCTTTAAAATTTTCTATATATGTGCCTAATGATTGTGATATATGAAATTTCTAATGTTCATCCCAATCATTGGAGTTCTTGATAATCTAGTACTCCCTCCGTTAATTAATTTGTCGTTTTAGGATGTGATTCTTGTTCAAAAATATCTGTCATTCTAGCTTTTTGACACACTTCTTTCCACTTTTATCCCTACTATTTAATATAAAAGTAATTATTATCTAAATGGAAAAGTAAAAAGTAGGGACGCATGCGTCATTGTCCTACTTTTCTTAATAAGTGTGTAAGTTTCTAAAATAACAGTTATTGTTGAATGGAGGGAGTATTATTATTGTGAAATCTGCCATTGCCTTTGAATACCAGGGTAGTGATATTCCTTCTAAATGACCAAGACATAGAAAAAGCAACACTCTGGCAGTATAATCTATTACTACTTGAGTAAAGCATGTAAAATGACCGTAGTTGTCTACATTTCTGGTTTTGAAATTGATTGGACTATTTTGCCACTTATGAAAATGCTATTGCAAAATATCTTATCAGGGCCGTGGTTTCGGCTATCAAACATTTTGTATTCAGAAGTATCGGATGTTCAACAAGCAGTCATGGGACTATCAGGTACCTAATTTGTGGGATTTTTTCTTTATTTTCCGAGAGGGAACTTACCTGCTGCTTATGCATCTTTTTGTTTTATTAACAGAAGCTGGCTATGTCTGCCTGTTGAAGTCTCACAATGTTATCAATGAGGAAGATTTGGGAGAGCTTCTGAATGTGATGACCGTGTCTGAGCTTCGTGAAATCCAGGGCATTTGCAAGAAGGTCAACTATCACTTTTTTTGTTAATGTTTTAATCACTGATCTTGAAGCCGTGATTCAACATAGAATGAGCTTTGATTTTATCTGATCTTGTTTGCATCAAATCAATAAACTTAAAAATCAATCCCTGGTGAATTTGTTGTGTGCAAAATGCGCCAATGAACTTAAAGGCACATTTCTTGAAACCTCTTACATTAAATTTCTTTAAGTTTCAGATTTGGTACACATTTGTAATTGAAGCACTTGTAAATTGTAATAACCTAAATTCACAATTTGGCTGACCCACATGGTTGGCAAGCCATTGCAGCCATTAAGGACTAGCCCTTTCATGCCTATGTCTGTAATTGAAATTAGATCTATACCCTCCACATGGTGATAAAGTAGAGATGTACTGACTCTTATAAGTATCTCCTTTGAGACGAGTATCGCTCTAGTCTACTGGGCTTGGACTCCTGCTTCCCAGTTTCTTTTCTAGATGGACCATTTTACAACCAGGGTTTGGGGTGGGAACTCTTGCAGGTTTGCCTGGAGTGGATGGTGCAATTTTTGGAACCAGCTTCGAACTTTTGATTGTATCAACCTTTAGATGGTTATCCCTCTGGACAGTGGAAACAGCAAACTTGACACTCCGCTTCTTCCTTCAATCTACCCGGTTCAGTCTTTAGTGTCCCTTATCTTTATATATCTAACTGAATTTCTTCATTCAGGTCACAATTAAGATATGGGCTCTTATACCATATTATTGAAATCATAATTGTTTGCCATTAAAAAAATAGAGTATACACTGTTTAGATAGAATAGTAAAGCTCAAAGGTTTGTAAATAATGGATGACTATTCTAAAAGTACCCTTGAATGGTAGAAGTATGCAGGCTAGCCATCACAAGTTAGTTGCGTGTGGCTTGTTAAGGAAAATCTGGCTAGACCTCCTTCAAAGGTTTGTACATAATGTATACGACTATTCTGAAAGTCCCTCTTGAGTGGTAGAAGTATGGGGAGCCATCACTTGTACATTGCGTGTGGCTTGTCAAGGAAAATCTGGTTAGACCTCCTTCATTGAAGGTGTAGTGAATCTCCTCGCAGTCATGGTAAACGCAGAAGAAAAGTGTGGAGTTCATGCCTCTTCTATGTGTTTGGAACATAGTAGTAAAGGAAAAAGAATACTCAACGCGAAAACAACAAAGATTAGTTTGAGAGACAGAGACAAGAGTTACTAGAAGGGTGCTACTGTTATAGCTGCCTGATCCATGTGCTTATTATATGAGGATGCTATCTTTTCATAGCAGATTGACTGACTACATGTTTAGTGTGCTGCTGAGATAATTTTTATTTCTGTTTGTCCTAATTTTTTTCAGCTCCGGTACCTCTCCTATACCCAAACAGGAGGAAGGAAAGAAATTTGAGCTGTTCTCTCTTAAGATTCCGCATGTTTATTTGTTTCTTGTCAACTTCAGAGCAGTGGTGCTTGTATTTTGAACCGACGTTTAGGTACCAGATGGATTGTCCATCTTTCTTTTCAGGCATTCGTTCTTGAGGCTTGATCTCTATGCCTGATGAATATTTGTTCTCACAGTTCTCATATACGTGTCTTTATTTTGGGCGTTCCTAAGGCGTGATTATATTTGTTATCACAGTTCTCATATATGTGTCTTTTGATACTTCAGAAGTGCAAAAAGAGCACAAGAAAGCAGGATCTTATCACCTCACTTATGTCTTTGTATAAAAATGAAAAATGGTACCTAAAACTATCTCAAGAGCTCATCAATATGCAGCTTGGCATTTTGCCTCTCTCATCTATTTGTTTCGTTTGCTTACGTGCAGCTCGCTTCCAAGCATAGTCATGCAGAAGACTGGCATTTCTGTTCGAATTTCATTACTTGCCGAGGCACTTTTATGGCGTGTGCAGGTTCTTACAGTCTTGGTATAACTTGATGTCTTTTACAATTGAATAGACTTTGGCATGCTGACTTCTCTTTTTCGTGCTACTATATGCAGAGACTTTTCTTTCTAAATGGAGATCAGGACCTGTCTTCATTCCTTCTTGTTGATCTAGGGATAATCAAATACCCAAATTACAGTTGTGTAGTATCTCATAAACTGTTCCATGATCGATGCGACATGCTAGCTTATGAAGAGGTGACTTAGGCACTACACAAAGATATAAATTTAGTTGCCTCTTTACTCAATAAGAATTTTCTGCAGGCTATTGAAGTTGCACAAATTATGGATGAAGCCCTTGATGAACAGAAACATGCAACTGTGCTGAAATGCATTGAAATTTCTCAATCCCTTCTATCCAGCTCTTGTAATGAGCTGAGTGAATCATCTACTTCTGAACCGGTAGCTCCATTTCTTCTGTGCTTTTCCGCATCTTGGGTCTATTCTAAGGTGGTCTTCGTTGGTATTTCCTTTCTGGAACAACAACGCAGGTATGTGTTGTAGAGTGTCAGTGCTTTTACATAAACTGTTTCCTCCTGTCCTGTTATACGGGCCCATGAGCTTACTTGCAAAAGAGAATATATTTTTTTAACTTTCTTTTCTGGAATACTTTTTGACACAATCTATTAATGTATCCATGCTTTATTGGAAAGCTCGAATTAGATCTCTGCAGAATCCACTAAGCTGTAATGGCTTCATGATGAAACTCCCTGGTCTTGCATTGGCACAAAAACTAAGTTGCTTTGGATGGAACAAAGATAAACCTAATTACTAGCTATGAATACTAATTTGTGAGCATCGCTGTGAGTACCGAGTGTCTGCGACCTATCCTCTAACTAGTCAACTATGTGATGCGACTTGTTATTGAATGGGATTTGATCTTGTGTGCACTAACGTAACTGCGCCTGTTCTCACCGCATATACGTTATCCAACTCTTTACCTGAAGGAGATCTAAGTAACTATCTGTGCGGATATACTTGAACTTTCTAGGACACGAGCACAAGTTATTGTGAACAGTAAAATATTTGTTGATATGTTGGTAGTATCGAGCTTGCCGTTTTATTTATCTGGCATTTGTGCTTTTCTGAACAGTTTGATACTCACTCTCAGGTACGCAGACGCCATCAAATTGTTGAAGCAGTTGCTGTTGTATTTTACTCGTGATAGAAGAAGAGGATACTGGACGCTGAGACTCTCAATTGACTTGGAGCATACTGGCCATATTGATGAGAGCCTTTGTGTAGCTGAAGCTGGTCTGACAGATCCATTTGTCCGTTCTGGATCAAGAGTAGCTTTGCAAAGGCGGATAATCCGATTGGGTAAACCTCCAAGGCGATGGAAGGTCCCTAGTTTCTCTCATTGCATTAAAAGGAAGATTCCTGAGGTAGCTCTTAGCTTTTGATTGTTTTCTGCTATGTCTTTTTAGAAATATATTGATATAAGTTCTGTATGCTTCAGGGTATATTTGATTAGAGATATCAAATCTGAATATAAGCAAATACCAAGGTACCAATGTGGAGAAACTGATTGAAATTATACTTTATCTTACTGTGGATGTGCGTATGGTATTAGGTTCATGTGCAGGGGAGACCATTAAATTGCGAAACAGGTGCGAAAAGCAGATTTTATGGTGAAGATGGTGAACAATGTGGCGTGGAACAGCTAGCGTTACAGTATTATGGTGATGATGGCTGGCAAGGTGTTCATACAGAAAGTGGCATTTGGTTGACTATTTTTGGGATTCTGATGTGGGATATTATATTTGCTGATGTACCCGACGTCTTCCGGTCCAAGTTTCAGGTGTGTAGCTGAAACAGAGGGCGTATCTTTAGTTGATTCTTGTCTTATTTTGTAGTAATCAAAATTCTATCATCTTTGCAGACCGCCCCACTAGACTTGGATACTGATGGATTTTACACAACGCAAGAGAAGGGCTGATAGAATCTCATCTAAAGAGCATTTACGATGGGATGGGTGAGATGCTGTTAATTATGTCATGGGAATGTCATTTAGGAACTGCTTGTAGGGGAGTTAACTGGGATCGTCACACACTCTCGGAGCTTCGCGCGGCTGTCAGCTGTATCGGAGGCCCTTGTTTGGCTTCTATGGCTTCTATGTTAAGGCTTTTAAGTCAAGATTATAGAAGCTGGTCTAGTGGAATGCCAGATCTGCTTCTGTGGCGATTTGATGGTGAGTACAAAGGGGAAGCTAAACTTGTTGAAGTTAAAGGTCCAAGAGATAAGCTGTCGGAACACAGAGGGCGTGGTTGCTTGCGCTGATGGATTATGGGTTTAATGTAGAGGTCTGTAAAGTTTCTCTCCGCCTGTATCGACGTGAATTGGTCCGTATTCGAGTTGCGAGCATTTTATTTGTGATTGCATTCTTCGTGGTAAGGAAATCGAGAAAAGGTTTAGCATTCCATTGGAAGAACTGAATACATATACGGCTTAGTTTTGTTCGGTTGTCTATATATCAATATTTTAAGAAGAGATTGGCTTGGCAGTAACTTTCATCATCGCAAACTCTGTTCAATACCATATTGTGATTGTGAATCGATCTCTTTCATTTTGAAGGGACAAATTAATGGGAAACAATCATAAATATATATATACACGTGTTCGATCCAGCAATTAATGATTTAACGTACGTTACTCTATAAAGAATGTGTAGGTGGCTAGTTGGATTTGAGAATAGTAGTAACTACAAGATTCCTAGCCCTGTTGATGGTCATGAAGCACAAGTAAAGATGCTCCTCGAGCTCATCAAGCTGTTCCCTGAAGCTGGACTGATTCCGCTTAGCTGTCGCACTATTTCATCACCACCAGTTTGGGTTTGGGCACGACACCCCCGCCCTTATTTGTAGCCAGAATCCCGTTACGGACCGCAAGATGCTGAAACTCATCTTCAACCCTAGCCATAAGTCCGACTCACGTACCAAATCCCGACTTAGTATATATAACTCCCCTTGGAAGCCGCATCAATCATAGCTATTCCCTTGAGAAGCTTATTAGTAGTCATAGACGGCCACATCAGCTTCCTAGTCCGCCGTCTGATCAACCCAAATCTGGATGATGAAGCTACAACAGGAAATGCTACAACCGCCGCCGCCGCCGCGCGCTATAGCCACCCCCATGACAGACTAGAACAGCTGTACAAGAAACCGTTAATATGCCGTGAGTGCGACAGCTGATCCCCGCTTAAACCCCTGAGACCCGCAGCTTGGCTTCGAATTTAGTTCGACCTGACTCGAGCCGTGTAAGTAGGTCCGAGCAGTTTGTTTGAACATGGTGAATTTGTTGAAGATGAAGCGAATGGATTTCCTGATGATTTACTCATGAAATCTACTAGATTTGGAACGGGAGGTTTGGTGGTAGTAATGAGTCATGAGATTTAAATGCTTTGTTGAGGGAATGGTATTTGGTCCGGATTTGATCAATATCTTTCAGAAGAGACCACATAAGAGAGATGCATTTGCAGTTTCGAAAAATAGTCGTTAAGAGTGTTTTTTGTATCGACATTATTATGGTGAATGATGAATTCATCGAGTAGTTTTGTAATTGAAGCTTGATCAGGATCCATAATTGTTCGGAGAAGAGTCGGTAGGATGGAAGACGTTCCCTCGGACCTGAAATTGATGAATCGATTGATCGACGGGTGCGGTGTCATTGTTGGTTAAGTCGAGGACACGTGTCCAGAAGTCGAAGTAGGATTCGGTTCGGAAAGCGTTAGCGTATTCTTCTCGCACGTCTAACACTGATGATGAGGAGAGGATGGAGTTTGCTGCTGCTGCTGCAGTTCATGTGATGATCCGTGTATTTTACCTCATCAAAATGAAAAAGTGAAATATATATTCAAGGAAAATGCAAAGAGAGCTGGATTGTTATTATTTATATCATGAATGCGCGCAACAAATTGATTTTGTTGATTTAAGTAGATGGATAGATGATAGATGAATATTAATATTACCACAAGATGTGAAGATCTGCTTTAAACGGTTTCTGTGTCCTCTTTTCATAATCGCATGCATACGAAACGGTAATGATCCAATTCTGCAGATTAAGCAAAACAAACAAATATAAGTAGCTAGCTAGGATTGATTGGTCAACCAGACGTACGTTGAGCTGAGGCAATCGGAAAAGAAACAATACAAGGGTTTGAGTGTTTATAAACTGAAATTGCAAAGCAGAGGTAATCAAATATAGCCATTGCTTACAAGAAAGACCAAGTATATATGCACATATAGTAGCTAACAGTAGTAGTAAAAAACGATTGACCATCATCATCAATCAAGCTAATACTATAGCTATCGTCATCTTGTTAATTAATATACTCCCTCCGTCCTGATTGACCGTCCTGTTTGCTTTAAGGCACGTTTTTCCACTTCAATATTAAACATATAATATAAAATAATTTTATAAAACTAAATTTTGTAATATATAGTTTAATATGTAAGGAATCATGTGTAAAATTTAAATTTTAAAAATTATTTTATCTTATATGTTAAAAATTGAAGTCAAACGACATGTCCAAATAGTAAACAGGACAGTCAATTCAGGACGGAGGTAGTTTACCGATTCTGAAGTAATCAATAACTACACTTGATGTACACGTCAAGCTCTCTATGACCATTTTCTACACATTATTGCTTGATTTGAAGTACACGACGCCTATAGATGATGATGAAATTGAATCATATGTCTAGAAGGTACGTAACAAAGTTAGAAGCTGAAGAATGCCACGACGTACGGTGCGGTGATGACGCCATTGTTCGTGCAATGATGATATGTAATACCATACATTCGTAGTAGTATAGTTTATGACCATAGAAGATGATGTTCCAAGAGTTTTTGGTAAAGTTTTTTCAGACATTCATCAAAATTTGGCAGCCCCATGTTCCTCGACCAAATACACAAATATGCTTATAAGTCGACAATTCCAGTTGAAGAGCCGACTGTTCGGTGAAACACAAATACAAATATACAAATGCGTTTGTCGTAATTAAGACTATTAACCATATTTACATTAATAGAAAGTTATTTGGGACTTTGTACCGAGTTGGACAATTATAAATTGACATGTGGACAAGCTTTAATATTAATTAAAGATACATAAAATTATTAGAGCTTACTACTAACAGGATCCTATAGTGTCAAAACACGATTAGTGTTCAAAACGCGTCTAGCGTTCAAAGTTCCCTAACTAGATCTAATTAATAAGTCGTTCGCCATTAGAGAACCACGTTTCCAGAGGGAAAAATAACCTAAACAGTGGCTCACAGTTCGGCCCAAGAGTATTTCCTCAAAAATCAAAGAAAGAAACCAGCTTTCTTTCCTTCGCCATAATCGGCTCGAACACCTCTAAACTGGAACAAAAAGAAACAATCTTTCTTCAGCGTACACGAAATCGGCTCGAACGCCTAAAAAAGGAAGAAACAGCATAGAACGAAAGTTGGGTCCGAAGAAACCAGCTTTCTTCCCTCTCAACGTCTCATTGTCAAAACCACAAGTAAATGTGAAGACACATAAAAAGAAAAAAACAGAGAAAGGCAATGGCCTTCTCTTTTCATAAGAAGCTGGTGCGCCGCAAAAATCATTTTGAAGAAAGAATATATTTGAAGAAGACTCTTTCCTTTTTCATTTTATATTTTTTGTTTCAATCCAAATTGAAATGATGTGACTATTTGTAACACCCTATTTAACATATTTATAGCGGAAATAAAATACTAAAGGCGTACAGATCATCGTTCCAAACACCCAGCACCAAACCTCACCAATTTACAACTTAAAGATTACAATAGTCACAGCCTGAACCTCGAGAAAACTTAACAAAATAAAACAGTAATAAACACGTAAACTCTCCACACAACCTAATCCCATCCCGATCACTCGTTCTCTTCGTGGCCACCTATAAAACAACTCGTACCTGCAAGATAAAACCAAGCAGCCCACCCCCGAGAGGGGTGGGTCAGTTCCCTGGAATGGAACTGGTACGATCCTCCAAAAACCAAATTATAATACAACTCTTAAATAAATAATAGCTTGAATACAATCACTTAAACCACACAGAGGAACAAGGCATTTCACCAATCACCAAATCAAGATAACAAGATAAGGATAAAGGTAAATAATAGAAAGGTAAAGTTAGCCAATCCAAAAACACACCATGAGTTAGTGAACCCCATGCTCAAGTTAGAACCAATTCCAGTTAGGAGTAGAAAGACCCAAGTAGTCACAAGGACTAGGAATGAAGGAGGAGATCCAGGAACCCATAACTCAAGAGTGGAATCAAAACAACTGGGAGAGATGGCCCCCACCGCCAAGTCCAAGTCCTCTTTTAGGACAGGGGATATACAACCCCTCACTGTCTACTACGTCCCTTTTGGACAGGGGATATACAGCCCCTCACTGTTACCATTGAAGACGCGCGCACGTCGAAACAACAAGACCCAGCAAATGGATGAAACGAAATCCAGAGTCAAAGAAGAATTTACCAAGATTGTCCTTCTCCATATTCCCACTAGATCACTAACTACCCAGAGCAATACCAAAAACACTCAGTCCTACAGAGTGCAGAAGCGTAAACCCTAAGCAGTTAATGTCTAATGGAACAACCAAATAGAAGGAACCAAATAACCATGTAAGTTTCACACTCAAGCCTCAGTTAGACACACAAGCTGAGTTAGTCACACACAACCATTTCCTTTTAGAAATCCATTAAGCTCAATTAGCGTTTGTCACCAACCCCATAAGTCTTGTTAGCAAAGCATAAGAGTACGAGAAATCGTACCTGGTATGTGAAGAACAGTAATTAACTTGAATGAGTGATTCCCCAATAGCAACCTATAATTAAGGTGTTCCAAGTGTCGATTAGTTAAGGAACTTATAAACCAAACAACCTCCTAATCTTACTGATTAATAGTTCCAGGTTTACCATTATTCTCTCACAAGGATTTGGGCTAGGTTTCGTTAATTAAATCTTTTGTTAGGCCCATTCCGTTTAAACTGGAACGATTTAGGATTTAACCCTGAGAGTGGCCCAACCTCTCTTTGAATTGTTTAAGTGGGCTTTTGGAGTTCATAGACTTGGGCTTAGTGAGTTAACCCAAGACCATATTACGCTTATGTTGTGTAATTAAACCACAACCGATATACGGTTTATAAAATAAAGTGCTTTCCTTTATTTATTTAATATATATGTATACCCGTATTAGAACTTAATTAAGACATCCCCTATGTAGCTTATTGTATTTAAATTATCTTATTACTTCAAACATTTATCTGCACTCCATGTATGTTTCATAAAGTATTTCTTTTACTA
This sequence comes from Limonium bicolor, assembly GCA_023374045.1. Lineage (NCBI taxonomy): Eukaryota > Viridiplantae > Streptophyta > Magnoliopsida > Caryophyllales > Plumbaginaceae > Limonium > Limonium bicolor. The sequence goes on along the minus strand of CM041778.1, from coordinate 380,306,826 downwards.
TATCTTAGGATATTAGCTTCTATAGTATTAAGTAAATATAAGTGTTGATTTATTAGCTCCCTGTTCTACCCTAAGTTACTACTTTATTCCCTTTTTATATAAGTGAAAAAATATATATTCTCCTTAGTTTTAATTAAGAATATTAACTCCCATATAATATAATAAATAAAATGTAGAATAATTAAATTCCTTGATTTAACATAAGTTTCTATTTTAATTTCTCCCATATAAGTATATATACATATGTAAATAATTTCACTTCTCTTAAAAGCTAATACCCAAAACATTTATAAACATACTGTTATAAAATGTAATTTAGTTTTCCTTATCTTTCCCAGCTTAAAAGTTTATTAACAAACCATACTTTAATTTTTGTTACATTAAAAACCATATATTATAAGTTATTCTTATGAAAAACTCATAAACACAATTTTTAAACCCATTTACCATTGTCCAAAAATTCCCAAATTAATATACAGTAACTATAACATTTTTTACATATTCTAAAATTTTTATTTCATAAAAATATCTTTTTGAATTTACCAAATAATTCCATAATACCCGTAACTTGCAAAAATCATAAATTACGTTTAAAAACTCCAAACTATATTAATTTACATCAAAATAAACTAGATTTTATAAGGAATCTATGGTTAAAATTTCAAGTCAAAACACATTCGGGAAGGCCATTAACTAAATTCAACAAGTTAGAGCTAAATTCTGAAATATTATAAAACTTAAACACTCTTTATTAACCACGATCTAATCTCGACCGTCCAATTCTTTAAAACCCGATCGGACGGTCCCTGAGTCTCTAGTTCATCAGCGAATACCAATCAGGACCTGAGTACTAATTCAACAATTTCTCCTAATCCACAGAAATGAAACTGAGTGATTCTTGTTCCATTAGATTTGAAATTTAATTCTGGTTCCATTGATACTAATTTCGTCTAGCTATAATACAGTGTACAACAAATACGATTCTAGTTCGAAGTTAGGGTTTGTTTCAGTTTTCCGAATACAAATCTTACAAATTCACTCAATCTAACGCTTAATTGATGCAATTGGAACATGGTTTTAACCGATAATGTAAAGCCGATTAGCAAGGTCGAAGGAATTTGAAGAAAACTTACCGGAATTGCAAGAATCGAATGAATTCGATTTCGGTTTCTGGAAAAATTCCCCCTTTACGAACCGATTGAGTAGCCAACTTTACAACACTATAAGTTTCAGTACAGATCGAGTTAGAACTTGTTCTTGGGCCTAATCTAAAGAGGAAACTTAACTCTACACAATGATAGCAAGAACTCACTCTAACTTGCACTACACAGAAAGAAATCGGAGCTGAAAGTTATGAGTTTATACCTTGTGTTCCGGTATGATTTTATGCAGTGGTTGAATCGAGATCTTTAGACGTCTCGCTCTCCCAATAGGTTATGAATCAGCCTTGGTCATCAACATAGAAGTTGTAGTGGGATTAAAGGGCTACACAACGAGCTATAGAAATCGAATTTTGGTTGAAAGATGAGGAAGTTATGGCAAGACGAATCTTACCTGAAATCGAAGGAAACTGGAATCTGCGGTTTCGGTTTTGCAGGGTGGCTACTTTGGATCGAATTTCCGGTTGTTTTAGGATGATCTAGGTTTAGTGTGAGCTATGTTTGTAAAGAGGAAGTGTAGGAGAAGACAACAAAGAAGACGACACTCAAAAATTCCAAAAGATGAGAAAGATATGGAGGTCACAAGTTAGGGCAAAATCAGAAATCGGTTACTGGAAAACAAGGGGATAAAATCGGCTGTGTTGGGCGCGTATCCCGAGGCGCGCAGGTGAGTCAGCAGACTTGCCACATCAGCATTTTTTTCAAAATTTTGGCTCTAAACTTCATTCTATCATAACTTTGGCTAGGATGATCCGTTTTTGATGTTCTTTTTATCGATCTTCATGGTTTTCCATAACCTATTTATTGGTATAGGTTTCATGGCCTGATTGGACCATTCTCAAAAAGTCAACCCTAGCAAGGCTTGAGAAGCTTTAGGGTTTCTAGAATTTTATATTGACTTTTATGTTTCAAACCAATGTTCCAACTCTTTCTAAGATCTTTATAATATACTTGGAGTGTTAGAAACTTTCCAAGATGTATTGACTTATAAATCTTATTATTAAATCCATAATACTATATAATAATATATGGTAATCCAATATTTAATAGTATTCCTTAGGATTAAATGGGAGAAATCCCATGATTTAATTTTCATAATTCCATATAAGGATATAATGATTTATTATTCACAATTCCATACTATAATATTAATTAATGGTATTATTTACGGTTTTAATAAAAGAAATCCCCAAAATTAATTTAAATTAATTTAGGGGTATTTCACTATTATCCGATTTAAATGTTCTAGAGTGCATTTTGTCTATTCGAGAATCAATTCAATTAGGGGGTATTTGTTTCAGGCGGGGGAAACTAAATGGAATCGGAAAGAGAGTGTGGGAGGAATAGAAAAGATTCCTTTTGATTTCTTGGTTGTTTGTTTGAGCTGGGGAAATGAAAATAAATAACCGGTCAATGGCTGCTGGCCATCAGTCAACGGTCATTAATTGCTGGTCAATATTCATCGGTCACAGGTCACAGGTCATTGGTCATTAGTCACCGGTCAATGGTCATATTTCTCGTTTAAAGTGTACTGGGGAAAGGGAATATCATTCTCTAATAGCGGGTGAGGAATCAAATTAGAGGGTTTTTGGGGTGATCCCATTCCCTAATAGCGGGTGAGGAATCAAAATAGAGGGTTTCGGGGTAATCCAATTCCCTTTCCTTTCCTGAAAATAGGAAAAACGGGTAAAACAAAGAGTAGGAAAGGGAATTGATTCCCTTTCTTGATTACCCCAAAATAAATGCCCCTTAATATTAGACTATACGGAGAGTATAACACTAAAAAAATAGGGGAGAAACGGGAGAGTCCTTGCCTTCCTAATCTTGGACCCAATTTTTTTGGTAGTTGACTGGGAGTCCAGTTACAATGGCAATACTATGGCATCAAAAGCCTTTCTCGCCTAGAGTACAGAGCAAAAATACTTGAAAAGGAATAGAGTACAAAAATTAAAGAGGTTTTTGGAAGAAAACTAAAATGAGAGATGGAAGATGAATGTGTTGGCGACATCATTCAGTGCTGGCCCTTTTGACTAAATCTGTTGCTTCTCCCCAGCAAGGTGCCTTGCCTTCGAATACGGCTTTATTCCTTTGGCTCCATATCCCCAAAACGCATGAAGGAGTATAGATGAGCACGACATGCCACATTACTATTGTACAATTCAAACGATCTTTGTCTTCGGCTGTACCTGGGGATGAGGAGTTTATCAACTCCAGCAACTGGCTGATTTGAACGCGTTCACACAAAAATAGGGGCCGCCACCACCTAAGGTTCTACTCACATCCTGAGCTTTGCCAGCTACACATGTCACTGATTCTTTCATGTTATTGATCATTAATTAAATAGATCCTAGGGAAGCAGGATTTTAGTGGTCGAGTACCAACAGATGTCGACCCAAAATTTTATTTTGTTCCCGTTGGAGACTGCCCATATGATATTGTCTTCTATCATCTGTGTCTGTGCTGGCTGCCAGGATGAGATGGAGATGATTGTCTTCCACGCCCCTTACGTTTGGTTCCTTTCCACTTATCATCTGTGATCGGTGAGAGTATTGTTTGCCATTGGCACTTTTCTTCTCCTCTACTCTCTTGCTTCTTATAAGGATTTGTGTAAAGTTTCGGAGATTGGCTTCTGGATTAGGGTAGTGGCAATTGAGGCTTCTCCCGAAATCTAGGTGAAATACCCCAAACTTTTATGTTGTTTAAATGTTAAAACTATGGTATTTAAAGGCTAAAAAGTGCCTGAGAAACATTAGTGAACAATTTAAACCATAGTAAAAACACAATAAAGCACTAAGACACAGTTTGAGCAAAAACATGCTCTAAGCTTGGACTGAACTTGGTTAGGATCCAAAGAGCCTACCAAGACTTTATACATTCAATTATGATTTAATAGGGCTAATTAAGTCCTTAGGAAACTTTGGTAGACAATTAAACAAACAAAACAACAAATAAATACCTTAAAGCCAATATGGGCGAAAATGTGCTCTAAGCTTGGGATAAGTTTGGTTAAGTCCTAATAAGCTTACCAAGACCTTATTTATATGTTAATGAACATATTAAATCAATTACCAAACAAAACCAAGCTTGAAAACAAGTTAAAACACAAATGTGCTTTAAGGAGCCTTAAAGCTCATTTTTGAAAATTGTCTTGTAAATGAGTTTTGAGTGGCTAAATGTCCATCATTACTCTTTAATCAACATGTGTACTACTTAGTATCACATTAGGAAGTCTAGATCAATGGGAAATCAAAAATTCACAAATATGTGCCTTAGTTTGTGAATTGCTCAAATAGTGCTAGTTTAAGTCATAAGTCAACATAAGTTGTTTAGATGGTCAACAAAGACCATATATATATCTCTAATATGTAAGGGGCCACGGTTTTAGTGGTGTGAGTCATCACACTTGCTAGCCAATTAAAAGAAAGAAAGAAAAGTAAGTAAAAGGGTACTTTTGCTTATAACTTAAATATCTCCAAAACTTACCTCTCTCCTCCCTCACTTTCTCTTCTTTTATTTTTGATTCCCACCGTCTCCAACCTCATCCTCCCTTCTCCATTCTCGTTTTGCTACAGCAAGTAGCCATTCTCCATCTTTGAATGCTTGTAACTCATGGCTCCAAGCTCCGAATTCAATCCGAGACTACCGTTGTCTTAGTTAGAGTAAGCTCTACATTCCTATCTTTTCAAATCTTCAAAAGCTCCATTTCGGTGCCATGGAGATTCACCATTGAAGGAGCTTGAGCTCATATTTCCATGCCTTGTCATTCTCCTTTGTTTCAAGGTAAGGAAAATCAAAGAAAATCCAAGTTCCCATCATTTTCTTTGTATAGCCGAAAATTCACCTTACAATGGTGCCTTGTCTTGCTATTTTCTTAGCTTAATTCAATCTTCAAGGGAGTAGGAGGAGTCCTATCTTGCCACTTAACCAAGCTCTCTTTCAAATTCCAAAGGTAATCATCAATTTTAGTGTTTTAAGACACTTATGTAACCTAGGGTTTAATTATGAGTTTGAGTATTAAACTTAATACTCATTACCCTTATATGTGAATTGGTTAGAAGGTTGACAAGTGATATAAGCTCCTTGCCGATTTCCAATCAAGAAAAACAAGAGAAAACAAGTGAGAAAGCTTGGAAAACAAAGAGGTAAATGACCTCTCTTAATGTGGTTTATTGTACTAGGAAATTGAGCTATATTTGCTTAATAAATAACCTAAAGAGCCAATGGGAAAATGATCTAGAAAACTATCCACAAGGTGGACTAAAAGGACATGGGAGCATTATTGTGTGTATTCGCAGGTTGAAGGCATTTAAATGTGGAAATTCAGTGTTTAAGTTTAATGTTATTTAAGGGCCTAAGAGCCAAGCAATTTAAGTTTATGCACTATATTGTGATGTAGTGTTGTTTAAAGGTTTAGTTGTGTGTAAAGAGCATTACTTGTGAATATCATTTTCTTAGATGGTTAAAGGATGAAAAACAATATGTTTGTGTGTAAGGAATGTGTGTTAAGTGATTAAGTGTTCGTGGTTGTCAAAAAGGTGAAAACCTAAGTGTTTGAGTGTGAGAATATACAAGAGAAGATATGACAAAATTTAGTTGATAAACAAAGGAGTTTATGTATTGTAATGAGATTTTATGACCTAGAAGGTGCTAGGAATGGTTAAGTGTAAAGATGGTGAAAAAAGGTGAATCATGGTGTTCTTTGGTGTTAAGATGCCATGGGCATTGTCTTGGAGGATTTAGGACTCAAATGGGTGTTTTAAACACACCAAGGAATTGTTATGTGAGGTGTTAAGTCTTGTTCAGGAGTTGGTAAACAAAGGAAAAGAAATGCCTTGTGAAGGTCTAAGTGTAACACCCCTACTCTAATCGGCTCCTAATCATCTTACTTAACAATATAATCGCAGCGGTAATCTCAACATTGAACTACTGGTGTCACCGTTCTTACTCGCCCATACGAGTAATAACGTGCTTACTGATATATTCTTAAATACGAAACAATTTCTCGCAGTGACAACAAGAGATAGATCTAACCTTCCCAAACCAATATAAAATACATTCACAGCGAGCATTCTAAGTATCCTAATCCTATACACGTTTCTAAGTTCGTATCAAAATGCAACAGTGCATATTTAAAACATTGTAATTAAACTACCCAGCGCGTCCCTCTCTTTGCCGACACCGGAAGCTGCATACCTGCAAAAATGGTTGTTTGTGGTATGGAATCAGCCCCTACTGAGTATGTTACTATATGACTGTCATGCCCCCTCGGACCCTCAGTTATTTGGTCGAGAGCATGCAATTCATTTTCATGCAAGTAGTTTAATGTTAAAACTGTAAAGCAACATATATATTGCAGTAACTCAAATAACAAACAAGCCCCCGGCTTCACACATCGCATCGTGATAACCACTGAAAGCGTTACAACGCTTATATGAGTACAGAGACTCCATTACAACAAACACTTAATAGTTCATAATTGAGTTCGGCGACTCACCCGACCAAACAATCCACCATAATCCACACATGAGTACAGCGACTCGGCACAACCAGTTCACAACACACGATACGAGCACAATGGCTCGTTCAAGCAAATCCACCAACATACCACACATAACCACAAAGCACAACCAATGAACAACAAGGCGAAACAACGAGAATTATAAACGAGTATAAACTCTCATCATTGGCATGCAAGCCCAAATAATTTTGCCTAACGTACGAGTTAATATAGTCGTTCGTAGTTGTTCAGTCATGTCTAATGACAACGCCTCGTTAGAACGACGTGTCTCTAAGTTACCCATCTCTTATGGCGGGTCACCCACGGCAGTAGCCACTCCAGCGGTAGAGTCTCCGACCTACGAACACTCTGTAGTTCGTTGGAAATTTATCCTGATACTTATGGTTACCACACGGTATCCTAGTATCGTTAATGGATTACAGTTCACAGTAAGAGTCACATCTTCTTGATAAACTCATCTCTATACCATCGCATCGTTTTATTATTTTCCTTAACACAACAGACTAAGGTCGTTAGTCCAATCCTGAGTATGTCGACTCGGGATCCAGTGTTAGATACGAGAGCGGCGTTAAAGAGGCCAATGCTCCGTATATAAGTCCAGGTAATATATATATCTTATTATCCTGATGCTACAACGTCTTACTTACGTTCCTTATATTACACATATAAGATAGCATCATTGCCGCTAGTTCGTTTTATATATGTTCATATATACGAACGGTACTGTTATCGTGCAACAGTAATAATAAGCAGCATTAATATACAACTCAAGCATATTAACTCACACAAGCAGACAATCAATCTTATCACAGATTTTCACACAATGTCTGAACTGAGGAAATCCTCAGAGACAATCAAGCCACATAAATAACATACCGTTCACCCTGAAAGTATTACGGTGGAGTATGATTCATCTAGATCCGATGCTCCTCGTGTCGCCTCTAACAATCTATCAATATGCATCACACTATGCATCAGCATCTCATACTAACAATACACTACGGCACCCCGTACCGTTACTAATCCATCCCGGTTTATTCCCCATTGTTAACTATAAACGTCTGTCGGGTTTTTCGGTTTAACTCGGGATTAGGAAAGACGTCATATTTCATGCGTGGTTACGTCAAGTATATTAATATACTTAACTTTAAACGTTTACTATCGCATGTAATTTAATACATATTTGTATATCATATAGCTTGTCACTATACTGCATGAATAATCTTATTGTTTACTATACATCTCTCCTTAGTACTTATTTTCCTAAGGTTTGTTTTTCCAAGTTAATGTGGTATAATTCGTATAATGTATGTAAAAACTTGGAATATATGATTATTCATTATTATTCCGTGTACACTCCTAACATTAGAACTTCCATATCTAATTTTGTATTTTTTTTTTTTCTTTCACCTTATATCATTTTAAATTATGATATACGTGTTATTGAACCATATTGTATTTTTCCACACCATACCATATATTTATTTATATACATGTATTAATGGACCATTTATTTGTGATAATCTTTATGATATATTCATTCTCTTTTAATGAATATTTCTTATATTATAAATGTTATAACCTTTATAACATGAAACCAATATTCACTAGTGCAGAATGTTTTTAACCACGGTTAAAAAGCCTATATACCACGGTTTGGAACCGTGGTTAATACGCGCGTCGTATATTCGAAATGCCTATAAACCACGGTTCAAAACCGTCGTTTAAAAGTGCGATTATAAACCACGGTTGCTATATGACCGTCGTTTAAAGTCGTTTTTGTCGCGGATCAGACCGATTTATACCACAGTTTGGCTTATAACCGTGGTATATAAGGCTTTTAAACGACGGTTCCTCTGTAAAACCGTGGTATATGACACTTTTATACGACGGTTCTGTAGACAACCGTGGTTTAAATGTCGTTCCACTGAATTTTAAACCACGGTTTTCAAGTAACCGTGGTTTTTTTTTTTCTTTTTTTTTTTTAGTTTTTTTTGTTTTTTAAGCCTCTACCACAAATGTTTTCCACAATTTACAATCGCATATACAACCTGTACAGGGCATCCAACTGGTATTGCCCTTTGATAACCAACCACACTATATGACCATAAACCAAAGTTGCCAGTTTGAATTGCAACATTGAAAACGAATTGCAAACAAAACCATTCAAACTTTCAAAAATAAGAGAGAGTTGAACTTTACAAACTTTGAGAGTATACGTTGTTTCAGCAAAAACAAAAGTCTAAGTCTAACTACACTAGGATAAGATCTAAGTAACACTCAAGTAATTTTTACACCAAAACTGCGATAGATGATCTCTTACAAAGTCGAGATCCATTTTGGAATACGTGCTCCCTGCTTTTGTGAAAAAAGAAACGATCTGTCCATAAAAAGAAACTGATCATCATTAGTACACAATTTTATTTCAAATGCAATAACTTTAACTAAAACTTTGATTGGTATGGTTTACCTTGTCATCATCAGCAAGCGTGTCAATATTTTGTACAATCTCGAACATGTACCGCATCACATAATAGCCACAGCTTCGTGAATCAGGCTGCTGAGGACACTGTCATCACACCATCCATGGATTACCAACTTTAGATAGATCAAAAAATTAAACGTTTAACTTTAATACAAAAATGCATAAATTAAATGATTACTTACACGTATGTAATGGAAGTCCAAGATGGAGAATGGTTTCTTTCGCATCACCCAAACCAAGCTTATGACCCCTGCATAAATACAACATTTTAAAATGAAGCCATTTATTGTCAATAATCTAGGACAAGCTTAAAATAATACAGAATGCATTAAAATTTTTGAATACTCACTCCTTCAAATATTTCTCTACAGCGATCTCTCGAAGGTCATCAGGGCCGCCCAATGGGTCTAGTATCAACAACATGAGGTGTCGATACACAACACCATCAACATCCAATGATTGCTGCAACAGATAAACAAAGAATGTTTTGTAGAACAATATTTTTAATTATCACAATTAGGAAGCGAAAAATTCCAGTTATTGTGTACTTACATCTGATGATATGGGATCAGCAAATATTTGCTTCTTCTTCGCACCGCAGCACAAAATCCCTGCCTCACGTGCTGTGCACATCCTTGCGCATCCAATGCGGCCTGACTTGCTGACATCAATTGTGGGCACAAGAAAGAGATGGAAGATAATCTCTTGTTCGATATCAGTCTAGTAGTCAAACACCTAAACAACATTTTTTCATAAGATATGTTAAATAGCTTAAAAAATGAAAGATAATTTAATAATTTAAAAGATACTTACACACAATAGGCCTGAATCACAGAGATGTTAAGCAGGTCTCCCATCAAAAATTCTTTAGATCGCTCACGGTAATCATCAGATCTCTGGGATCGGGGGAGTGGAAAACATGCTTAGACACTTTCATGTTGAAATTGGTGACAGACTGCGGCTTCGTCATGAAAAAGTCATACAACATTTTTTGATGGGAGGTCAACATCTTCAGATACTTGGGTGTCAGAATGGGGGATCTCCTAGGAGTCATATCGAAAGGTTTGACCACTTCCTTTCTCACACTCTGACTCTCCTCATTTGATTTCACAACTTCCTTCCCCTTATCCACTTTCCTCTTCTTAACCGGTCTTAATTCCTTATCAATCTAATAGTATACAAATTTAAATAATAACATATCAGTCAACAGTCAAGTTAAAAACTAAACAGTAAGCATGTAATTAAATAGTTTACCTTGTCACTACTGACATCAATGAGAGAATATGGCCATGGAACAACTGAAGATTTTGCTTGACCTATTTTACTCCACTGATTCCACTCCAACGGAAGGGGAGAGTCCTCATGACCTTTCACAATATCGTCTACCATCACACGAGCGTGGAGAGGTGGGATGGGCTTGAAATGTACTACAGTGTTCGGTCCGGTCTGTAAAACCCGACCGAATGCAACATGAACAGTCCCACAATCCAACACTTGAAACAAATGACATGATTTAGCCACCTACATCAACTCACAACAGTAAGCAAGCTAATAAAATTATATTGTTTTAAAAGTAATGTTAAAATAACTAAGGAGAAAAAAGAACAAACCGAAGGTTTTGATAAGGAATGTGTCTCTGGTAGGAGAAGAAGGTGCAGGATGATCGACCATCGGAGTATCCGCCGTCGTGGTAGGAGCAGACGTCGGTGTAGGATCATCGACAGTATCCGCCGTCGTGGTAGGAGCAGACGTCGGTCTAGCAGTAGGTGCCGGTGTAGGAGACACGGCCACTATCGATGTATCCGCCGTCGCGGTAGGAGTAGACACCGGTGTGGAGTAGGTGTCGGTGTAGGAGCATGCACCTGGCCCAATACTAAAGCCTCAAGTCTTCGCAGGCGCTCCTCGTAGGCTTGACGCTCCTCAGCGTGGCGTCTTTCCGACTCAGCGTGACGTCTCTCCGACTCCTCCAACCGGTCATGCACCCGTTCATCCACCATTCTCTCTATCATTTCAGCCTGTGGTACTCTCGATCGAGACGGAAACACGTCTTTTTCGAACTTCCCCTCCAAGCCCCCGCACTCGCCCTGGATGATCCTTTTGCCCAAGGGCCTTATTCAGTGGATCATCCTGAGACGGAGGGGCCGGAACCATCTCCCATCGCTCAGTCGAGCCAGACTATTTTAAATTAACAAAATATTAGAAATGAACTTACTAATTAGTAAACAAACAACTTTAATATATATACTTACAATCTTGGACGCCAACTCAGCAGTCTCGCTCTGCGGGAACACATATACTCCCTCATCATTTTTCTTCATGCGACCCAGCATAAATGTTTGCACCCTACTTGCATCATCAACATCATCAATAACTGACTGAGTGCCGTCTTCATTAGTTTCGTCAGTAAGCCCTCGCTCTTCCACTTCTCCAACCGCCCCGTGTATCCAGCTCGCCCCATGAAGTGCTTGTAGATATTCTTCGCCCGGTTACGTCTCGCTTGTTCTTGTTTCATCTTTACAAAATTTGTATATTTGTAAGTTATACATAATAAAAAAAATATATGTTAAATTTTATTCCTTAAATAATTAAGAAAGAATAATTGTAAAAGTACCTTAAACTCTTCAGTCTGGCGATAGTCGTAGAATATCTTCCACTCCTCCTCCGTGATCATACCATCATACACTACCCACGGCGGTGACCTCTTGGAGCCCGGTTTGTTAATCCAGCCATCTACCAACCGATGCTTGAACTGTCGCAGTGATGTCGCTAGAAGTGATTCAATCTTCGTCCGAAGTTCATCCGCGACTTTGTACTTCTTCTGCACCATCTGCCAGATGATGTCTTTGTCTGCCTTTTCTTGATCTTTCCAATCCTTATTAATCGAGCAATGGGATTTTACCATCAATCCCAAGTAGGAAGCAAACTGCTGCTTCGACCCACCACGATGTCGGAGGTACTTGTCCCAGATCAAATCGATGGGAGAATTTTTCTTCTCCTTCAACCCACGGGTCGGTCCACGTCCCTTCCGAGGGTTCTGCGAAGTAGATGCGACTGGTGGTTCTTCAGTAGGGACGTCATCGTCAATATCATCCAACCCCAACAGTAAGTCCTCTTCGACTCTATCGTCAGGATCCATAATCTGAAAAATAATCAACAATTAACAAGGTTAATACGAACATCTACTGAATCAAATATTGAAACATGACAAAAATGAAATAATATAATATTGTCAACCAAACTTACAAAATAACATTTCATCGTTCAATCCACAATCCTTCATTGTGGTCGGACCTTCGATATTCAAAATTAGTTACATTATCTACCTCCATCGGCAACCGAATAGGTACATCTGTTTCATCTTCACAGTCGTATTCATCCTCATCAACAATATTATCAATCCCAACTATCGATCTTTTACTCTGCATTACAATAGACCATCTGGGATTAGACTGATCACGACAGTAGAATACTTGTTTTGCCTTTGACGCAACAATAAAGGGTTCATCAGTAGGAGCCGCTGTCGTTAAATCAACTAGCTTCATACCATGATCCTCCTCACGATATCCCTGTTTGTTGTCCACCCATTTGCAACGAAATACGCAAGTTTCATAACTAGTGTAATTCAAGACCCAAATATCCTCAATAACACCATAATATTCGTTCTTCAGTGTATTACGACTTGTTCCTGTGAAAATGTCTTGTGAAGCGATAAGATGCACACCCACTGTTCTGGTTTGTCGATTTACAATCTTGACGTGCAGTGTAAAAAGAAAATCCATTTACATCATATCCTTCATAACAACACATCGAGATTTGGACCAAGTGCCAGCAACTGGATCATTTCATCCACGTTCCTGAATCTTCATACAACACCTTCTGTCTGAACCACTTAACAAATGTTGCATTCTGCTCTTTTTTAATATTTGGCATTACTCATCGTTGGGTGTTTTGTTTTGAGGTAGGCTAGGTGTGCATCGAAATACGGTTCAACAACTTCAGAATGATTCAACACAACCAGATGTGCCTTGTTCAATGTATCAATATCAACTCTGCATAATTTTTTTCCCACAGGTACCAACCCCTTTAAGCCTGCCATCATGTCTTGCTTTCGGTAATCCAATAACATCAACACCGTCTAAGTAATGAGTGCAGAAGTCAACTACTTCCTCTGTTACTGTCCCTTCAATTATGCTTCCCTCTGGACGCCGACGGTTTTTCATTTTCTTTTTCAGTATACCCATATATCTCTCAAACGGATACATGTATCGAAGGTAAACGGGCCACAATGTTTGATCTCTCTAACAAGATGAACAAGTAGATGCACCATAATATCAAAAAACGAAGGAGGAAAATACATTTCCAACTGACACATGGTGATCACAAGGTCATTCTGTAGTTTATCCAGTGTCTCCACATCAAGCACTTTACACGAAATTCCTTTGAAGAAAACACAAATTTTGTAATAGTTTTCCTGACATCAGCTGGAAGGATTCCACGGAGAGCAACCGGAAGTAAGTGCTGCATCAGCACATGATAGTCGTGAGACTTCATCCCTACCAATTTAAGATCAGACATTGATACCAAACTTGATATGTTCGATGAGTAACCGGATGGCACTTTAATATGACGAAGAGAATACAAAAACTTATTTTCTCTTCTTTGGATAATGTATGACAAGCGGGAGGCAAGAATGTTCTTTTCCCTCTTTGTTGTGGCGCGAGTTCTTCTCGTATACCCAATTCAACCAGATCTTTTCTACCCTTTAAATGGTCTTTTGTCTTTCCTTTCACGTTTAGTAGTGTCGCAGATACACTTTCACCAATGTTTTTCTCCACGTGCATAGCATCAATGCAATGTCTCACCTCTAAATGTTGCCAATATTCAAGTTCCCAAATATTGATTTTTTCTTCCAGATGCTCTTTTCAGTGGCTTTAATTGGTGGACCGAAGTTGTTCACAACATTCTTCAACTGATTGTAAGTCTCAGCAGCAGATAGTGGTGGTCGAGCGACTGCATGATCCGTTTTTCCATCAAACTCTTTTGTCATCTTACGGTATTTGTGCCCTTTAGGGAGGAATTTCCGATGGCCCATGTACACATTTTTTCCACTGTGTTTTAACCGTATACTGCAAGTTCTATCTCCACATATAGGGCACGCTAGAGCTCCTTTAATTGTGTATCCCGAGAGGTTACCGTATGCAGGGAAATCATTGATCGTACAAAACAACATAGCCCGGAGCGTGAAGTTTTCCATACCATATGAATCATACACCGTCGCACCTTCATTCCACAACAATTTTAAATCGTCAATAAGTGGTTGCAAAAACACATCAATTTTGTTTCCCGGTTGTTTTGGACCCGATATCAACAGAGAGAGGAGAATATGTCTGGGTTTCATACACAACCATGGCGGCAGATTGTATATTGTCAATAAAAAAGGCCAAGTACTGTGTATACTGCTCAAAGTGCCATAAGGGTTCATCCCATCAGTGCATAAACCAAGTCTTAAGTTCCTTGGGTCTGTACCGAATTGAGGGTATATTCTGTCAATGTTTCTCCATTGTGGTGAATCGGCTGGATGTCTCAATTTACCATCATCCTTTCTATGGGTAGCATGCCATCGGAGGTTCTCAGCATCTTTCTGAACTGCAAACAAACGTTTGAATCGGGGAATTATCGGTAGATACCACAACACCTTCGCAGGAGAGCCCACTTTAGTGCTTATGTGGTTTCTGTCACCCTTTTTTACATAGCGTGATTCCCCACATTCAGAGCAATGGTCATCCAACTCATTCTCCTTCCAATACAACATACACCCATTTGGACAAGCATGTATTTTTTATATTCCATACCCATCGGACACATTAACTTCTTTGCCTCATAAGTTGTTGTGGGTATCACATTGTCCTTTGGTAGTACATCCTTCAGCAGTTGTAAAAGATCTGTAAAACTGACATCACTCCATCCATGTCTCGCCTTCAGATTGAATAGTTTTAGGACAACGCTCAATTTGTTTTGCTTTGCGTATCACATCCACTGTACAACGGTTCCTTTGATGCTTGCATCAGATTTTCAAATGTTTTGGGTTTGTTGGAAAAATGTTGTTCAACATCTTCCATCATCGCATTAAGGTCCTCCTGATCATCTGAATCACTAACTAGTGAATCATCTTGAGTATCCCCAAAATCCTGTGAAGCATCCATTTCTGATTGTTCTGCAACGACGTTATGATCAGCACATTCAAACACTTGTACTGAATGTTGACCATGCAGTATTGTTATGGCTTCATAATCTTCTGTAAACCCTCTGCGAATCAGATGATCCTTAATCTTGTCCACACCTCGGTATTTGAAGTCGTTCTTGCAATCGACACAAGGACATCGAATATATCCCTTATCCCTTGGTTTCAGATTGTCAACAAGGACTTTGCAAAATTTATTGACCCCTTCTAGGTACTTGATGTCCAATCTGTCACTGTACATCACTGAGCGCTCCATCTCCTTTTTCAACACACACCAGATGTCGTGAACTCGTTCCATTGATCTCCTCTTTTTTTATTTACAGATTTAACAACCTAAACCTATCCAATCACCTTCGATCTCACATAGGAACAAGTTAATAATATACAGTAGTTCAGTGATAATTTCGGCAGCATTACCCTACAGTTCTCCTAGTGTAGATATATATATATATAATATATATATGAATCGTTTCAATTCACATATATATATGTACACTAGAAGAACACTAGGGTAATGCTGCTGAAATTATCACTGAACTACTGTATATTATTAACTCATTCACAACCTAGATGGTGAGATCAAAGGCCATTGGACAGTCCCAACAGGGACTATCTAAGACATACCTCTATCAGGTAAATCTCAGACAGGTAATTCTATGTTTGAATTGATTTTCCATTGTTTAATAGAAAAACAAAAATAAATTGAAACATTTTAAATACCAACCTGATGAGTACTGGATGGTCAGCTAGCGCGAACAGCACAGAAGAAGGAGAAGTAGGCAAATGCTCTTGCGCGTAGTATATAACACCTATTCAATGAAATTAGAATAAGGTTTTAATTTTATAAAAACTTGAATAATTGAACATATTAAACAAACGAACATAGCTTAAATTCTGGAAAAAATTTGGCATGACCTTTGCGTATTTTTAGACACTCCACATTTTTTTAAGGCAGAAATTAACAAACATAGCAGCAACATTAACTCTCGGCAAACCATACGAATTATTATCAGACAGACAAGTATGCATATAGTAAATGTATATATATATATATATATATATAATATAATATAATGATCAATGAACAAAAACACCCCACCCCATTTCAACCCCATCATCACATTTCAACCACACTATGCAAATACATATTCTAATGATTGCAGAATACAAGTAGAATTTAGTATAACGTCTATTTGTGACAATATTATATATATATATATGTACATATATATATACATTTATATGTATTTGTTTCTAAAATTATAATCAGAAATGCAAGTGATTTACCGTGGGTTCTGATCAGGCAAACCGGTGGCAGAGGTTGACAGCAGCAGATAGTGCGACAAGTAGACAATCCGACTGTGTGTAGTGAATACAATGAAATTAGAGTACAAGGTTTTAATTTGAAAAATATATGAATAATTGAACAAATTAACAAACAGATATATTTTGAATAAACCATAACATTTTTAAAAAACTAACCTAATGATGAATAAGGATGATCAAGTCACAAATGGGAAGGAAGAGGGATTGTTCAACCGTAGAAACACCTATTCAATAAAATTAAAATAAGGTTAAATTCTGGAAAAAATTGGCATGACCTTTGCGTATTTTTATATACTCCCACATTTTTTTAAGGCAGAAACACATAGTACCAACATCAGAAAGACTACTACGAAAACCATTTCATTTCCCCTGCATAAACAAACATTTAAGAGAATTGTAGAGAATTGTTTTCATTCTTTTTCCCCTGCATAAACATACGTCGTACGACTCTCTCTCCCTCCCTCCCTCGATCGCAATAACAACAACATAATAATCATAATGTGACAGAAAATATAATATCTCAACCGACACTAGAAAATCAAAACAACCAAAACAAAGAAGACATAAACAATTAACACATCAGTCCACCATAGCTATCAGACACCATTGGAAATCCCACGCATTCAACACCGAGAGATCGATTCGATAATCAAACCCATTGCATATATATATATTCTACATTGAGTGAAGATAAGTGAAAGATTAATGTCTTTGGATGAAACCCATAAATTGAAAGATCCAAAATCCCAACTCTCTGCTATCAATCCCTAGGAAAACTAATCACAAAGCTGTTTCATTAATGAACAAAACCAGCCACCCAAATCAATCTGTTTCTCGATCATTATTTCATCACTGAAGTAAGTTAGCTAACAGATAATGCAAGAAACCATATCAAATTCAACAGCCTCCTTACTCACACACGAATCCCCACTTCCACTTCCTCCACTTACCATTTCTCGTTCACCACAGAGCTTATCCATGTCAATCTACAAAACCACCATCGCGTACAAAACCACCATCGCAAGTCTCCACGGTTTATCACTCCTCAGTCGTAGACACTCGATCATATATTATACACTCCATACAATAAAAAAAAACGAAGATAGTTTAGGGTTTACCTTGGGGCACCGGCGCTGATGAGGTCGAGACTTCAGGCGAGGGGGACGGTTGGTGAGGCGGCCGAGAATGGCGACGCGGGCAGAGACAGAGGAGGACGGCACACACAGTCGACGGCGAAGGAAGATGGGCACAAGCTCGACGGCGCCGGAGGAGGAGGACGGGCACAAGCTCGACGGCGGGGAGACGGGGCGGTGGAAAATCGTCGATAAATCGTAGGGGAAACAGAGAGCGGGGAGGAGGAAGAAGAAAGGTCGGGTTTTTATTTTTATTAAAAGACTTTTAAACGACGGTTAATCAAGGAACCGTCGTTAAAGACGTATGTGACTGGACAAATAAACGACGGTTTTTGTAAAAACCGTGGTTTATAATTCTTTCGGTAAAACTTTAAACGACGGTTGCAAACGAACCGTGGTTTATAAACCCTTTATACGACGGTTAGTACTGAACCGTCGTTTTATCTTCAAAGCGTACGAACTATATATGACGGTTATATGGAGAACCGTCATTTATGCAATGAGGCGTGCACTATATATGACGGTTTGCTTAAAAACCATGGTTTAAAATATTTAAACGACGGTTAAAGATTTAACCGTGGTTTAAAGTGCGTCATTTAAAATCTTTTTTCTACTAGTGATTATAAATTCTTGTTCTAAAAATCCCATTAATTCCGACAGCATTATTTTCTTGAATATTACAAATCCACCATATACTCATTATAATGTTATACTATAGCTATATAACATATATTATGACATTTATGTCATTAAAACTTATAACCTATAGTTATGAATTGTTATAAAATACCAAATGGACCATTCGTTTTATTAAATCCCCATACTTTCAGATTTTGCAATAAATCCCAAGTTATATTCCATTGTCACACTTATAACATATACCTTATGTTATAATCCTTAAACCTAATATAATTATAACCTATAGTTTTAAGAGGTATAATTTTCGAACAGACCCTGGGACTGTTTTAATTAAATTCCCGTCACCTAACTTGTATATTTACAAAATCTTCCCAATTTATAATACATAGTTTTCTAACAACATTAGAACTATATATTATACATAATCTTTATAAATCTTGTGTATAACTCCAAAAATTACCAAACTATACCAAAAGTTATAAATATTATTCCTAACCTATACTTTCTATAATTCTTGGTTTTCACCCCCCTTTGTTACCCATTTGTAACAATGTTATAAAATATCATATATTATACTTACATAATTCATATAAACTCCAAATTTAATCAAATAAACTTCTAAAATTCCTAATAGCCCATGGTGTTTATAATACCATTTTACACCCTTTATTTTCGGTAATAACATATTCACCACATATGTTATAAAATTGTTACAATTAAATACATAACTTATTATAAAACCTTAAATAAGTTATCTAACTTATTTAATTTGGTCAAACCCTACCATATGGTCAAGGTTGACCGCCTTACTATTTCCTTGACCATTAATTCCTATATATTACGGTTTACACCCATAACTTTCATTAATTACCATTTAACCCCAAAACTTTATATAATCTTACAATTTTTATATAAACTCCTTTAAACCTCCAATTTTCAGTTATATCCTTTTATAGCCCCCAATTTTAATTTAATTACACTATAACCCAATAATGTGCGGTAATGCATATTTAGCACCTAAACTTAATTAAAAGCTTATAAATGCACAAATAAAATGGCCTAAAGTACATGGCCTTATTACAAACATTGGCTTGTAAAATAATTACACATAAATGTCCATAAAAGCCTTAAACTCTCGGCCCTTACACATATGTTTTCTTTATTTACCAATTTTCCACATAATGTCTTAAATTTGACAATTATGCTAATTAATTTGTTATAAAATTTACTAAACCATTCCTTAATCACCTAAGGTCAAAATAACCTTAAATACATTGTTCACTCATGGCACAATTTATATAAATATGTATAAGCACATATTAATATGCCAGTGAAGGTTTAAGTGATTTATACCTTGTTTTTGCCTAGTATATGCCTTGTTTGGCCACGGCTGTATGGAGATCTATTTTCCACAGCTTAGTTTACATGTTTTCAAACAGCAATTAAGCATGATTAGTCTCCAAGCAGGATCTAACCATAAGAAGTGTTTAATGTCAATTTTCAAGGTAAAATTTACCTTAGAACACCAAGGTATACAAGGTTGATCTCGGCCTGTATTTACAGTAGGCAAAGAATGTTAAAAGAGCTACTAAACCAAGCTTTAAACTGGTATAACTCAGATTAGAAGATAGCTAATCTTTACCTTGTTTAAAATGCCTAAAATGGTGTTTTGGCTTGGATCTGGTCATACTTCGAAGCTTTTGATGTATCAACTGGATAAGTATGTTAAGATGGAGATTATAAGCTTAGAAAAAAGTTTCACAGCCGAATTTGAAGGGAATCAAAAGATATGTGCTTAAAGCACATTTTTATACCTTAAGGACAAGATTAGCTTCCTCCACCTTCTTCCCTTGTTAATGTCGAGATACACCCTCCATTTAACCTCCAAAACAACCTAAGAACATTGATGGAAGTGGTTGATACTTTGCTCCATTGAAAGAGGAAGAAATTGTGAAAAAAATGAACATTTAAAGGCTTAATTTGCTTACCGAGATCAATTGGTGTTCTTCTCCGAGTATGGCTTGTTAGCCACGGTTTTGGAGCATAAAATGAGAGGTTGGAGGAGCTGCTGTCGGCTGAGGTTGAAGGTGAGTGAAGAAGAATGATTGGAAAGGCTTAATTGAATTGGAAAAGTAATAAAAGTAACTTTTACTATTGCAAATTTGGTATTAGGTAGCTAATTTGTCTAACAATGATTGTGAGCTGTCTCCTCTCCTCCTTGCCTGTCGACTTCCTTGGTCAATTGGGTCAATTAATTGACCATTGACCATACTTGGTCAACATTGACTCGAACGGGCCCCACTTTAGGGTTTTATTAATATTTTAATATTAAATTTGTAAAAATTCGTAAATTTCTGGAATTAAATTCCTAATATGATATAATATGATAAAATATCATATTTAAAGGTAATTATCCTTTAAGCCCATTAAAACCCAATTTAGAAGGCAATCTCACAAAAACGTGCTTTAAGGTGTTTTAGTGCACATTTTGTGTTGCAAGGTGCTTCTGAGCTTAGCTTTCTTTGATAATAGTTTTTTTGTGTTCCTTACTTCATTATAATACTTAGGAATTCACTTTGGAGTCTATTTTAGGTCATACAATCTTTATGGTGCTTTAAAGCACATTTTTGGCTTTACCGATCTTAAGGCGTGTTTTGCCTTGTTGAGATCTTTTAGATTGTTCCCCAATAGTATTTAGATGTTTATTAATCATCTTAGATCATTAGTAGATCATTTAATTAAGTTTTAAAGGTTAGGGGTATTTCAGTCTACCCCCCTTAAAAAGGCTTCGTCCCGAAGTCCTTAATCCTCTACAGTTCACCTAAGGAATCAAGTTCCACTAAGTAACCCAAACAGTCCATTGCTAGGGAGTAACTCCAACTAGGTTCAGAACTAGTCTTTATGTATCACATTTGATACCGCATCTCTACCTTATTCCATATAGTCAATAATCATGACACATTCATTCATAAACAACACCAAACAAGGTGCAAAACTCATAGTACACAGCACTAGACAAGGTGCAAAACTCATGGTACATAGCACTAGACAAGGTGCAAAACTCATAGTACACAACACTAGACAAGGTGCAAAACTCATAGTACACAGCACTAGACAAGGTGCAAAACTCATAAAGTACTCAAAGGTGGGATACTCCACGCATCCCTATCTACATGTTAGTATCTCGCGAGGATACCCACACATCATTCCACATGTATGTGTGCACATATAGTTAACGTTGACAAATCACAGGGAAGCAGTCTTAAAGACCAGGACTTGATGATCCCCAACCCAACCAACGTCTACTACCCTACCGTGGACACACCGGTTTAATAACGAAGGACACTGCGGTCCACGGCTCCTCGGACAGTATCACCTTATTTCCTTAGTCACCCACAGACAAACCGGTCTAATGACAAAGGGCTCTGCGGTCCACGGCTCTCTGGGTGATGTCACTCGCAGACACACCGGTCTAATGACGAAGGACTCCACGGTCCACGGCTCTTCGAGTGACGCCCTAAATTCCAATTTCTATTCATATCTGTGTCCACTTGTAGGAAGTTTCGAGAGTCATTCAACCCCGACGTGGTCAGCGTCAGTGTTGAACTATCTCTCACCTCAATTTGTGTTCGGTTTCGCTTGATCGGACCAGGATCAAGTTCAACTTCCCACGTCAATTTCAATCAATCAATTGTTTATTCACTTCTAATCTTGTTTCCTCTTGATGTTTGCCAGCTTGTGTTCTATAGATACACAAGTCAACTAGTGTAATTAATCTAATCATTGGCATATAGGATCATGTATCCTAACCATGTACCAAGTTCACTCGACTTATAATTATTCATACAATTTCCTAGAGGTTTACCTCCACTAGGTTACACATCGGTCTCATGCCGACTTACTCATCGCATTCCAATAATCGGTTTCATACCGAGTCACAAATCATATAGTATGGAGCTTTCTACTCCTTCTATTTGCCATCTCCCACCGAAGCTACCAGATAGACCTACTTGAACTCTCAACCGGAGCTAACAAGTTTGGCGTTTATGTGTTTAATGTTCGCAACGTTTGCATAAATAATCGGAAATAGAATAAGAACACTCTATCTGTTCTCCCTTTCCTATTCACCACAGGAATGCGAACTAATATATATATATTCATACACATAATACATCACAATATTACCTCAAGTAATATAACACAGCCATAATACTTGTACTCTACGTACAATAATAGTTTGCAGCATATGTACCATGCGCTACGTACTCCTACGTACGGTATTATTTAATCGCTCTACCCCCCCCTTAAAAATGATTACGCCCACGTAATCTACGAATATATCATCGTGAAGTAATAAGTTCAAGATGTTCCAGTCCAGTGGAATTATTCGTGCACTAATGTGCTACATATTTCATTACCTCTTTTTATAGGGTCGACTTTAGCCCCTCAGGTTATACTGTCTATCTTGGTTAGGTGTATGTATATTCATATACGGTTTGATCGGGAGATGTAAACACGTCATTTGTTTCCCCAAACCCGCTAGGTACGTCAAACCTAAGCAATATGGGCCCACTCGCTCCGCAAGCAGTATGCCCAATTACCTTATGGTTAGTTTACCCCTCTTAGGTAGTATTTTTATGTCGGTTTCAACTGCATGTGACGGTGTTTTCTACACGGTCTTTCATATTTATGGGAATGGAGTAATTTATTTTACTGTGGTATCGTTAGTCATACACGCTTATTATTTCGACTAGTCATTCTATTCAATCCTCCTGAATTCTATACATGCTCATGGTATATTCCCATGAGTTCATGCCACCCTACCGAACTAACTTTCGGTATAAGTGTTGTCGAGCTATGCTCTAGCATCTAGTGCTTGCAACAGTTGTCTCTAAAATATTAAGACGAGTCTGATATGCGCATCTAATTGGCGCCTCATGACTTCCCTCTGGAATGAGTTCGTTATTTGGGTACCTTGTAGGTCCGCTTTTGCTAGTGTGAACTCGTATCCCTCGTGTGTTGGTACTTTAGTATCCACATATATGGTTCATCCCTCTTCTCGATTAGGGGAATCCATTTGTTTATCTATGTTCCACCTTCTGATTCTTACCAACATAATTCGGTTAACAGTTATTATAATGGTCGCTTGTTGCGCACCATGTACCAGTCGATTGGACGGTTATCCGCCGTTGCGGTTTGCATGGAGTATCTAATCTCCAGCTTAGAGTATCTCTTATAATGCTCGCTTTTGCCCTTCGTCTGTTGTAAACGTACAATACAACTGTGGGTTTTAGCTTAGTATTCATTTTCTGTTCAATCCTAATTGGTACTAACATACTAACGTTTTATGGCTTGAGCATGTGGTTATTATTATTTAATGCGACATCATCGCAGCGCCCTCAGCGTGTGGTATAACTCTCTCTGTGCCCCCTTTTTGGGTAGCATCTATTATCACAAAGGTTTCTCTAATATAACTTCCTTAGATACCACAATTCCCCTTCTCATTCATGGGTTCAACTTGCCATTACCATTAAATTGGCCTTAATTTCCTCGTTTACTAAAATCCATAAAACTTATGTTCTGACTCCTCCACTGTGGAGTTGCGACCTTATGTCACTTTATTATTAAGCTATCCTTGATTTTCCTAACCTTGCTAGTTTGACTGAGATCTCTCTCGTCGCTACATGGTTTACCTAGTCAGGGTTCCATTCGCTGACTTAGACACAGAGTTGATTACCTCCTGGGTCCTTACACTACTCGTTTACATGCATGGGGTACCATACTGATACATTACTACTTACCCAACTAACTTAATATAGTTTGTCAGTCCCACAAGCTCCTAGTAGTGCGGTCGTCCCATGTCTCGTTTAGTGCACTCGTAGCGTTCGTACCCGGTGATTATCGTACTCTTAGTCTCGGTAATTTATGTTTGAGTAACTATGCTGCCAATTCTTAACCTTTAATGTCAGAATGGCCCTAATATTAGGTTCTATGGTTTCCTTTATTAATGCGTATTTCCTTTACTTTCTCTAAGATAGGTGTTTGCGACTTATCGCCCTAATTCTGGTTTCCACATGCTCGTCATCTGGTATTTGTGAGTGGGGTCAGTAACTACTTATTATCTCTCTCGTTCACTCCTAGGCTGTTAACGCCTTCAGATATGAGTTTTCAGTATTCGAATCCTACCCAATCTATTGGGTTACACCCTATGGTGTTTCCGGACTCCATGATAAAGGTTGACACCTCGTGTTTCCCCTGTCTTATGATAGTCCCGTTAGTCTGATGTTAATCAGTACTTGTGATTCATCACCCTTGTCCCCATAGTTTTGGGTCACTTTGGTGGTACTAAGTATCCTTCCGTAGGCCTATGCCATACGATATTCAGACTCAATACTTATTCTGATAGTTAGATGATTGTTAGTCTTGTTATTTAATTTATTCCTGTTGGTTCTAATACTTTCTCCTGAGGTTACAATTGGATGCCCACAACTTAGTGGTTTCCACTAATCCTTCCTCTTCATTGTGTAGTCCTTACTCTCATTCAACTCATATTTCCTCCATCCTCTTTGAGGTAACGGTATTTTCCGTAATCAGGCAATTTTCACTTTTTAGTTTATATCCACTGCCCTCCATACGGGAGTCTAGCAGCATAACGGATCAACAACACCTCCGGTGTGTGTGCTGCGGCATTACATTGGCCCTTTTTATTGCACGTTCACATCTGCCTATTAATTTTTTTAAAAGTCCTGACTCGTATAGCTCACTTCTTGCCCTCTGGTAGTGTTCAATGGTGGTGGTTTTAACCATGAGTGTCGCACACTCTCTAAATATGGTTATGCTGGTCCTGAAGACCCGTCACTCCCCACCGGTAATGATTGACGTTTAATGTCCATACCGGCACTGGGTTAGGCTTGTAGGCACTAATTATTGTTATTCTCATTTACTCCCCTTTTAATATTCTACTAAATGGTGTATTATTTTCAGGTTAATGGTCAGACCGGTTAGGTCTTCCCGAGGTTTTTCGGCCTCAACCCAAGGGTTTCGTACCCCTGCCCTTAAGAAGGCTGTGTCCTACTTTATTGTATTACAGACACATAAGATTTAGTGTTAATTGGTAACCGCCTGGACCACTACGTCCTTTAGGGTTAATTTACCGTCGCTGCACTTGCTGTAGCAAGTGCTCAAGGCAGGTTGAATTTTTAATGCTTTGATTAATGTGGCACTTGCAGTGGCAAGTGCACCATGCAGACTGAGCCATCGGTACGGTGTGTCAGTGCAGTGCTATTCTTTAATTGGGTTCCTGGTCAAGTCAAAAGTTCTTGTTCAAATTAATACAGTCTCACTCCCGCACTCGTTCCCACAAGTTTACCGTGGTAGTAAGTTCTTACTTTCCTCACGAGGCGTTGCTTGATAGCAACTTAGCGAGTTCTTGTTCCTACAGTTCTCATGATCTTCCTCATGCACGTCGGGCCATCTTTGAACCTTCAGTGTTGCATGGTTTTAGAGTTACTCGCTTCGGGTGAGACTTCTATAAGTCATCCATTATGTCCGTACATATATCATAACTAATCATTTCTCGTCATTTCCACTTTCTTTCCCCCAAGCGCACTAATCAGTGCTTTCCTAAATGTAGGACTGGGTTGCTTTGCTTATGGCAAGCAAACCCCATTAGTCCTACGGGAATTATTTCCTCAATCTCGGTTTAATATTCATCTCACTCTCATATGGTAGACATTACGTCATTACCAGGACTCCGGTCCTAAACATTACATCAAAACACAAAGTCTTATTTTCTACCTTTAACATAATCCTCTTAGCATCCACATCGGGTCTTTCCGATCAGGAGAGTTATCTCCGTGTGGTTTTCTCATTTCATTGTCTCACTAGATAGTACTCGAGATACGGGCTGCGGCGGTGGGGTACCATTGCAAATTTCCCGGGATACTCTCCTCGAGTGCGAGCGGTTCATACCATCTTCGCGTACTTGGGGTTGCTGGACCTTCACCACCTTCCGCTGTCCCGTGTTCTTCCTTAGTATTGTTACCCTGACCTCTCTCTGACATAAGTCAAGAGGACGGGTTAGACCTTTACTCGGTCTAATACCGTAGTCTCGGTCATTTATTATTGAAGTGCCTCCACGGCTATGGTGTGCAAGCTTTAAGCATTGCATCAACCCCACATGGTTACATATCCTCACAACGTTTCCCGTATTCCAAAACCTATGCTCACTGTATAAATACTACTATCTCTTGTCATCAGAGCGGAGTACCGCTCTGATACCACTTTTGTAACACCCCTACTCTAATCGGCTCTTAATCATCTTACTTAACAATATAATTGCAGCAGTAATCTCAACAATTGAACTACTGGTGTCACCGTTCTTACTCGCCCATACGAGTAATAACGTGCTTCTGATATATTCTTAAAATACGAAACAATTCTCGCAGTGACAACAAGAGATAGATCTAACCTTCCCAAACCATATAAAATACATTCACAATGAGCATTCTAAGTATCCCAATCCTATACACGTTTCTAAGTTCGTATCAAATGCAACAGTGCATATTTAAACAATTGTAATTAAACTACCCAGCGCGTCCCTCTCTTTGCCGACACCGAAGCTGCATACCTGCAAAAATGGTTGTTTGTGGTATGGAATCAGCCCCTACTGAGTATGTTACTATATGACTGTCATGCCCCCTCGGACCCTCAGTTATTTGGTCGAGAGCATGCAATTCATTTTTCATGCAAGTAGTTTAATGTTAAAACTGTAAAGCAACAATAATATTGCAGTAAACTCACATACAACAAGCCCCGGCTTCACACATCGCATCGTGATAACCACTGAAAGCGTTACAACGCTTATATGAGTACAAAGACTCCATTACAACAAACACTTAATAGTTCATAATTGAGTTCGGCGACTCACCCGACCAAACAATCTACCATAATCCACACATGAGTACAGCGACTCGGCACAACCATTCACAACACACGATATGAGCACAATGGATCGTTTAAGCAAATCCACAACATACCACACATAACCACAAAGCACAACCAATGAACAACAAGGTGAAACAACGAGAATTATAAACGAGTATAAACTCTCATCATTGGCATGCAAGCCCAAATAATGTTTGCCTACGTACGAGTTAATATAGTCGTTCGTAGTTGTTCATCATGTCAATGACAACGCCTCGTTAGAACGACGTGTCTCTAAGTTACCCATCTCTTATGGCGGGTCACCCACGGCAGTAGCCACTCCAGCGGGTAGAGTCTCCGACCTACGCACTCTGTAGTTCGTTGGAAATTTATCCTGATACTTATGGTTACCACACGGTATCCTAGTATCGTTAATGGATTACAGTTCACAGTAAGAGTTACATCTTCTTGATAACTCATCTCTATACCATCGCACGTTTTATTATTTCCTTAACACAACAGACTAAGGTCGTTAGTCCAATCCTGAGTATGTCGACTCGGGATCCAGTGTTAGATACGAGAGCGGCGTTAAAGAGGCAATGCTCCGTATATAAGTCCAGGTATATATATATCTTATTATCCTGATGCTACAACGTCTTACTTACGTTCCTTATATTACATATATAAGATAACATCATTGCCGCTAGTTCGTTTTATAATATTTCATATACGAACGGTACTGTTATCGTGCAACAGTAATAATAAAGCAGCATTAATATACAACTCAAGCATATTAACTCA
Organism: Limonium bicolor; assembly: GCA_023374045.1. Classification (NCBI taxonomy): domain Eukaryota; kingdom Viridiplantae; phylum Streptophyta; class Magnoliopsida; order Caryophyllales; family Plumbaginaceae; genus Limonium; species Limonium bicolor. The sequence goes on along the minus strand of CM041778.1, from coordinate 380,278,598 downwards.
CACAAGCAGACAATCAATCTTATCACAGATTTTCACATAAGGTCTGAACTGAGGAAATCCTCAGAGACAATCAAGCCACATAATAACATACCGCTCACCCTGAAAGTATTACGGTGGAGTATGATTCAGCTAGATCCGATGCTCCTCGTGTCGCCTCTAAACAATCTATCATAGCATCACACTATGCATCAGCATCTCATAACTAACATACACTACGGTCACCCCTCCGTACCGCCCATACATATCCATCCCCGGTTATTCACCGTTGTTAACTATAATGGCTGTCGGGTTTTCGGTTTAACTGGAATTAGGAAAGACGTCATATTTCATGCGTGGTTACGTCGAGTATATTAATATACTTAACTTTAAACGTTTACTATCGCATGTAATTTAATACATATTTGTATATCATATAGCTTGTCACTATACTGCATGAATAATCTTAATTGTTTACTATACATCTCTCCTTAGTACTTATTTTCCTAAGGTTTGTTTTTCCAAGTTTAATGTGGCATAATTCGTATGTAAAATACTTGGAATTATATGAATTCTTATTATTCCCTGTACACTCCTAACATTAGAACTTCCATATCTAATGTTTGTATTTTTTTTTTCCTTTCATTTTTTTCATTTTAAATTATGATAATACGTGGTTATTGAACCATATTGTATTTTTCCACACCATAATATTATTATATATACATGTATTAATGGACCATTTATTATGTGATAATCTTTATGATATATTCATTCTCTTTTAATGAAATTTCTTATATTATAAATGTTATAACCTTTATAACATTGAAACCATATTATAAATTCTTGTTCTAAAATTCCCATTAATTCCGAACAGCATTTATTTTCTTGAATATTACAAAATCCACATATACTCATTATAATGTTATACTATAGCTATATAACATATATTATGACATTTATGTCATTAAAACAATTATAACCTATAGTTATGAATTGTTATAAAATACCAAATGGACCATAGCCTTTTCGGTTTTATTAAATCCCACCATACTTTCAGATTTTGCAAATAAATCCCAAGTTATATTCCATTGTCACACTTATACATATACCTTATGTTAATCCTTAAACCTTAATATAATTATAACCTATAGTTTTAAGAGGCTATAATTTCGAACAGACCCTGGACTGTTTTAATTAAATTCCCGTCACCTAACTTGTATATTTACAAAATCTTCCCAATTTATAATACATAGTTTTCTAACAACATTAGAACTATATATAACATATATCTTTATAAATCTTGTGTATAACTCCAAAAATTACCAAACTATACCAAAAGGTTATAAATATTATTCCTAACCTTATACTTTCATAATCTGGTTTTCACCCCTTTGTTACCCATTTGTAACAATGTTATAAAATATCATATATTATACTTACATAATTCATATAAACTCCAAATTTAATCAAATAAACTTCTAAAAATTCCTAATAGCCCATGGGTGTTTATAATACCATTTACACCCTTTATTTTCGGTAAAACATATTCACCACATATGTTATAAAATTGTTACAATTAAATACATAACTTATTATAAAACCTTAAATAAGTTATCTAACTTATTTAATTTGGTCAAACCTACCATATGGTCAAGGTTGACCGCCTTACTATTTCCTTGACCATTAATTCCTATATATTACGGTTTACACCCATAACTTTCTAATTACCATTTAACCCCAAAACTTTATTAATCTTACAATTTTTATATAAACTCCTTTAAACCTCCAATTTCGGCTATATCCTTTTATAGCCCCCAAATTTTAATTTAATTACACTATAACCCCAATAATGTGCGGTAATGCATATTTAGCACCTAAACTTAATTAAAGCTTATAAATGCACAAATAAAATGGCCTAAAGTACATGGCCTTATTACAAACATTGGCTTGTAAAAAATTACACATAAATGTCCATAAAAGCCTTAAACTCGGCCCTTACACATATGTTTTCTTTATTTACCAATTTTCCACATAATGTCTTAAATTTGACAATTATGCTAATTAATTTGTTATAAAATTTACTAAACCATTCCTTAATCACCTAAGGTCAAAATAAGACCTTAAATACCTTGTTCACTCACGGCACAATTTATATAAATATGTATAAGCACATATATACCAAGTGAAGGTTTAAGTGATTTATACCTTGTTTTTGCCTAGTATATGCCTTGTTTGGCCACGGCTGTATGGAGATCTATTTTCCACAGCTTAGTTTACATGTTTTCAAACAGCAATTAAGGCATGATTAGTCTCCAAGCAGGATCTAACCATAAGAAGTGTTTAATGTCAATTTTCAAGGTAAAATTTACCTTAGACACCAAGGTATACAAGGTTGATCTCGGCCTGTATTTACAGTAGGCAAAGAATGTTAAAAGAGCTACTAAAACCAAGCTTTAAACTGGTATAACTCAGATTAGAAGATAGCTAATCTTTACCTTGTTTAAAATGCCTAAAATGGTGTTTTTGGCTTGGATCTGGTCATACTTCGAAGCTCTTGATGTATCAACTGGATAAGTATGTTAAGATGGAGATTATAAGCTTAGAAACAAAGTTTCACAGCCGAATTTGAAGGGAATCAAAAGATATGTGCTTAAAGCACATTTTTTATACCTTAAGGACAAGATTAGCTTCCTCCACCTTCTCCCTTGTTAATGTCGGATACACCTCCATTTAACCTCCAAAACAACCTAAGAATGATGGAAGTGTTGATATTTGCTCCATTGAAAGAGGAAGAAATTGTGAAAAAATGAACATTTAAAGGCTTAATTTGCTTACCAAGATCAATTGGTGTTCTTCTCTGAGTATGGCTTGTTAGCCACGGTTTTGGAGCATAAAATGAGAGGTTGGAGGAGCTGCTGTCGGCTGAGGTTGAAGGTGAGTGAAGAAGAATGATTGGAAAGGCTTAATTGAATTGGAAAAGTAATAAAAGTAACTTTTACTATTGCAAATTTGGTATTAGGTAGCTAATTTGTCTAACAATGATTGTGAGCTGTCTCCTCTCCTCCTTGCCTGTCGACTTCCTTGGTCAATTGGGTCAATTAATTGACCATTGACCATACTTGGTCAACATTGACTCGAACGGGCCCCACTTTAGGGTTTTATTAATATTTTAATATTAAATTTGTAAAAATTCGTAAATTTCTGGAATTAAATTCCTAATATGATATAATATGATAAAATATCATATTTAAAGGTAATTATAACCTTTAAGCCCATTAAAACCCAATTTAGAAGGCAATCTCACAAAAACGTGCTTTAAGGTGTTTTAGTGCACATTTTGTGTTGCAAGGTGCTTCTGAGCTTAGCTTTCTTTGATAATAGTTTTGTTGTGTTCCTTACTTCATTATAATACTTAGGAATCCACTTTGGAGTCTATTTAGGTCATACAATCTTTATGGTGCTTTAAAGCACATTTTTGGCTTTACCGATCTTAAGGCGTGTTTTGCCTTGTTGAGATCTTTTAGATTGTTCCCCAATAGTATTTAGATGTTTATTAATCATCTTAGATCATTTAATTAAGTTTTAAAGGTTAGGGGTATTTCAAGGACTCTCCTGTAGAGGAAAGAAAAAACACCCACAAAGAACAGCAAAATCTCTTTCTTTACCATTGATAAGCTAGATATCTCCTACATTGATCTAAATATCTACGACAACCTCATCACAGTCGTTCTCACCTTTAGGATAAAATACAACATAACATTTTTTTTATAAAAGAGAAATCATAACAAACACCAGATACAGTATGCTAACTCTAATCGATGCGGTGCGTCAGTCTTTGAAATAATGCAAAAAAAAAACATTGAAGAAGAATGTTGTAGGTAAAAAAACAAAAAACACAATTCAACTAATAACGAGATTAGCCTAACAACAAAAGGCTTAGATAAAAGGTATTAAAACTGAAAATCTGAACTTGTAATGAATGAGCTACCTACACTATATGCTAGTTGAGGGACTATGCTATGCATACGGCGTTGACTTCGGTTGAATTAGTTTATGGTTTAAGCTCCATGACTAGGTGCATTGTACCTGTTGAGCTTCTCTAGTATAGAAGTGTATATCATAGCTTATGTGAAATGAAGATCAAGCGGCAAAAATGCTTTAAGGTTGCACATACTGTGCTAGCAGACCCGTATAACTATGAATCTAAACTTACGGATTACTTTTGTGAGAAGAAATTTGTTAAATGCAACCTTAAAGATAACTATATAACAATGTTATTCTTAAATATATATATATCATAATAATACATAGACCGCACTTTTTTGTCAAAATTAACTAGTTTATGTATCCTCAACAGGGTCGATCGGCTTAGTGTTCTTTTAGACGTATTATGCGCTGAGTATCATCTATCCATGAATTTTATTCAAAACAACATTAAAATGACCTGAGCTAGCTTACACATGAATAGTCATGAGCTGGAAAAAAAGAATTTAGACGCTATCATTCTTTCAATGGAAATCGATATATCTATTCAAATTTTTAAAACAAAATAATTTAACTATTCCTTATAAATAAAAACATACTACCTCCTTAACAATTTTTATACATCAAAAGTAATTTATAACTAAAATTACAAAAAGATGAAACCTTTTTTTTTTACAGTTTTTTTCCATATCGGTATTTCCAGTCATAATTAAGAAAAAATACAAGATAAGCAAATTTTGATATCTAGATTTTCTACCATACTCAATCCTATAACATTAAATTTTCACTTTTTTTATTTTTTTCATGTCTATTTTTACCTAATTTTATGTAATAATTCATATTAATCAACGACAAATTTGTTATTGTGATCTAAAACATTAAGACCTTATTAATATTTGTTGACAAATTTTATAATATATTTTATTATATTATCAAGTTTTAAATAACTGAAAGTTAATCCTTTAATATAAGATATATTATACTCAATAGCATCAACAAATATTAGATATAAAATTGATGAAAAAGACTAATCATTTTAAACATATGAAATTATATAGAATAGTGAATTACTCTCAGGTCCCTTTGCATCAGCCTCTAACTAATCTATCACACACAATCATAATTCAGTTCAAAAACTCTAATAAAAAAAACTAACTGATACTGATTTTTACACAATAAAATCAGTTAATCAACATCAGCCCTACGATTACCTCTCTCAGAACACAAAAAGAATGGGCCATAATAAAAATAAGCCTTAGAAAAACTACCCTTCCTTCCATTCGACTACAAAGGCGATACACTAATTATAAAATATCGGGTACCGCCATTTTCACTACTTCCGCATTTGAGTGAAGAGCTCAGAAGGTGGTTTAACTCCTCCACCACCAAAAGCTGAGAAGGCGTTTTCTCCTTTGTTGCTGGAGCCAAAAGCACCAAACCCGCCGCCTAAAAATTTATATTAATATCAAAAACATTTCAATAAGTCCAGGGCCGAAAGGGAGAACAGAGACGGGTACGACGTGCTTACCCCCACTAGCAGCTGCAGCAAAGCCACCTGTGTTGTTCGAGATTATTGAAGAGCCAAAACCACCACACCGCCACCAATGCCTGCAAACCCACCACTTCCACCACCAGCCCGCGCAAATCCACCACCTGTTGCAGAAACCCCACCAAAACCACCACCTGCAGGAGCACCACCAAAAGAACTGTGCACTGTACCACCGCCACCAAGCTGCCTTGATTGACCAAACGAACCAAGGACTGATCCTAGTGCTTGGATCCCTGAAGGGGGACCCACAAGGGCCCCGCTTGCCAGATTGAATCCTCCACTGGAAACATTTCCAGAAACCGCATTTGCATTAGCAGGCTGAGATTGCCAAGGTTGGAAACTAAATGATGCGGGACGGAAAATCTCTCCAGCTGGAACTGTCATGCTGGTTGGAACTGACGAGGTTGGACCAGAATTTGAAGTCGAGAAACCCACAGCTGAGCCACCGAATGGATTCTGTTTGAAAGCAGTACTAACAGGAGGGCTGGATCCAGATCCCATTCCTAGTCCATCAAGACTCCCAAGATTAAGATCAGCTGTATTAGAAATCTCTTCTTCCTCCATCTGATCCTCCGACACCTGAGCTGGACCATAATCTGAAAATTGGTTACCTCCCGACTGCTCATCAGCACGAGAGCCCAGAGTAAGACTACTATTCATATCAGTCTTGCATGTAAATTCAGAGGATGAGGAGGCTTGGCCCGATGGAACTTCTGATGACATAACTTCCGAGCCAAGTTTCAGATCAGAAGACTTCCCCAGACTTTTCCCGCCACTTTTGTTTGGTGAAAGCGTTCCATACTCTGTTCTGCTCGTCACATCCGTTGGTGATTTCAAGCGTGACGGAGAAACTATCTCACGCGATTCAGAGGTAGCAACGGAAATGGTCGCATCAGATTTGTCAGCATGAGACTGATGATCTTCCATACTCTGTGAGGTTGATCTTACAAAAGACGGCAATGGTGATGATGTAACGGATGATGAATCCGATTTGGATATGATAGAATTTTTGGAATCTGAAGCAAGATAATCTACAGACGCCCAAGCGGTGGATTGTGTAAACTTTGTCTCTGTATCAAGGCCTTTGAATCCATATGGCAATGATTCATTAGCATTGGGTGTCATTGGTGTTCTTCCAAGTGCTGGAGATGATATTGAGGAAGTAAAGCTGATGGCTGGAGATGATACAGAGACACTGGAAGATGATGGCAAAGATGATGTTGACACTCCACCGAAGTAATTTCTGCTAGGAATAGCCATATGAGCCAGAGTTTCTAGGGGAGCAGAAACAAAAGAATCATGCGCTGGGGTCTTCATAGTGGCCCCACCAGCCTTTAAAACTGAAGACATATCACTGCTATCAGAAGCCGACTCTGTGGAGTCCCTTAAAAATGAAGATACAAAACCAGAAGCACTCCCATATGAAGGTATGCTTTGACTTGTTTGAGGTTCACTTTGAACACCAGCATGTTTTCCCTTGATCTCAAAAGATTCAAGACAACTGATAGAGTTAGTCTTAGATCTTGTGCCAAAAGGTTGAGGCGTATCTTTCTTAACTCCTAGATCAATATGAGGTGCCAATTTGGAAGAGGAATGAAATGAAAAAGGTTTTGAATATCCATCTTCAACAATCTGTTTGGCAGAAGTTTGCTCAGAACCAGACAGCAGTGGTCGAGGGATATCTTTCTTCTGTGTGACGAACGAACTGGGCAATCTTCCAGGAGAGACATTTTTCAATCCATCTTTTGTTCCTGAAAGAGAACATTTTCAGAGTTGTTGCTTTCATTGAAATAGCTTAAAAGGAAAACGGAAGGAGACGAGGTGGGTTATTTTTGTGCCAATCAGCAAGTTTTTTTCCGCTCAATCCTGTACCATTATAAGGACAAAGTACTAACCTGTACTAAGCGGTGACCTTACTGCAGGCTCATCCCTCTCCAGTATTCTTTTAATGCTCGTTCTTGAAGGCTCAAAGTTTGACCAACTCTGCAATGAAGGTAGATCCTACATGAGCAGTAGAAACAAATGACTATGCCTAATAAAGCATTAGCACAAGGACATGCACAGAAGGCAAACATCAACCTCATGTGCTGACCAATATGTAAAACCCAAAAGAAACCAGTCCCTCTCCACACTATTCCCCGGAAATAAGGGGGAAAACAGATGCGCACCTATGTCCACACAACCCTGGACGTTAATAAGGCATCACCAAATGGATGTTACAATCAGACCGTTAATGTTGAAGACCACAAATCAAGATTTGAATCTAATGCCTCCTGCTAAGTGCAACCTTTCTAATTACAAAATTCGCACAGGACTGTGCAGTAGAAAAGACATTCCTGGAGATTCTATTTTTTCTCTCTCTCCAAACAAAGTAAATGAGAGTAGCGAATACAAAACAGAGTTCTATGAGCATTACACTTCTTCCCCCATCTGCTCCTAACCCATCTAACAAGCTTAGGTCAATCTCTAGGCATTCTAATCCCTAAAAAATGATTCCAGACAGCATTCCATAAAAAGTAAAACTCCATCTAAATAACAAATACTTCACTGTTTCCTTACATTATTAATTGAAGCTAGCAATCAAGTGTGACAGATAATCAAGGTACAGATACATAGTGAAATCCAGATATATTTCGTGACCATATACCAATACATCCTAGGCATGAATTCAAGTTGAGTTTCCTTCAAAAAGCAATATCATAGTTTCAGAAGGGATTCGTAGATTCTTAACTCGATCAAGTGACTCCCTCCTTCTCCTTGCAGTTTCAGGTTCATGATGGTGCCTAGCATATTCTTGGCTCCTGCGTTGAACCTTCACTACTGGGGAGGGGGATAAAACTGAGACAGGTGTATTTTCTGAAGCATCAGTTACTTGCCTTGTATTTGAAGACCCTTGTGTATCTCCTTCATGTGCTATCCCGATCATCTCAAACAGCTGGTCCTTGATACATACTTTCGCTGCTGATGAGCTTATGCTCAACACAGACATTTGCCTAGATAGGCATTCAGAAAGAAGTTCTGCAGAAGCTAACTGAGAGCTCATGGCATTACAGACAGCATGCACTGATTGATGTTGCCTACAAAGTAATGGTATTATACATACAAACGGCTTATAATTTAAGAACGACTTATATTTATGAACAAACGTTCAATACTAAAACGACTAATAATTTAGAACAGAGGAGTATATAGAGTAGGGAGCTAGTAATTTATTTGTTTATTTTCTTGCAAGTAGAAGTATCAGGTGGATACATATAATATAGAAATATCTATTTCCTAGGCTGACAAAACACCCTAAGGTACTTACGTCCTTAAGCTTCCATCTAGACATAACCATTGTCACACGACCCTAAAATCAGCCTAGTTCTAAGGTCAAGACACGCCGCGTACCCTTAAAAGACTAGAAGCACCGAACAGTTACTTTAGGGGGCGTTTGTTTTGAGCGGGGGAAACGGAATAGAGTCAGAAAAAGGAATGGAAAAGAATTCCCTTTGATTTTTTTGATTGTTTGTTTGAGCTAGGGAAAATGAAACAAATAATCGGTCAATGGCCGCCGGATAATGGTCAATGGCTGCTGGTCAACGGCCATTAATAGCCGGTCAACATTCATCGGTCAAATGGTCATATGTCCCCGGTTAAAGTATACAGGGAAGAAGGAATTCTTATTCCCTAGTGGGGGTTGGGAATCAAATTAGAGGGTTTTGGGGTGATCCCATTCTCTCTCTTTCATGAAAATAGGAAAAACTGGCTAAACAAACAGCAAGAAACGGAATCATTCCGATTTCCTTTCCTAATTACCCCAAAACAAACACCACCTTAGTCTCTTATCTTCCATCTGGCCTGAACCCTCCCCTAGTATACTTGTAACTGATTTCTACCCTAACAAGATAACAAATTTTCTCAGCTTTTGCTTCACATAAGATAACTGCAGACACAAAATTCTCAATGTTGCAAAAGAGGATATTTTACAAGGATTCTAACTGCAATATTGCCGCCTAGAAAATAAAAGCAGCAGATTATATTTGCTAGTGGGACATTGTCTTAGCACAATAAATAAGTTCATTAACTTGATGATGAGTAAGATACCTTGAAGAAGCAGCTCTGTTTTGAAGGAACTGCCGACCAGTTTTGACTCTGTTATTCACACCATAGCTGCTGATCTCCAGGGCATTCAAATAGTTTTCCAGCTCAACCAGCTGACTAATCATATCCTAGATGATTTGGAGATATGTAAAACCAAAAATCATTCTTTCCAACGAACAAAAATCACAATAAAAAGGGGTAAAGAGGCAATACTACCTGACTTGTAAGCATTATGTTTTGCCGTTTCAACTCAAGTTCAGATGTTAGTTTCTGTCGATCCCAGACATCCAAGTATTGCTTATCGGTTGTTTGCTTGACAATGCCTTCCATGTTGGTTTTCCTTGCCAAAACTAAAATTGATTAGACAAGACATGATGTTCTGATAGTCATATAGTTAATCAAGAAAGGAATAATCAAAGTTTACAGAAGTATTATTTGATGTGTAGACTCGTCAGGAGGAGAGGTACATCATCCCTATATTTATAGAGAGAATGTCTAAAGAGAGGAGAGACTACTAAAGAGCCTGCCTAGGAACTTTAATCTGCTGAATAGATACAAATTACAGCTGAACAGTCACTAGTAATTAATACTCCATTCGTTCAACAATAACTGTCATTTTAGAAACTTGCACACCTATTAATGAAAGTAGAAAAATGACGCATGTACCCCTACTTTTTACTTTTCCATGTAGTTATTAAGTACTTTTAGGTCAAAAAGCTGGAATGACATATTTTTAAACAAAAAGCACATCCTAAAATGACAGATATTAATTAAAGGAGGGAGTAATATATTACTACTGCATAATCACTAGTGACTTAATAATTATAGAAATAAAGGAATACTTCCTAGACATATAGCGCTTGCTCGGATAGACCAAACAAAGAAATTTACAGTTGCAAACTGTTGGAGATCAAGTGTGAGTCCCACATTGAAAAATTATATAGTCAATAAGTAGTTCATATAGCCTATGGACTACTCCACCTAATGTCAATTGGTTTTAGGATGGAACCTCATGGGTTATTGGGACTTACTAGTCTATATGGGTATTTTAAATAATTCTCTCCGTTGGGCCTATTTTTCTCCCCACAATATTTCTAACATGGTATCAGAGTCCAGGTTCAACCTTGGTGTCATGATAAACCAAGAGATGGGACCAGGAATTGGACTGTGTCACGGAGAAGAAACCGGATCAGTACCAAGTGGGGTCCAAACAGAGTGCAATGTGGGAGGCCTCGGAGGTGAAAGACTCACACTTGAGGGGGGATGTTGGAGATCAAGTGTGAGTCCCACATGGAAAAATTATATAGCTAGTAAATAGTTCATATAGTCTATGGGCTACTCCACTTAATGCCAATTGGTTTTAGGATGGAACCTCATGGGTTATTGGGCCTTACTAGTCTATATGGGTATTTTAAATAATTCTCTCCGTTGGGTCTATTCCTCTCCCCACAATATATCCAACACAAACCATCCGAGGTTTGAGAACAACTGACAGAATTATTTTAATCTCATGGAAAAAGAACTCATGACAAATAAAAAAAGGGATGGAATAGCCACATAATTTGAATCTAGAACGTCTTTGATGTTAACGATGTATGATGATAAATACTGAGAATATAGTCAAATCAACCAAACTAGAAATGTGATTATCACTTTACTGTCAATTAATACGAATGACCTTTGTGTTTGATTCCTTGTCAAATCAACCAAAACCACCAAAGTAAAACCTCGGGATGCAAGGAGTTGAAGATTCACCAACTCACAAATGCAACGTCCCCTTGCCCCATCTTTAGAGATCATAATTCATTTCATATTGCAAGTCATGACTTGAGAGAATACCTTGAACAGTGTCGCGCAGGAGGTGTTGAGTCATTTCGAGTTGCTCACCTGTGATACTCTGTTAAGCAGAGACAGTAATCTAAATGAACATATCTGAAGCATCATAGCGCACAATATTTAAGACATGTGATACAACCAAAGAAAACGCCCATTTTAAGTACCTACACAGAGAATCATATATCATATTGCATACAATTGAACCATCCCCAAAAAGGGGCACTCCAACCATAATAATTTATGCTCCAACCATTTAACTGTGTAAACTACAAAAGTGTATTCATCCAAAAATTTAAACAATATGCAAGCGATGACCAGAAATTTAAAACTTTCACACATCTGGCATTCAGATATATATTTCAAATTATGCACCACAAAAGAACACATAAAGTTCTTGCACAAAGAGATGCCAGCAAGATGTAGCGTCGTCACAAAAGGGTAAGCCTGTGACTATATTGATTTTATACCTAAAACTCAACACATAGAGCTTTAATCCATAAAAAATCTAAGTATATAATGCATCTTATCTGACTAAGGTATTCGAAAATCTAGGTGAGCCAGAGAGGAGATTCTACTCAGATATTACACAGCAAAACAAATCTAACCGTAAGTTGTGACAAAAAAAGGAAGAGAAAGAGACGACCATGATGCACTAGAAAATGATGTTTTAGGCAGATTGAGTATCAATAAGATCACCAATATAGACAAAGATTACAGAACAACAAGAGCAGGAAGCCACCTGCAAGGTAGAGCTTCCATCACATATAGCCTTTAATTCTTCCTCTAAGTTGTTCCGTAAATCTGAGCAGGTTTCTCTGAAACTTTCCACTTCTATGGAGTCAAGAAGCAAATCCAGCTCTCTAGCCATGTCTTTCATCTGCAAGATATCCCATATCGATTCAGAACATGATTATCATATAGGCAAAGAATTATTCCAGGAAATGGTGGAAAATCCAACATATTAAGATGAGAACATGAGATTCCCCCAACAAATGATTGTGGTAACTTCATGCGTGCATACAGCTTAAATCAAAACTTAGAAAGAAACATATTAATCACAAAAAACTCAGACAGCAAAGCAAATTTTCCCACAGGAAATCGACCAAATACAAGGGATTTGACTGTTAGAGAAAGCGATAATGACAAAAGCAAACATTTAATATTACATTTCCATATTGCGTCGATACACTTGGCTTACTCGGATGCTGTAACGAAGAAGGATAAATACTTGAGGGCTTCCCCAACACAGGACTGCGAGAGGGAAATCTTGTACTGTGAATGTCGGATGATATCTTAGAGATCCCAGTCAACATTGGATATCCCCGACCAACACTATCTGGTATACTAGCAGATGACGTGATGGGGAGTGAGACACTTGAAGCAGCGACACCAGTGTTTTCACATGCATTACCTTCAAGTTTTTTGACATTTGAACAGCCATGCGCATTTGGATATGGAACTGGCAAATGAAATGAACTGGGAATCACAGAGGCATTTTTAGAATCTAGCTCGTTCAGAGAAAAGTTTAAACTAGTAGGCTGACAATGTTCAGTGACCTCATTCCCCTGTTGCCTAGAACATTTCACTCTTTGTGTACTAGCAGACTTTCTATGTATAGCAGGATCAAAGCTAGCTCCAACATTCACCAAACTCAAATTTCTGTCTGACTCTAGGCCACCCAATTTTCCATCCTTTTCTGTAGACATTTCCAGATGATTTTCAGCCTTGAGAATGGACTTATTTAACAAACATTCTTCTTTTTGCCTAGTGATGCTCTCTCCTGTCGAAGTTTTATAGTCAGAAACAGAACTTTCGGAGTTACTGACATGAGATTCCTTTTGATTAAAAACTTCATCATGGACATCAGAACCATCTTCACTTTTACATAGGTCTCGGGAGTGTAGCTCCAAAGCCAACTTTTCAGCATCAACATCTTTTGGTGAAGCGCAGACTGCTGGTATGGCAGAAGAAATAAAGTTGGCAGTCTTCGCATCCTCGTCATTAGAAACACTGACATCATACAGAATACATGATGCTGCTGACTAATAATCAAAAAACATATATACAGAAAAATAAAATGTCATAGTTAGACATTCAGTGACTAGATAAGTATTGATAAGATCCTGGGAAGTACCTGGCAAAATAGAACATCGTGAGCTTTCCCTCATGTGTAAGACAGAAAAGTATAACATCTGGAGAAAGTTCAGTCAGCTCATCATTTCCAACCCTAACTTGAACTGTTTCAGAACCAGAAGCTTGGGAAACACATAAGCTCAGAACCAGATTTTCATCGCCATTTTCTGAAGAAATGATTATAAGAATGTCAGCTAGAAGAACAACTTTCCATTTCAGAAGTGCAAGAAAAAGAAGGATACACATAAATGACACCACAGATACTCAAATACTATTTCATCAAGTTTCTTTCCTTATCTATGATACAGCGACATATGTTCTATGCAGCATAATTGTTCTTATCTAACTGGATTATGTATATGCAAGTATGAGGTTAATGTAGAAAACGTTTTTTTTTGATAATTAGAAGTAAATTAATCTACTGGAGAATCTCCAACTTTACAAACTATAGGTTGCTAAGAGCAACCGTTCTAATGACAAGGTTTGCACAAGACTGTGCAGTACAAGAGGTATTCCTAAATATTCTGTTATTCCTCTCTCTCCAAACAAAGTAGATAAGTGAAGAATGTAGAAAACGTTACTAAGGTGTATTTTCAACATTTTTACACATGTCCATTAAAAGCCAAGACAGATCTACCTATTTTGTTACAAGCACCCTTTTCCTTTCTACTAAATTAGCTTTTAAAATGCAATCCACTATGAATAGACCTTTTTCAAGGACATCAATGACATGCAAAAGCAGCATCACGCAACTGCCTTAGAAACATGAAGCTGAAAGATACTTCGTTCACTCAATCACATTGTATAAGCACAACCAAAGTCCATTGAACCACTGCTCTGCCAACAGATGAAGATAGTCCGTTCACCCAGTCGCACTGGATGAGCACAACCAAGTCCATTCAACCACTGCTCTTCCATCGGATGAACAAAATATATAAACTCTTCTAGACATTCACTTACAAAAGTGAGCTGCATTTTTGTAAGAGAGGAGGTTGAAAAGGATAGAGAACCTAGAAGCTATTACCCAATCAGAAGTTGATTAAGCACTTATAAACATTTAGGTTATGCGATGGCCCCAAGATCTACTTTCTAAATCCACTAAAACTCAAATATCCCCAACTCAATCTGCTCCTAACATGCACAATCAACATGGAGGAGGGCATTACAAATCCAATTCTAGAGAAAAGCACCTGCATGGACATGCACCTAGAGAAAGGAGGAGTTGATAAGTCAGGAAAGCCATCAAGGGGAAAACAGTGGTTGTTGCTTTTGAGCTCTAGATTTCCCATAATTGATGTTGTGAATAAAATGGGGAAGGAAGGTATAGCTCCGAGTGACTGAGAAAGAACAGGATGTGCCTATCAGCCCCGTCTCAATGGGTGCTCCAAATACGTACTAGGCGAGTCCATTCTTTGATAACAGACTCAAATACCCAGGCTGATTTAGAGTACAACAAACCCAGATAGGAGGATGGAAAACTTACCATCAGCTTCCACGACATGGATGCCAATCGAGGATGTGGAATCATGGCCTAACTCGGTTGTTTGATTCCTTATGTTGATTAACCTACCACATTCCTCTATGATTAAGTTCTTGAATTGATTTGGGACAGACTGAGGGGTGGAAGCCATTTACATGCTGCAAAAACAAGTGTTTCCGAAATTTGCCACTGAACAAGGGAAGTGCAACGCCATCCAAGGTAGCTGGGCCTTTGGAGGAAGTCCTTTGCTTTAAAATCTTGAGCACCAGACTTAGAGCTCTCATAGGGAGACTGCAAAATCATGTGAACGTCATTGCACTCTTGGCAAAACTGTAAGATAATCGCTAGCCTGGTAGGAAAGAAGCCTTGTTTATCGACAGAACGCAATAAATAATGACAGACTTGCATTTTTTTAATCATTCCAGCGTAGAGCCATAAGATGGGATGAGGCCAGGTACAATAAAGAGAAAGAACATATTTGTAAAATCTTAGGACACGACATCCTCTTTGTTGTCTGGGCTTCTTCCCTTTTTCCTTCCAGTCGTGTACTTTTCTGGGGACGGCCAAAATTTTGACTGATATCAAGGGGTTCAGAGTTTGAACTGTCATGCACTCTTCCCAAGTGCAGATCGAGGTGGTGAAAGGTCGAAATTGGCCAGAGAAAATATAGAACAATGGTGAGAAGGGCCACATAATTGACAAGGAGGTGACGTATGAGAGAAACCAAACTGGTGTTCACTATGTAAAAGGATGGAGCCATTGAGGCATATTGTACAACCCTATGAAAGTGGGTACGGGTTGAAAAGCCTATACTTGAGGCAGCACCCAATCACGAAAAGGATACAATAGCCAAAAGAGTAGAACAGACTGCTGAAGATTCATTTCAAACTAGAAAGGAGTAGCCCTCCACAACTAAAGAAGGTGATATGGTAGAAAAAACAAATAAACAACCCTAGGTTGAGTAGACATCCAGACTGAAGAGGAGGAAACAAGAAGGGGCAGTTCTTCTAGCAATCACAAAAGCCAAAGGAAGAAAGTTCAAAGAGAAGAGACGGGAACCAAGAGCACCAATATTTCAGACACTAATGCGGAAGACCCATAGCCAACCATAACATCGATCATTTTGCCATCAAGGGGTAGATTACAGAACATTATATCCATCTTGTTGCAGTCACTGAGAACAAAATGGTACATATAAAGGTAGATGACATAAGGTTAATATGCTTTGGATACTGGAGGCCTTTCAAATGTAGGAATTAGTGATGGGGCTCGCATTATGGTTTATTGGGACGAGATGGTTCAAGATATTAATCCCACTTATGAGCCTGACCATCTGGTCCATTCCAAAACTTTGTTAAAATCAAATGGCCAGCCTTTGATGTTTTGTTGTCAATGCATTTGTTTACACGAGACTTTAGGCGGGACTTAAATCAGCACTGTAACCAAGACTAAGGTTAGGAGGAAGAGGTACACCACGAACTCAAAAGATCATTTTCAGGGATTGCATTCAGAATTCAGATGTCAGGGACTTGAGATTATCACATCTAGGTCGTTGTATGCTAATTCTTAAGTCCCAACATTTCTGATCATTTTGCCATGTTTTTGTGCAACACAGCCGCGAAGTAACTAGCTGTGGAGATACATGCCTTGGCAAAACATTCCTAGGCAATTTGTTACATAGATCAAGGCATGTATCACCACAGCTAGTTACTTTGTGGCTGTGTTGCACAAAAACATGGCAAATGTCACGTCCCATGGATATTCCCGAAACAGAAACACTTAGAAAACATGGAAACTTCCACCTTCTACAAACTGTTTTAATAATATACTATTCTATAGAGGTAACTCGATCTAGCAATTCATTTTAATATCATTCTATTGAAAAATAAAGTACTTTCACAATTTTATTGCACTAATGACTGTAATTCATATAGTATGAAAGATATATGGTAGTTTTAATTACAGTAATCATTGTTATTTTAAAATTAATAGTAAATAGTCTCATATATTCAATATCTTCTTTATTTTAACACACTTGATTGATGATTTAGCAATAATTTTTGTTTTATATATAAAGTTTATATACTTTCTTGGGCATCCCCGCATTTCTTATATTTTTTATAATTGAAGTTTCCCCTTTTCCATCCCCGTCCCCGTTCCCCTACCCATCCCCACACCAGTCCTCATGTAATATAGCTCAGTGGTGGTAAATGGGAGTTTAAAGGGGTTTCTTTCCTCAAAAGAGAGGCCTAAGGCAAGGAGATCCTCTTTTTCCATACCTTTTATCATTTGTGTGAAGTACTTGAGTAGACTTGAGTAGACTCACATCTAGCCTTGAGGATAAAAGTGACTTCTCCTTTCACCCTATGTAGGAAGCTGAGCTCACCCACTTATTTTGTTGACAATCTAATAATTTTCTGTAAGATAACATGGAAACCATGGAGATAATGAAGATCTTTAATTTTTCCAGAACCTTTGGGCTGGTAGCCAACTATAGCAGTCTATGATCTTCATGGCAGAGGTACATGAAAGTTTAAAGATTTTGTGCTCTCTACTAACTATTTGAGGAAAGGCTTCTTTCCTGTTAAGTACTTGGAGATCCCTTTGCCCTACCAAGCTTTCAGCCTTGGAGTGCAGGGAGCATCTTGATAGGTTGGTTGTAAGATTAAAAGCTGGCGAACAAAGTTCCTTGGCTATGCTGGCAGGTCACTGCTGGTGACATAAGTTCTCTCTATGCAGGTTTATTCCATGACCACATTCTTGCTGCCTAAGGTCATCATGAACATCACAGCCACGACCCAAGGAATTCTTCTGTTTCATGGAGGAAGAATTGTTGACCTATAAGCAATGGGTTGGGCATGCGATGTTTGGATGTATGGAACAAGGCAGCTATTATCAAGCATACTTGGCAGATAGACCAGAACAAAGATTCTCTCAGGGTTAAGTGGATTCATGAGTACTTCTTGAAGCAATAACTTTTGTGGGAAGTGAATGGCCTAGTGGATAACTCATCGGTTTGAAATATATTGTGCAGCTGAGACCTGGAGTATGGGCACATGTTCTCTAATTAAAATCCTTCCTCGTTAGATTTCAAAATCCATTACCATCCTTGCCAACCTACATAAAACGGTCATATGGTTGAGTGTTTATTATCAAACCAGAACAGTATCCATGATTTTGCTACCACACTCATTCATCACTTCATTTAAGCCAAAATCCTAGGAATTCAAGTCATATATAATTGAAAGCAAATAACATTCTAGGCTACCAATCCTCTAAAACTCTATACCAGCAATCTACCTTGGAGCTCAATTCTTGGGAGCCAAGTATCTCTTTCTATATCAACTACTGCAGGCTCATCACCTCCTTGAGGCCATCGAATCAACATTATATGCTGATCAGTGTTCTTCCTGTGGGCTACAACTGCAAGCTGGCTGCAAGGACGCAAAGAATGAGGTTTGTAAGGTATGTTGGCAGCAAGTGAAACACAATGATATTATCTAATAGGTCAGAAACCTAAAAAACTGTGCTATAAGTTAGTAACTGAATGGTCAAGGCATGATATGCCAAATATATCAATACCAATAGTTGCCATAAAAGTTCATATATAATGATTGTAAATTCTTACAAAGACAGGATCATGACACGTGAGAAAGAAAATTATCAGGTAAGGGGGTCGTATAAGCACCTTGCACAAGTCAATCATATCTTTTTTTTGATAAGTAGTAGTATATTAATCATCACAAGAACCGAAGGAGCTACACAACCTATAGGTTAGAAGATGCCACTGCCCTAATTACATAGTTAGCACATTGTTGTGCTGTGCAACAGAGGTCCCGAAAGATCCTATTGTTCCTCTCCTTCCATAGACAATATATGAGAGCGGTGAACACAAGAATTCATTCTATTCCTATTACACCGTTTTTTCCATGTTCTACTAACCCACCTAACTATTCTGTCCCAGTTCCTTGGACTTCTAATTCCTCCATATTGGTTCCAGACTATTTTCCAAACCTCATTAGTATACCCACACTCAAAAAACAAGTGTTTTACTGATTCTCTACCATCATGACAAAGTACACAATTTTCATCAGCCGTCATCCCCCAATTTCTCAGCCTATCCTTAGTTGCAAGTCTTCCGTAGACTGCTAACCAAGTGATAAACGAGTGTCGAGGGAAATTCCCTTTGCTCCAAATCACTTTGTCCCACTCCACCACTGGTTCTTTTTTGAACATCTTCTCGTAGCACTTGCTGATAGAGAAGTACCCATTTCGACATGGCCAGTTAATTGAGCTGCCTTCACCAAAGTGCTCTAACATAAGTTGTCGGCTCCTCATAAGGTTTCTCCAACACCAAGAGCTGTCTGTCAGGGCATGTACATCCCAGAGTATAATGCTTTATATAGTATTCATGCACCCATTTGACCCACAATGTATCTGCATTTGTTTCAATATACCACAGTTGCTTACAAATGGCTGCCTTGTTCCATGTTTCTAGGCATTTCACCCCAAGTCCTCCAGACGACTTCGGTTGACACACTTTCTTCCAAGCAATACTTGCTTTCTTGGAGTTGGTATTACCTGTCCATAGGAAGGCCCTACAGATAGCTATGACTTCCTTGATCACCTTTTTCGGGAGGGCAAAGATAGACATCCAATAAATTTGCATAGAAAGAAGTACCGATTTGATGAGTTGCAATCTTCCTGCATAGCTGAGGAACCTAGAAGGCCAACTCTGAACTTTCCCCACAAGTTTGTCCACCAGATCCCGACATTCCAGTGCGGAAAGCTTGGTAGGACTGAGAGGAACCCCCAAGTACTTGAATGGCAACTTATCTTCCTCCAGATTGTAGTTAACTCTTAAGTAGGTCTTGAAGTCATCAGTAGCCCCAGCCATGTACACTTTGGTTTTGTTCATATTTGCTTCCAACCCTGACACCTTAGAGAAGCATGTAAACAGAGTCATCATCTCCTTAACAGCCCCATGCTTTGCTTTACAGAAGAACATGAGATCATCTGCAAAGCAAAGATGTGTCAGATTAAGCTTCTTGCACTTCGGATGAAACTGAAACTCTTTCATAGTCTTAAGGCTCATAAACAACCTGCTTAGGTATTCCATACACACTAAAGATGTAGGGCGATATGGGATCACCTTGTCTCAGACCTTTTCTCCCTGGGAAGAAACCTTTCAAACTCCCATTAACCACCACTGAATAGCTTGGTGTGGTAATACACTCCATGATCCATCCCACAAATTTAGCCGGGAAATTAAGTGCTATAAGGATGTCATGGACAAAACCCCAATTGATACTATCATAAGCCTTCTGCAGGTCCACTTTCATCATACATCTAGGCGAGATGACGTTTCTCTTGTATCCCTTAATCAATTCTTGACAGAGGAGGACGTTATGGGAGATGGATCTTCCTTTGACGAATGCTGCCTGGTTTGGGCTGATGATATTTCCCAAAAATCCTTGAAGTCGATTTGCAAGAATTTTACTAATAGTCTTGTAGATCACATTACAGCAAGAAATAGGCCTAAAATCACACGCACCTCTTGGATTCTCCTTTTTTGGTATGAGGCTGATTGCAGTACAGTTGATTTTCCTTAGCAGTCTACCTGATGAGAAGAACTCTTTTACAGCTGCACACACTAACGGCCCTGTCACCTCCCATGTGTCTTTAAAAAAAGCACTGCTATAACCATCTGGGCCAGGTGCCTTAGAGTCAGGAATAGAAAATAGGGATGTCTTTATTTCCTTATCCAATATCCCTCTGCACAGGTCAGATTCTGCACAGTTTGGGATCGTTGGGCCCCTGTTAACTACCTCTTGGTCAATCTTTACACAGCTAGTAGACGTCCCCAAAAGTTTCTCAAAGTACTTAACTAATTCTCTCGAAATCTCATCTGGTGTGGTTTTACATTCACCATCCTGCCCATCAAGAGAAATAATAGTATTCCTAGCATGGCGCCTTTTGATAATTGCATGGAAATACTTCGTTTCTGTCCATGGATTTTAGCCATTCACAATGACTCTTCTGCCTAAGGAAACTGTTCTCCGCAATGGACAGCTGTTTCAAATGACAAGTAGCGATTTTCTCCTCTCTGATCAGCTCCTCGTTTTGTAGATCATCCCTTAGTCTTTCTTGAATGCCATTTAACTTCTTTTCAGCTTCATCCGTCTTACCACTGATATCTGAAAAATGATGCTGGTTGATTCCTTTAAGGCTACTTTTTAGCTCTTTCAGCTTACTACACACTTGATCCATCATCTTGCCACTATGCCTTCGATCCCAAACATTCGTAACTGTTTGCTTGAATCCTGGATAAGAGCTCCACATCTTGCAGTACTTGAACGGTTTAGGGCCAAAATTTACATTCTCCTGGATCTTAACAATAATAGAGCAATGATCTGAAATGTCTGGAGCTAGAAAGCTTGCAAACGAGTTAGCAAACTTTAGAGTCCATAAACCATTGGCCAAAGCTCTATCTAGCTTTGACCATATAGTGTCCCCTTGTTCATGTTTATTCCACCAGGTATAAGTGAAACCCGTAGACTTAAGATCATCAACTCCAAGAGTGTGTAAGCAATCCTTGAATTCCAAAATCTCAAGCCCAGGGACATTCCTACCTCCCACTCGTTCATCTCTTGATTTCACAACATTAAAATCTCCTAAGATGGTCCAGGGGTTGGAGATAGAATTATTAACCTGCACAAGACTCTCCCAAAGCTTCCTTCTGTCCAGGTAGTTATTTGAAGCATACACAAAAGAAACATCAAAAGTGAGGTCATTAATCTTGTCAACGGCTTCACAGTGGACCAGCTGATCTGTCATAATAATTGGACTGATATCCCACCGGGTCTCATCCCAAAAGACAATTATACGAGCCTTCTCAACATACCCAATATTAGACAAAGTCTTCCAGCTCCTAAAACATTTCCTGGTAACATTTTCCAGATTATTTCGTGCGATCTTAGTCTCCAAAATAGCACCAAAAGAGATACCATTCTTCTTAACCCACCTTCTTACCCCACTCTGTTTGGCGGGGCTGTTAAGCCCTCTAATGTTCCAGCTCGCTACTTGAGTCATCATCAAACCTATTGTCTTGTGGTGTATCATTATCACATTGATCCCCTTGGAGCACCTTATTGTTTCTGTTAACTTGCTTCTTAGAGGGGGCAGCTCTTGTTGATGGGGTAGTTGGTGGAGGGTTATTGACCCAAACCTTTCTCTTACTCTTAGAGTAGATCCTCCACTCTTGCTCATCTTGAACTGAAGCATTTTGGGAGGTCATGCTAGTAGCTGCCTCAGATTTCTCCATCTCTGGTTCTTTTACCCCAGTCTGTTGCTCTTGGGTTGGCTCCTCCTCTTGCTCTTTTTCTGCATTTTGTTCCTCCACATTATTAGCTTTCTGAACCCAAACTTTCTTCCTCACAGCCTTACAATGTTGTTCTAGGTGTCCCATTTTCTTGCAAATGGTACACCAGGTGGGTTTCCATTCATACTCCACCTGCTGCTCATGAGTCTCCCCTTTTGGATCCTTAATCCTCAAGATGTCTGGAAGCTCCTGTCCCTTTTTAACCTCAATAAGAACCCTTGCGTATGCCAATCGCTCCCGATTGATAGTACATCTATCCATGAACAAGGGAATCCCAATTCTGCTAGCTAGCTTACTCAACGTCTTGCTGTTCCAGTATTGGAGTTTCAGCGCTGGGAACTTAACCCACACAGGGAGTGAATCCCCAACATCTTTGTTCAGCTGAAGGTCTTCCGACCACGGTTTCACAAAAAAAGGACGCCCTCCGAACGTCCATCTACCTTCAACAGCATTTGCTTTACCTTGCTCACTCTTGAACCTAGTGAGATATACCCCTTGCTGTAGCCGGTAGATCGCTTCAATATCTTGTCCTGGCCAGATGTTCCTTAGAAATTTATCCATTGCAGTGAAAGGGAGGTCAATTCCCAATAGGAAGCATACTACAGAATTCCTCCAGTACTCCACTTCGTCTTTTATCTCATCTTCTTCAACAGTAATGGTGTTATCTTCATCCTCCTCTGTTGGTTTGATAAATTCAAGTTCAGCACCATTTTGCTTGACCCGATTGTTCGCAAACAGACTAGCCCAACTCTTATTCGTGCTATCCTTCTCCTTCAGAATCTCCTGTTCTTTCAGATTTGTGTCCTTATCAGTTAATCCAGTCGCAACAGCAAGGGTGCAGGAACCACCAAGTGCCGACGGCCCCTGAGGGACCCCACATGGCTGTCGCCCAGTCCCTGCCTGCTTAGGAGGCAGACCGCGACTCCCCCCCTCATTCGCATAGGTGATTGCGTCTGAATTTGGAGTTTTCTGATTTGGGGGTATTTCTAGGGATTCCTCTGATCTGACGTGCGCTGGACTTGGAGTTTGCCTACCATGGTCACCGCCCTCTTGGGATGAAGCAAGGGGGGAGGCGAGTTTAAGGGGGGAGGCGCTCAAGGGAGAACGGCCAGATTTTTTGGTGGTCGAGGATTTTCTCCTCGTCATCGCCTGTGTTCGCCAGAGTATCGGGAGAACAGCAGTTTAAAAAAACGCTTTTTCAAGTCAATCATATCCTTAACACCTACTAATACACAATATCTCTCAACCCAAAAGATATAGTTGGCATAGAAGTTTATATGCCATGATTGTAAATTCTTACAAAGACAGGATCATGACACGTGAGAAAGAAAAATTATCAGGTAATGCGGTCGTATAAGCACCTTGCACAAGCCAATCATATCCTTAACACCTACTAATACACAATATCTCTCAACCCAAAAGATATAGTTCTACTGTGTGGCAAAGTTAAAACAATAGAAAGAATGCTATTGAGACCAAATAAATAAAACTCGGATCAGAAAATGAATTCTAACATGACCAAGTTGTCTCTATTGATGGCAGAGTGACAACACGGAGATGTACGCGCCGCCAGATGAAAGCATAATACAAATGACCCAAATAAACAAGGGAGATGAAGAACCGTTAAAGTGCTGTAGCCCATAAAGAGCTCGAATACCCAGGACGAGAGCTCCACGAATGGGGGTGGCCAGCAGGATGGGAAGGAAGTTGAAGGAATAAACAAAGAGAATAATCACTTGGGTCTGGAGTGGAACTCGAGGGAACAGGCTGCAGTGGCGAGTCAAGAGGTGGAATGTCTCGGAAAAAACACCAGCAGTATGGAGGGGGCGAGTAATAAAAAAGGGGAATCAACTTACAGTATGGAGGGAGTGAGTAATAAGGTCACGGTGGAATCCACATCAGACACCAGGCTGGAAATGAATAATAGCAATATATTAAGTACTCAGCCGGACGTATTGGGAGCTGAAAGCAGATACGGAAAATGCATGCACGTGGAAGAAGAGGTGGTAGCGGATTCCCAACCGGTTGGGGGAATTAATAACTCCCGAAGTAATGCCATCGTGATGTCGGATAGCACAAATAAAACACCAAATGAGGTATTCCTAACAGTTAGTTTAGTGCATAACATTCCATCCCATTCGAATCAATTACCGGCGACCGGTGCTAGAGATGCGGAAGGAAAAATAATCAACCCGGAGGCAGAAGCAGACAAATGTATATCGATGCTTAGACAGTTTGGGTGCGCATTACCAAAGGAAGGGGTGACGAGAAAAAACATACTGAAAAGAATCCAGGAAGGGGTTAGGAAGTCTGCTCAAAATGGTGGTGATAAGTATGCAGAATGTGAGAGGGCTGGGCCCAGGGAGAAAGGCAGCAATGATAAAACAGGAAGTGAAACAAAGAGGAATAATGATGCTAGGGATGGTGGAGACGAAGCACTCAGTCTCGGCAAGCAGTAAGGTAACAGGCTTCTGGGGAAGAAAGAGGATAAACCTGGCCTGGGAAGAAATACTTGCCGAAGGGAGGTCAGGTGGCTTGATTGTATTATGGGATGAGGGTGAGCTTGAAATAACAAATGTAGAAAAGGGAAGGAGATGGATGAAACTGGAGACCAAAGTGCTCGAGGATGGCTTCAGAGGAATAGTGCTGTTTGTATACGGTTCCTGCGATGGGAACGAACGAAAAGAAATGTATGATGAAATCTTACAGGCCAGCCAGGAGTGGGAGAAACCGACAATGATGCTGGGAGATTTTAATGAAATTCTTGAGCCGTACGAACGATCTGGAGGAGAAGAGCAGACGCACACCAGAGGTAACATTGAGTTCAAAGAATGGCTGAATGACATGGAAGTAATGGAGATCCCATTACATGATGCTCGATACACCTGGAGGAATACCGCGAGCTGTAGCAGAATTGATCGGGTCTTTGTGGCACAAGGGTGGTATGAGTATTATGCTGACATAAAACTACGCACATGGGAGTGGTTTATCTCTGATCACAGGCTCTTAGTAGTAAATGCGGAAAATGTCAAGTGGGGCCCCAAACCCTTCAGAGTGCTAGATGCGTGGCTAGATCACCCCAAGCTAGGGGAGATGTTTGCAAATGAATGGAGAGGCTTAGAGTTTGGAAATACACAACAAAAGCTCAGAGCGATGAAGACAGTTTTGAAAAGGTGGAATAAGGAAGTGTTTGGTGGTCTCAATGAGAAAGTTCTAAGCTGCCAGGAAGAGGTGAGAAAATTAGATAAACGGATTGAAGAAGGGGAAAGTAGGGAGAGGATGTGTTTGGATATAGCACGTACACAGGGGAAGCTGGAGGCAGCATTGAGGGCACAAGAATTATACTGGAGACAGCTCTCTAGGGACAGGCATATAAAAGAAGGAGACCGCAATACCAGTTACTTCCATAAGAGGGCCACACTCAATAGAAAACAGAAACGGATCCTAAGTCTACAGGATGGAGTGGACGTTATTACCCAGCCGTCAGGGATTCGTGACCATATCCTATCCTTCTTCATGAACCTATACCGCGAGGATGAAGTATCGGATGTGGGAGCACCGAGCGGTGTGCATCAAACCCTGTCCCACGAGGTGGCGAGGAGAATTGAGGCCATCCCAACCTTGGGTGAAATAAGACGAACTGTGTGGGAGTGTGATGGTTCAAAAGCCCCGGGTTTTGATGGTTTTAACATGAGATGGATCAAGAAGATGTGGAGGATTGTTGGAGCCGACTTTGGAAGAGATATAAGGGAATTCTTCGTGACAGGTAAGCTGGAGGAAGGCATTAATACCACATGGATAACGCTGATTCCGAAGATTGCTGAGCCTAGAATGATAGAGGAGTACCGCCCTATAAGCATGATTGGGTGTATGTACAAAGTTATTTCAAAAATACTTGCAAGAAGGCTAAGTGAGGTATTGCCAGGCTTGATAGGTGAAACACAATCGGCGTTTGTGAAAGGGAGGAGTATATTGGATGGACCGCTTATCGCAAATGAGGCCATTCGATGGCTACGAAAGGAGAAAAAGAAAGGTATACTACTAAAAGTCGACTTCCGTAAAGCTTATGATTGTGTCTCTTGGGGTTTCGTAGATAAAATGCTGGTGGCCTTTGGCTTCGGTGTTAAATGGAGAAAGTGGATAGAGGAGTGTGTGACAACGGTTAAGATCTCTATTCTAGTTAACGGGTCACCAATGAAGCCATTTAAACCGGAGAGGGGCTTAAGACAAGGAGACCCACTGTCACCGTTACTATTCGTCATGGTGGTGGAAGCGTTAAGCTGGATGATTGGCACGTCAATAAGCTCCCAGCAGTTCAGTGGTCTAACGGTCGGCGCATATAATGTAAGACTTTCGCACCTCCAGTTTGCAGATGACACCATGCTCTTTAGCGAGCCTAGAATGGAAAACATTCTAGAAATAAACAGAATACTGGCTTGCTTCGAGGAGATGAGTGGCCTGAGGATAAATCTAGACTAAACAGTAGCATACTGTATCAATATGTCAAATGAGGAGGAAGCGCGTATTGTGCAAGTGCTTGGATGCCAAACAAAACCTTTACCGGCGATGTATTTGGGCTGTCCTCTGGGTGAAAACATGAAAAGAGTGAGTGCATGGGACCCAGTAGTACGCAAAGTTGAATCCAAGCTTGCTCAGTGGAAGGCAAGTACTCTCTCAAAGGCGGGTCGAGCAGTGCTGGTACGCTCGGTGTTAGAAGCAATACCCCTCTATTATTGCAGTCTGTTCCCAATACCAACCAAGGTGAGGAACAAGCTCATAGCTGCGCAACGGAGATTCTTCTGGGGTAAAAAGCAAGGTAGGTTTCATGCCCCGGTGGCGTGGTGTAAGCTGACGAAACCAAAAGATCGGGGGGGGCTGGGCTTCACCAACTTGGAGGCGAAAAACACATGTCTACTAGCAAAATGGAGGTGGAGGTTTGCGGAAGAGGAGGGTGCCCTCTGGAAGAGAATTATCCTAGCTATACATGGAGATGATGGGGAGGGTGTAAACCAGGTGCGAACAACAAATGAGTCGAGACGGACAAGTGTATGGGGGCGTATCCTGGAAACTACCGGAACTGGTACGAGAGCCCAAACAATACTCAACAACCATATGTATGTAAGACTTGGTGACGGGAGGAGAACTAAGTTCTGGCTTGATCGCTGGCTGACAGAAGGGGTACTAAAAGATATATTCCCGAGACTGTTTCAGGTAAGTTCTCAGCAGCACGCCACAGTGGAGGAACTTGGTATGATGACTGCAGAGGGGTGGATATGGCATGCCCAGTGGAGACGCCGACTATTCAGTTATGAGACCGAATTGGAAGGTAACTTGATGGCACTACTTGCTGGCCATAGTACAGTAACTGGAAGGAGAGACAGGCTGGTCTGGGGTCAGGAAGGTGAGAGGTTCACTACGAAAAAAATGTACAATGCGATAGTGGATACTGAGATCCAAGACGTAAATGTGAGTGTTGGAAATGAAGTATGGAAACTGAAGACAGAGCCTCGAATCAACATGCTGATCTGGTTCTTAGTGGAAGGAAAACTGATGACAAAAGATGTGTTGTTTGAGAGAAGCATAATACCGATCGGCAACAGTTGGTGCCCTCTATGTCGAGGCTGTATGGAGTCCGCCAATCATTTATTCTTGACGTGCAGGTTTGCGATGGAAGTGTGGAACCAAGTACTAGATTGGTGGAAGGTGCGTTTCACCGTTATGGAGACTCCAGTGATGACTTTCCAGAGCTGGATGGCAGTACCTATGCGCACGAAGGTAAGAAAAATCTGGCGCGCCACATTCTGTTTTACTATCTGGCATATGTGGTGTTGCAGAAATGGGACGGTCTTCAGATCGGAAGATTTTCAGGTCAGCAAGGTAATACTACGAGTTAAAATTGGAATTTGGCGTTGGGTCCGGTGCTGGTGGCGAGACTTCCCAATTAGGTGCGAGAGATTTGTAAGCTCCTGTAATTTGCAAGAAGACCTGTCCTATCTATGAGTACGCAAACGAGGAGGGAGGATGGCCATGTAATGCAGTGGGTGGAATCGAACATGCATGGGGGCCTTGTTTGTCTCGGCTCTGTCTCTTCTATCTGTTTATTTTCTGCCACCTGATCGCTGTATATAAGCCAGCAATTAGCAAATATACCATCGGTATATTAGTTGACTACACTGCGTGGACCTCATGGCTATGCTTAAGGGTCCGTGGCTGGCTAGTTTTTGCTAGTTTTTCTTTACTAATATTGAGCAAGCGAAAGAAATATTGGGGATGAGTAGTACATTGGTGCTGGTGTATTAGCTCAGGAGTGCTAGTGCTTAACGATGTTAAAAGGGGGAGGGCTGGGTACTCTTTTTCCTCTTTGGGTTTTTTCCCATCGGGTTTCGCCCAGAGAGGTTTTAATGAGGCCCGTGTGTGCCTCCCGACTGGCTATTCCTAATTTGGAGTCAGGTTACCATGCTTGTTTTCATTAAATGATAAGTGTCTAATTATCAAAAAAAAAAAACAAAAGAGTAAATGGTTTCAGAGTCTGTCCGATAACATCAAATTGAATCTACACCTCTGTAGCAACCTAATAGTTACATGTGCATTAGAACATCTAGTTTCAATTAAAACGGTTACACTCTTATCAGCCTTCTATGACATTTGATATACTATATCTGACATTTCAGCTTTTTTCACACTCTAAAACGTTTGACATATGAGGTATAACCCATTTCAGGTTAGCAACGGTAGTAATCATTACTACTAACTTTTCTAGGTTTTGCTTTTCAGAGATTACTTTTTCCACGTCTCAAGAAATGATGCTAGGGTGCTAGGGATAAAGTGAAAATCTTGTTAGCAAAGCTATAGTATAGACAAAGGTATACACAACAATAAAGGTTTTCTCATTTTGGAGGTGTGTTCATCATATGGTTCCGATCGCGAGATCCTACTAACATTACACCAACACTTTGGTTGACCATTGTGGAGGGAAAGAAGCGATAACATATTCCAATATCTTTTGTGTATAGCACATATATGTGCTAACCTGGTCATTAGAAAAGCATTATTTATGCTCTTATAGGTTGTAGAAACCTTTTTCTTTTGGTGATCTTTGATCCATAATATACTATTTACGTGTAAGAAAACACTCCGACAAGTTTCTCTTTACCACCACATTGGTCAATCAGACGCAAAAATAATAAGGTCCAACTCTTGAAGAGAACCTTAGGATCCATAATCAAACAAATGAGAGTAAATATGGCAATAGAGAACGGCTCAATCATAAGTGTCATTAGATTTGACCACCTTAGCAAACAAGTCACCTAAATCAAATATTGCTCATTGGCTCCACGACATCATGCCAGCCCTCCCAAATGAATGATAGAATATTTAAAAAGATTCCAACAAAGATGATATCTAACATAAAAGCATACCACCGTTCTAAGTAGCTCGTCATGAGGTACGGTCCGAATCCAGGTGGCATGATATCATCAGCAATACATAAAAACAAATCTTGGAAACATACTACAACAAGAGTGGAAGAAGCCTGCAAGAAAAGATGATGTCCATAATTGACCACAAGCAATACAATAAGCTGTATAAAAGAATTCGAGAAGGATAAGATAAAGAGAGATAACTCAGAAATCCAGATGGCATCTTATCATATTAGAAGTTACAACAGTAATGCAAGGAGCCAAGATCGACCTAAAATAGACCTGTAGACCAGTAGCAATATGTAAATACGAAACAGAGATTTCTTTAAACAACATAGACCAGGTTTGAAACACACTAAATCAAGATCGAGGCAAACTAGACCAGCCCAGATCAAGATTGACTTGTAATTGTTGTTTAAGTAGGGCTTGGGACAGACAACCTTTTGAATTGCATATAACCGGAACCAGACCGGGAAGTCAACGCTCATAACTAGACCGGCATTGAATTGACTGATTATTGAAACAGGGTAAGCAATGTCTAGGAAAGCTGCTCTCTACAACTGCAGTATAGTCCTTTCAAAGATCATTGTGATAAAAAAAAGATAAAAAAATGTGTAGCATGTCCCTGTTTGTGCGGGGTCCAAATGGAACCAAATGTAAGAAACCCTTCTCAAGGGTGGGTTGAAGTTTAGACAAATTCTAATCTCAGTTAGGCTTTGAAGACAAAGCAGTTACGAAAAATTCTTAAGCATCCTAGTGCTCTTGTCTCCGCGATCCTCAAGTTTCCAGCTTTTGATATTTTCCAGGCTCGGCTAAGGTCTCATCCAAGCTCAATAGGGAAATCACTTCCTTGAAGTTTAGAGCTTCTTCAAAAGGGCACTAGAATTCAAATTGGTGATGGTGCTAATAGCAAGGACTGGGGAAAACCCTAGATTACAGAAGAACAATTTGAAGCCTATTATTCCAAAGTCTATCCCTCACAGGATCTTGTTTCAAATTTGATTCACCTCATTTCAAATTGTACATCTTCTCCAGCTTTGAAGTTCTGCTTTCTCCTATTGATATTGACAATATTAAAGGCATCACCCGATCAAGGAAAAGTGTTAAATTAGTTCTCCTGCTCCTTATTTTCTAAGAACTTAGGTTAAACTGATAAATTAGTTCCAAATCAAGTACGCCTTTTTGCCAAGAGGCACCCCCAGATCTTTATTGTGCATGGCTTTATGCTAAGTCAACATTTCTTCAAGGAGCAGCTGTGCTACTTTGCTTGGGGTTAGCTTTACTCCAACAACCATTTAGTTTCTCCTTTCAAGATACTTATCACAATTTTCTGCATCAGCAAGTTCATTACTAATATAGCCCACCCTATTCAACTTCTTTACCTTTCCACATTCCTAACTTCCCCGGAATCTCCAACACAATAAATTGCCATAACAGACCCTACACGAGTAAGATTCAAACAGGTCACGGCTCATATATGTATTTGTAAATGTACACATCAAGCTTCATCGAAAGCTAACACAACTAAATGAATAAATTTGGTTGAATGACTCAGTCAAGGCTGATTATGTTTCTAAAAGATCGAAACGCGAGGGAGTAAAAAATCCATGTCCGATAATGTCTCCTTTTAAAGCCCTATAACAAGGACCATATGAACCCTGCATTTTAGTATCAGAGCAATAATTTATAGTAATGCACTTACATTAGTTATATCTTCTCCATTCCTGCACATTACAGCTCGCACGAGGTAATTTCCCTCCCTGCCATCCAGAGTTTGCTCAAAGCATCCCAGTATGATACAATCAGGTCGAACCCACCTGATGCTATCAACTGCCAAAAAGTTACCAATAACTTCATCAGTAACACACTACATAGACAAGGGCATTATTAGCACTTACCCCAAGCTGCTTTGAGGCAAATATTAACAGCCTATATTCCTTATAGCAACTAAAACTAGTGTATGTTTACCCAATAAACTAAATTGATGTTAACCCGCAATTGTGTCAGCAGTAGTAGCAAAAAACCAAATATATTTTTCAATTTTTTGTCGGCCTTTGATACATATGAATATTGAAGCACGACATCTAATCATAGAAATAAAAGGAGAAGGAACCTTCTAAATTTCTCTTGCAATACCTCTGAGATTGTTAAAATCATGGACATCCAGCTTCAACTCAAGGGATATTCTATGTCTTTCCTTGAGTTCTGGAGACACAATGCTAAGCACATTTTTCCGCGCAACAGCAATGTACTGCTTGTTTACACTCCATTCAACTACATGATACGAAGACTTCAATTAGAAAGACTACAAGGCTTTTCAGGCATAGAGTTCAAAAGAAAATAAATTCATCCCTGGAACAATATACAAATACATATAAAGAGAGAGAGGGGCTGTGAGAATTTCAAATATGGGTCTAACAACTGGCAGAAATAAGAATGCATCTAACAAAAAACCTGTGCTAGATGAATGACAGATCAGAAAACAGGGTCAAGATGAAATATAGGTAAGGCTTCAATTACTAACTCTCAACATTCTGATAGATTGATAACTTTCACCTAAAACTCCAGCTCTCTTCTAGGCCAATGTAGCATTAAGTTTTTCTTAGTTCTATATGTTGTCTATCCGAACAGGCACTATTTGCCTAGGAAGTAGTTACTTTTTTTGTAATTATTAAGTTACTAGTGACTGTCCAGCTGTAATCAATTGTATCTGGTCAGCAGCTTATAGTTCCTAGGCAGGCTCTCTAGAAGTCTCTCCTCTCTTAGACAATTCTAGAAGTGTATCCTCTCTTTGAAATTCTCTCTATAAATATATAGTTCCTAGGCAGGCCTCTAGAAGTCTCTCCTCTCTTAGACAATTCTAGAAGTGTATCCTCTCTTTGAAATTCTCTCTATAAATATATACTTCCTAGGCAGGCCTCTAGAAGTCTCTCCTCTCTTAGACAATTCTAGAAGTGTATCCTCTCTTTGAAATTCTCTCTATAAATATAGAGTTGTATCTTTCCTCATGATAAGTCTACACATCAAATATTACTTCTCTAAACTTCATGGTATCAGTGCAAGTTTCATCCTTAGCCACCACTCTCTTAAAACTCTAAACATAGATTAAGAGTGTCATTGCCCTAATCTCTATTCTAAGGGTGTCTCCGCCCTGAACTTCATTCCTTGGGTGTTCCGCCCTAAATTTCCTGTCTAAAAAGGTGGCTCTACCTTTCTCAATCTCCCACTTATTTTTCTCTTGTCTCTATGACTGAGTTGACCAAATCTAATTCAAATGTTGTTGCATGCTGTTGCGGCTGCTATTGCTGCAGCTTTGAAACCAAACAAGACTGACCTTGCTCCTATTGACTCAGCCTATAAGTTGAATGACAAGAACTACTTGATTTGGTCTCAGCTTGTCCTTACTCGCATGGAAGCAAGGAATTGAACAGACATCTACCCAATCAAAACCAACCAACACAAATGAAAAGGAGTGGATGCCAACATACGGTCATGGCTATAGGATTCAATGGATCCAAGCATCAGCATCACAAGTATGTTTCTCAAAATAGCAAAGGAAATATGAGTGTACATCCAGAAATCCTACTCAACTGCCAAGAATGCTGCCTTCATCTATGACCTCTGGCTAAGGTCCATGACCACCAAGCAAGAGGGTCTATCAATCTCAAAATATGCTACCAATCTTCAACAGCGGTGGTACTCGCAGGAAACGATCACAGGGCTCTCTAAAAGTCTCTCATCTCTTAGACAATTCTAGACATCTCTCCTCTCTTAGAAATTCTCCTCTATAAATATAGGGTTGAATCTCTTCTCATGATTAGTCTACACATCAAATATTACTTCTGTCAACTGCTCTCTAGCTTATGAAATTGCAAATCTCTTTCCCCCAAAAGTTAACGAGGTGTAAGGAAAATTCAAATATTTGTATCTTATATACAGCATTGCCATTAGCAGAATAATTCTGACTTTAGCTTGAGAACTTCTTTAACCCCTATCTACAAAGAGCTCTCAACTTCCCAAGTTTTAGAGCAATCTATTGCATACTCTACAAAAGAATGTATGGCAAATGTCAAAAGATCATCCAACCCAGTAGACAGAAAAGAAGCACAAATATTTACCAGTATGGCAAAGAATCAGGTTGAAACAATCTTGTTTACAGGAATAGAGGTTTGTGGTACCCGCACAAATGATCACAGGGCCCAATTGTTGGAGAAGAAACAACAGACTAGTATACTTCAGCCACATCAAGAAAGCTACAACCAACTTAAACTAGAGATAGATTATACCTGCATCAACATCATCCATAACTTGGACCAAACTTTCATGTAGTGTTCCCCTGTACAAGCAATTTCCTCTTGAAAGGATGAGAAAAGAAGATTCTCGTTGCTTGTTCCAACAGATGTCTTTAACAGGTGTAGGTCCAAGGGAGCATGAAAAGAGTGGTACTGGATCCTGCATGGCAAGCAGTTATAATTGAGAGAATTTTCAGGGGCATGAGTGCTTGCACATATCTGAGCACTGAAGTAGAAGCTTCTTAAGTAGCTTAGCAAGCCAAGTTTACTTCAGACAATTTATGATGTTAGGTTCAGAAGTAATAATATTTGCACACTGCGCGCCTGCAGCTAATCTTTATAAATCTTTTCTTATCAGTTGAAACCATTCATTACTCTTCCTCAGATATCGTGTGGCGTGATACAAGATATATAGAAGCAAAACAACCGGCAGATTAATGATGAAAGGAGGGCGAAGGGTTGGAATATAATAAACAAAACCTGTGCAAGCAATGATTTAACCGAAAAGAAATAAACATCCCCGACAACAGAGACGGCAAGAGTTGATGACTCCGACGACAGAGCTAGTATGTAAGCCCTCCCTATAGATATATTCACGATACTCAACTCCAGGATAGAACAGCTGCCTCCTCCCTTCTTCAGTTCCTTCGCCGACGTCAAGATATCATGGGTCTTGGCGACACAAAATCCTAATTTCAAGCAGAATTTCAATAAATACGATTTCATAAACTAAGGGGACGAGGAACCAACGAAAACGATATCTAACAAACTCACCAGTTGAGTGCGCGACAAAGATGGCATTAAAGCGCTCGGAGACAGCCAATGGAACTGACGGAGGGTTTTGGAGATTGAAAAGGGAACCATTCGGCTCTACAGGGATGGCTTCTCCTATCTTCTCGAAAAAGTAGTCGCTCGACTCCACAGTCACTCCCTCCTTTTCCTCATCCACCGTGCTAACGCTGTTCAAAGTCGAAGTCGAATCCGAATCTACTCCCATATCTCTTCAGAATAGGGCTTGAATTCCTCCTGGCGAGCTTACACGTTAGGCTTCAAACTTCACTTCAATTTGCACTGTTATTCGACCAACGAACACAGTAAGCTAACCAGTGCAGTCGAATAAAAAAGCAATTTGAGCAGCAGTGCTTCAATATTTCAACTTTCATACGGCGTAAGTTAAAACGAAAACTGAACTCTTTAACTAGTTGAGATTCAGATACGCGCACTCAGAATTACTAGAAGGCAAATTCTTGCCTACAACTGCACGTAGTAAGTTGGCTACATCTAGGGACATTTCAGTTAAATTGGATACATGTGAGGTATTTCAGTCAAATTAAAACAAAAAAATGAAAGAGAGGCTAAGCATGCTCTGCGCTTTTGTTTTTTTTTTTTTCTTTTTTATTATAAATCTTTAAATTATTATAACTTTTAATATATAAGTCTAAAATAAAAAAAATTATATAATTATTCATCTAAATTCAAGCTCTTCAAAACAAGACCAGTCATGGATATGTTTTGACAACTTCAAAAAAAATATTTTTACATGTATACGATGATATTTTAATGTGATGTATGTACATGTTTTAATGTGAGAATGTACATGTTTTAATGTGATGATGTACATGTTTTAATGTGATGATGTATATATTCAAATGTCAAAATGTATATGTTTTTAATGAACATCTGTACATGTTTGTATGACCATCTGTACATGTTTATGACTGTCTATACAAGTGTTCTTTCTTATATGTACAGATTTTAATCTAAGAATATACATATTTAGTGATTCGTACAGGTTTATGTGACATTCTGTATGTTTTAAATGTACATGTTTTTACGTGAGAATGTACATGTTTAGTGAACATTTGTACAGATTTGTATGACCATCTGTACAAGTTTTCTTTTACGTTTTGTGCACTATACATGTAAAAATATTTTTTTTAAGTTGTCAAAATATATCCATGACTGATCTTGTTTTGAAGAGCTTGAATTTAGGTGAACAATGATATAATTTTTTTTATTTTGGGCTTATATATCAAAAGTTACAATAATTTAAAGGTTTTGTGATAAAAAAAAAACAAAAATAAGTCGTAGGCGCAGCGGCGCAAAAAAAAAAAGAATAGGACGATCGTACGGGGATGTAGCCATTTTGGCTACATCTACTTGTAGCCCAGACTCTCCGTTACTAAAATCTTTAACTAAGTTCTTTAAAGACACCTATGCCCCTTTTATTTCTAATTCTCAATTCTCTATTTCTCTACAATTTTTAATTCTCTTAGAATCAGAAGCGGGAACAGTACTACCGTAGCCACAGCCGAAGTTCGACACAGCAGCTCAGATCTACTCCCGCTCTTCCTTGATAATTGAAATTTGTGAGACAAATCAACTTATTCTTTAAGATTAGTTTTATTGCTTTTTGATAAAGCTGGACATTAATGCCTCAACAGAACGGGTTACAGTTTTTTAGTATATTTAGTCTCTGAATAGTCCTGAATAGAAAAAAAACAGTTAAAAAATGGGATGAACAAGGCTCCAAAAAACCGACATCGATGGCCACACAAGAGGGTGAGCGTTGACGCGGCCAGCATCGATGGACAGGTGAACGCACGCGCGCCGCGGCGGCGCGAGAAAAACCGGGCATCGACACGGGGAAAAGAAAGTGTGTGTTGATGTCGGCAGGGAAGAAAGGGCGTCAACACAGGGCAGAAAAGGGAACCGGGGTTTTGCTCGATGTTTTAATTTGAACTAGTTTTGACCTAAATTTGACCGGCTTGGCTTAGTTTGAATTAGTTTTGACCTGTTTTGATTGATTCTAACTAGATTTGAACCACATTGAACTTAATTGGACTGGCATCGACTAACTTTGACCGGTTTTGACTAACTTTGTACACATCTACCCTAACTGTAATCACAACGGTTTTATTAACCTTGGTTGGTTCTAATTGATTACTTTTGAAATTATGGGTAACAACAGCTAACGGATAATGCGGGTAAGGGAAAGGGATTCATGGTTAGAGGTAGTAGCTCATCTAGCCAAGGTGAGTGACCATCCCCGGCCCCAGTTGTAGGAGAGAAGAGGTGTGTGCAGTACGTCAACGCTTCAGCAAGGAGGTGTCTGGTTGAGGAGTGCTGGTTAGCAATGCAGCAGGAGCAAGCTAGATAGAGGCAGCTCGAGCAACAACAACAGTTTCTACAACAATAGGCCCAATAGCATCAACAATTTCTACAACAACATGCCCAGTAGCAACATCTGATCATAGCACTACTCTCACAGCCAGGTTGTTGATCCGATGGTCGCCAGTGAGGCTATGGTGATAAGGTCCACTAGGGGATGGGGGAATCATGGCCTCTCGCATGATCGAACGGCATTACTCATAAGTCGGCTCGCCAATCCGACAACAACGACTCGGATGCGGGAGATACGTTAGATTAAGAGAGTTCGGGCAAATCTAGGCCAGGTGATGCGAAGGAGGAGCAGCCGGAGGAGAGGATCCCTACGGATTGGTTGCTTAATGAAACTCTTGTGCTTGGGGGTCCTCATGATACCACCCTCATCCTTAGTTTCAGAGGTCACATCATGCTTGACATGTGGTAAGGTGTGGTATGTTCTTGTGTTCAGTTCTAACTGTAGTATGCATAAGAAATATCATATCATTATAATGTCACATTAATTAAAATTTTGACCAAGAGAAGAGGGTACTTAACTTCAAGTCTCGAGCTAAGTTGTTGGATTTGTGAACTCCATCCACTCTAAGAAACCAGGAGTCACGAGACATGGTAGACATGACGGGGCTTGGGCATTTGGCCCGTATTGCGCATGGTTGCTTTGACCTTTCCATTCATGAAGAAATGACAACCGGACACGAACTCTTTCCACATGCAATTCGGAGAGATGACCCTCACTCTCTATGATGTCTACCACAACATGGAGATCCCCATCATCGGGCGAGTAGTGGCGCACCAGTTAGAGGTCGTTGACGTCCTCCCTACTGACCATGCACCCTCCTTAGATGTTGTGATCTCACACATTGTGCAGTTGTTTGGCTTCACTTGTCAGAAGGACTTAATCGATTATAGGTATCTGGATAAGAAGCATGCCCTTTATAGAGCGCTCCACGACCACTACGGTGGTGAGTTCTGCATAAGAGATTGGGGTGTACTTGTGGTACTTGGTGGGAAACATGATACTAATCGACAAGGGCAACGACCGTGTCATGCCATACTCTACTAACCCTTGTGTGACCTCATCCACATATTTGAATATGCGTGGGGAGCGGCTACACTTGCTTACCTCTACTGATAGCTCGAGATCACCTCACGGGCTAAGACACATCAGTTTGCTGGATGCGTTACTACATGTCAGAACTGCTGAACAATTGAAAATGCTTCAAACTAAATTTTTAGGCTTTTGAATTAATGGTTGTTGGAACCCTGTATGTTGTTGAAGATGGAGTCTATCCATGTGCGCAGAGTCCTTCAGAATGATAGTCAACCCTGCTGCAACAAACATAGTGTACTGAACAACTCTGTCTCAAGGAAGGAGTATGGTCACAAAGAAGTGGCTAGGAGTCTAACGGTAGTAACTCATTGAAAAATTCAAGGATCGGAAACATGTATGGCTGCTCCCAACATTCCATTATCAACAATCAACTGCCTTAAGTTGCAATAATCAGAATCATAACCTTAATTATCCCATAAGTGAGTCAGGTCCAAAATTTATGCTAGAAAATAATCAAGACCCTAAAATTTCAGAAACAGACTCCCTCAACGACTCCAGGGGCGTTGGTGTATAAAGAGCTGGAATTATTAGTTACAATCACGCTTTCTTGTCTGAGATAACTAGCATCTTGTGAGAACTTTGAGAGCTTTGTATTCGAGATTGAGAGAAGATTCCGTCACAATTGTTAGCTTTGTTTCTTAAGCATTTCATTGTCAGATTTGTACTAGGCAGTTCCTAGATTACTTTCACCATCCCTTGAGCTGATCAGAGAATTGTTAGGATTCATGAGAGTACTTACTAAGTAGGTCTGGTTTACTTAGTAAGCAGTGTATACTCCTTTTGTTAATCAATAAAAGGAGTCTATATTGTGTATTTGTTTGTTGATCGACTCAATCATTCATTGAAAAAGTCAAAGTGTTTTAACGACTCACATCTTGGAACACTTTGAGGTCAGCCCATCGATCCTAAATGGTTCAATATGATCATTGTAGTGTTGGATCAAAAGAATGAAGCCAAATGAGTCTCACATGCAAAGTGTCTAGAAATCCATAGGAGTCTCACATGTAAAGTGTCAAAAGAATCTTTCGTTATCTAAAAGGCACTCAGGATCTATACCTATGGTACCCAAGCTTGACTTATTTTACGTTAATGGGGTACAGCGACTCAGACTTCGCTAGCTCTCTCCTTGATAGAAAGAGTACCTCAGGTGCAACCCAATTCTTAGGACTATGTTTGTTGCCTGGAGCCGCAATAAGCAGAACACAGTGGCACTCTCCTCTGCAAGGCTAAGTATGTGTTTGTTGCAGCTTGTTGTGCTCAAATCCTATGGATCCAACATCAACTCCAAGACTATATATCCTTCCATCTTGCACTACCATTTTTTTATGATTATCATAGTGTCATTGATTTATGAAAAATCTTGTTCATCATTCTAGAACTAATATTGAGATTAGACATCATTTAATAAGGTATTGTGTTGAAAAGGACTTGTATTAAAAAAAGGACTTGTGCAGCTAGAGTATGTTCCAACAACGGATCAACTTGCACATATCTTCACCAAGCCACTCCAACGAGGGGCATTCGAGAATCTCCGATCACAATTGGAAATGACTCGTGCCAACTAACCAAGGTTGTATCTCATTCTTTTTTTAATATCAGTATTGGGTGTTAGAGTATGTCTGATTGCATGACTCGGTCTGTCTTTACTATCATTAGAATAACACGTTAGTAACAGTTAATAAGTGCAAAATATATAGACTTTAAGGGTTTAATTCTTTATAATTCGCATCACTTTGGGCAATATTTCCCAAATATCATATGTTTTTTTAAGATTTGTGTTTAGAATAGAGCTATTGTTTTTTATGTGTCAAATGCAAGAAAACGTCTTGGATTTGAATTCTTCATCTCATAAAGCTTACAACGCAATAAACGGTATATATATTTATATATATTGACGCGGCACACAACTTTTCAGCACTCATGACAATTGCTTTTTCATCTCGTTGATCATCACTCTTGGAGAGAACTAATTACCAGTCATCATTAAGTTCACATTGATTAACAACACTCCATTGGCGTGGAAAATAATCATGATTTAATCATCATAATGCTCACACCATTCGCGACACATTAGGAAGGGTATATACTCACCTATTCATCATCGTACACACTTCTGGAGCCACAAACATTGACAGCCAATATTAAAGATAGAAATATCTTTTCTTCCAAAGCAAGAGCTGCGCATGAGATATAATAAGATGATTTATTAATCCACGACAAGAAATATATAAAAGAAGAAAATTGGAGTTTTTTTAAGCAGACTCCACGCTACGCCCGGGCACACACCAAGGGGCTTCAGCCTCTCTCTCCACCACCACACCACACAAATTCATAATTGTTGACATCATACCACACTTTTGACGAGGATCACGTGAAGGCGGAGGCGCAGCATGATACAATACGGTATTTGGAATGTGAATTAGAGAGAATAACTTTCTCTTATTATTCAGAGGGATTTCTTAATAGTTCCGTACAAACAGAGAGCTATTATAAGCTATAGTAATCTAAGGAGAGGAGGAAAGAGACGTTACAATGGGAACGGAGCATACTGTAATATTCCTTACTAATGCTACTATGATATTGTAACACCGCCCCTCAAAGGTTACAGGGATGTAAACCTTTGAAGTCAGCTCCTTAAGTTGATCTGGACTGGAGTGCGATGGCTAGTTGAGGTGATCAGACTCTGCGCATCCCCAGCTTCCCTCCAAGCTGGTTGTATTCTCTTCCGGTCAGGGTCTTTGTGAGGATGTCTGCCAGTTGCAGATGAGATGGGAGGAATTGTACTTCTATCAGCCCTTCTTGGATCTTCTGTCGCACGAAATGACAGTCAATCTCTATGTGTTTAGTTCTTTCGTGGAACACTGGGTTCCTGGCTATGTATATAGCAGATTGACTGTCTGATTTAATGGGATGGGGAGGATGTCTTCCACTCCGAGTTCGTGAAGAATTCTGGTCAGCCAGCTTAGTTCTGCTGTAGTTTGTCGCATTGAGCGGTATTCCGCTCTGCAGAAGACAGAGCCACACTCCCTTGCTTCTTGGCCTTCCAGGACAGAGGTGATCCTCCTAGCTGTATGTAGAAGCCACTTATGGATTTTCTTGTATTGGGGCATCCAGCCCAATCTGCATCACAGTATGCAACAAGGGAGAAATCAGTTCGTTTATTAAAAAATATACCGTGACCTGCTGTACCTTTTATGTATCTCAAGGTGTGTAATGCTGCCTTCCAGTGCACCTCTGTTGGTTCCTGTAAAAATTGACTCAGGCATTGAATAGTATAACAAAGATCAGGCCTGGTATGAGCTAGGAAGCTGATTTTTCCTACCAGTTTCCTGTATAGCAGAGGTTCAGATAGGAGTTTTCCCTGGTTTTTCATTAGTTTTGTGTGCAGTTCCAGAGGTGCGACAGCTGGCTTATCTTGATCACAATTGAACTCTTTTACAAGATTCTCAGCATACTGTTTTTGCACAACTATCATGCCTTCTCTGGTGGATATAAACTGCATCCCAAGAAAGTTATTAACAGTACCAAGATCCTTAATCCTGAATTCCAAGTTCAGGCTGTTTTTGATTTCTTTGATGGTTTCAGCATCATCTCCAGTGAGGAGGATATCGTCTACATAGACAGCTAGAAAAACAGATTTGTTGTCAGTTTTCTTTATGAAAAGGGAATAATCATTGAGAGATTGTTTGAAGCCTAAGTGTGAAAGGAATAGACTAAGTTTCTCATGCCACTGCCTTGAAGCCTGTTTAAGACCATAAAGAGATTTCTTAAGTCTACAAACTTGGTTTCTTTCTGTAGTTTTATAACCTAATGGCAGCTGCATGTAAACTTCCTCTCTCAAATCCCCATGTAAAAAGGCGTTATTTATGTCTAACTGACTGATGACCCAGTTTCGTTTGCAAGCAACAGCTGTCAAGGCCCTAATGGTACTGAATTTTACAACAGGAGAGAAGGTTTCAAGGTAGTCTATGCCATATTTCTGTGTGTATCCCTTGACTACTAGCCTAGCCTTGTGTCTTTCTAGTGACCCATCTGCCCTATACTTCAGTTTGTATACCCACTTACATCCTATGACCTTCTTTTCTCTCGGTAGGTCTACAATTTCCCAAGTATTGTTTCTCTCTAGGGCATCAAACTCTTCTTTCATGGCTTTAATCCAATGTTCATGTTTTATTGCCTCATCATAGTCTGCGGGCTCTATTACCATTGGTTTGCTACTAGCATGCAGAAAACAGGATTAGCATTGTATTCAGGACATACTATTTTGTTTGCAGGTGGACTAGAGAGCATAAGCAGTCTGAATCTTCCCTTTCTATTGTATGTATTCCAGAAACAAAACTAGCAGGATTTGCATTGCTTAACCTATCATGCATGATGATTGAAAATGGGTCAAGAGACTTAGCTGGTTGCAGTGGTTTGTTGTGTTGCTTGCTGTATGTGCTTCCCACAATGTAATCTTGCAGATGTCTAGGCATTTCCTTGGTCCTCTCTGACCTCCTCAATGGCTGTTGTTGCTGTGTGCTGGCTTGTTCTTCTTCTGATGTAAGTTGCTGCCCAGTGTTCAGGTCTGATTGCTGTTCTTCATCGTTGGGGGCATTCTGCTCAGTAGCATTATCTGTATCCTCAAAAT
Organism: Limonium bicolor; assembly: GCA_023374045.1. Lineage (NCBI taxonomy): Eukaryota > Viridiplantae > Streptophyta > Magnoliopsida > Caryophyllales > Plumbaginaceae > Limonium > Limonium bicolor. The sequence continues at coordinate 380,235,557 of CM041778.1, read as the reverse complement.
CAAAAACTTCAACAGATGGTGAGTATGGATTAGCAGGAAAGTAAGAATTCTGGTTTTTGTCCCAAGTGTTCTTGCAGTTTCTTTTCTGTGTAACAGGATTTGGTACAGACTGTTCTATTGTTTCATTTTTCCTTATTGTTTTAAAAGGGAAAATATTTTCATAGAATTTCACATCCCTGCTGTAGATCACCCTTTCTCTTTCAAGGTCATAGATCTTATAAGCTTTCTTGTCTGAAGCATAGCCTAGGAAAACTCCCTTAAGAGACCTAGAATCAAATTTATCATGAAGTTGTTGATTTTTATGAACAAAAACTAAGCTGCCAAAGCACTTTAGCTCCTCATAGTTTGGTTTTCTGTTGAACAGGATTTCATAGGGTGTTTTTCCGGACAAGCTATCCAGAGGCATTCTGTTGATGAGATATACTGCAGTAAGTACACTCTCACCCCAGAATTTCAATGGCAGGGAGGAGTGAAATAAAAGACTTCTTGCTGTTTCCAAAATATGACGGTGTTTTCTTTCCACAACCCCGTTCTGTTGAGGGGTGTGTGGACAAGTGGATTGATGTTTGATTCCCCTAGATTTAAGAAAATCAGAACTTTCCTTTGTACTTCCTAACTCGTAGGCGTTATCTGTCCTAATTCCTTTTACTTCTTTACCAAACTGAAGTCTTACCATGTTCATGAAGTCCATTACATGTTTAAAAGCTTCAGATTTAGATTTAATTAACTGTACCCATGTGGCCCTGGAATTATCATCAACAAACGTTAGGAAATAGGAATATCCATCAAAAGTTTTGAACTTATAGGGTCCCCAAACATCAATGTGTATTAAATCGAAACTATCAGTAACCGTAAGACTTTTCTTAGGAAAGGGAATTCGATGGCTCTTTCCTCTACAGCAAGATTCACATATAAACTGCCTTTTGCACAACTGTTTATCAACAAGCTTCAGATTTTCTATTTTACTAACAGGTAAATGTCCTAACCTGTGATGCCATAGACTCAAGCTATCAGTACAATCAAAACCAGAGACTAATCTTTCTACTACGGAGCTAGAGGCTAAATCTCCTTCCTTTTCTCTTTTACAAGAATCAAACAAGTAAACCCCAGATGCTTGTCTTCCTATTTGGTATTCAAGAAGGCTTCTAGAATCCTGAAACATGCAACAAGAGCTATCAAAACAGAATTTACCATCCATCACTTTGGTCAGTCTAGCCACTGATATCAAGTTAAAATTAAAAGCTGGAACATATAGAACATCTGTTAGGGTAATCCAATCATTGATTTTCACAGTTCCTATGACAGTAACCCTTTGTGGGTGCCCGTCCGGCATGCTGACTATATGAGGATGTTTCAATGTTTCATAATCGGAGAATTTTTCCAAATCACAGCACATGTGTTGTGAGGCACCCGAATCTATAATCCAGTCAGTGGTGTTTCTATTAGCACACTGTTTATTACTACAGCAAGAAATATGCATGTTCAAAGATTTTGATCTGGAATTTAGAGATTCGTTACCGACAAAACTGCAACTTGCGTTGCTTCTGTTCAATCTTTCCCCGGTATCTTCTCGATTCTGGGCCACATGAGCAAGAATTTGGTTTATCTCCTCGACAGAGTAACTTCTTGCCGTCGTCTCCCTAAAGCTCGCCTTGGAATTCCCTGCGTCTTCGATGGTATTTCCATCTCTGGCATCAAGAGCGTTGGCTACAGCGGGGTTTCTTCTACCCTTAGGATTTCTCCAATTGGGAGGATACCCAACTTTCTCGAAACATTTCTCCTCCGTGTGTCCGCTCTTTTGACAGTGATTGCAGTGGAGTGAGTTCCGTCTAGGGTTCTGGGGTTTAGTATAGCTCTTGTTGTTGGGGTTTGAATTTCTGGGTCGAAAATCTGTAGCGAAAGAGAGAGCGCCATTTTCTTCCTGACCTGCTCCGACGCCGACTCCTTTCTGTCTCTCTTCTTGAACCAGTAATGAATAGATTTGTTGGGCAGAAGGCAGCGGTGACATCATCAAGACATTTCCTCGTACTTGAGCGTATCTAGGGTTTACCGACATGAGGAATTTGATCGCCCTTTGTCTTCTAATATATTCTTTAAACTTGTCGTTGCCGGCGCATGAGCAAGAAGGTAGCGTGTCCGTTGCGTCGATTTCATCCCAGATCTTTTTCACTTTGGTGTAGTAGGCTCGAACTGAATCTTCCCCTTGTTTTATCGCCGCAAGCTCTTGCTCAAGCGCATAAAGACGTGCAACGTTGCTCTCTTCGAATCGGGAAATCAGCTCGCTCCAAACGGTCTCCGCTGTAGGGTTGAACGCTACGCTGTCCGCAATGTCCCGCTCCAGAGCGCACAGGAGCCAAGAAATGACCATGTGGTCACATTTCTTCCACTCCTCAGCCCTAGCTTCGGGGAAATCTTCTTCTTCTTGCTTCCATCAACGAAAACACTTATTCTTGGCTGAGGAGCTATTGTCATGCTCCTCTTCCATGTTGCGAAACCGGTGCTCCCGTCGAACTTCGTTCCAGTTAGAAGCATGCCCGGTTGCTCTGAATTTGATAGAAAAAGGGGATCGTTCTTGGCCTTGGAGGAATTTTCCTTTCCGTCGCCCGTGTTCTTTTCCTTTTCTTGATCCTTGTTCGCCTCATCATCGCCCACAGCCATTGCAAATCGTGAGGAGGGATTTAGGGTTAAAGGTCAACGAAGAGGAAAAGAATAAGGTAAGGGTGAATTAGTCCCGCTCTGATACCATGATACAATACGGTATTTGGAATGTGAATTAGAGAGAATAACTTTCTCTTATTATTCAGAGGGATTTCTTAATAGTTCCGTACAAACAGAGAGCTTATTTATAAGCTATAGTAATCTAAGGAGAGGAGGAAAGAGACGTTACAATGGGAACGGAGCATACTGTAATATTCCTTACTAATGCTACTATGCTATATTGTAACACAGGCAAGGATTCAGAGTCAATTGCTTAATCAGAGTTGTCTCTTCCCTTTTCTGAATCTGTTTTAATGTCTTCTCTCTGTGTTTTTATGTTTTAGAGTCATGTCCGAGTAGTTAGACAAGCCCCCCGGATTGGGCTAGCAAACCGGATCTTAAGATTTATTTTGTAATCTTTTCTCTGATTATTAATGTAGTAGTTTAATTCTTGTTCTTCACGCGCTTTGATTCTCTAACTAATTATCAAAGTAATGTTTGTGATTTCTAATCAAAATGTGGTGCTGAGATTAGTTAACGAGACATAGGAAGTTAAACCGGATTAGCGACTAGAAGTATGGTTTGCCTATAGGTTAATCTGTCTCCAATAGGAATTGGTTATATTGCGATTGGTTGGAATTGACTTGGGCATGGTTTGCGGCTTATTATTTCTACCAGTTAGGATTTGTTATACAGGGACCGGTCAACAGATTAATTAAGATTCATGAGTTTATTACGGAATTAGGGAAGAATTGATTAATAGATTTAAAAAGTGAAGATTTGCAGAACAATCTGGGGTGCTTTCTTAGATATGAAGAATTGATATAAAGTTTAACAATCCGGGCCGAGCCACTAGAAGAGATTCCAGTGATGACTAGAAGCACCCCGGATTGTTCTGCAAACCTTCACTTTACAAATCTATTAATAAACTCTTCCCTACTTCTACAATAAACTCAGGAATCTTAATTAATCCGTTGACCGGTCCTTGTACAACGAATCCTAACTAGAAGAAATAACAAGCCGCAAACCATGCCCAAGTCAATTCTAACCAATCACTTTATAATAATTAATTCCTATTGGAGACAGAATAAGCTATATAGGCAAACCATGCTTCTAGTCGTTAATCCGGTTTAACTTCCTATGTCTCGTTAACTAATCTCATCGCCACATTTTGATTCGAAAACTACAAAGATTGCTTTAATAATAGCTAGAGAATTAAAGCGCATGACTGGAATTAAATTGTTGCATTAATAATCAAAGAAAAGATTACAAAATAAATATGAAGATCCGATTTACTACCCAAATCCGGGGAGCTTATCTAACTACTCAGACATGACTCTAAAAATAACAAAAATAATAAAGGAAAACACATTGACAGATTAAATAAAAAGGAAAAGAGAAACTCTATTATAAAGATTACTGCTCTGCCTTCCATTGTCATAACTCTACATAATCCTCTTTCAGAAGTGGGCCTCTCTTGTGGAGCTGGAGCGCGGCGGGCATGGTAGCGTGAGAGCCCTCCGCCTCGAGCCCTAGTTCATATTTTTATATCATAGGGGCCGTTCGATGATGGCGTTCAAATTTCTGAGAAAAAAAGCTGGCACATTAATCTTTGTAGTGAATCGGTTGCCATATCGTCCAGATTAAATTTTGGTGTTCGGTGGAGGTGAATGTTTGAGGCACATTTGAAAATGAAAAGACCATGGTACCCCTCTCTTTTACCCTTATTTATCCAGCACTGTCACCTTCCCTGTAATTCTGAAAATAGAGAAAACCCCAAACGTGTTCTTCCAGCTACGCTGCGAGCAACACCACATGCCATCATCACTGTTATGAATATATCGCCATCGTTTCTTTTTATACTGCAAGTCTGCGACTGGTTTCTGGCCAACAAATAAAAGTTCACATGAAATCCATAGAATTCAAAGCGTGGAAAAATTGAATTCGACCATAACGATGAATGATCGATTGAAGTAATAAAAAAAGGTGATCGACTATGTATCTTGTACTACTATTACTTCGATTGAAGTAATAAAGTGATAGGATTGAAGATATACATAAATCGACATCGATCGAAGTAGGTTTCACAAATGGTAGTTGACAGTATTAACGATTTAGGGTAAATGAGTAACTTCACCAAAAATTGTGGACCGCCAGTCAAACGCTATGTGAACGCAGGTTGTTATGTGTTACGGTTAAAGGCGCAATAAGAGCTTAATGCTCCTTTCGCCAACGAAATCACGCACAAAAGTGTAGCTTAATGTGGGGTAAATTGTGACAAAACCCACGATTTGTTACCATCGAACGGGACCATAAGCAACGGCCAATCATAATATGTCCTCGGTGATTTTCCACATCAATATATGTGAGATATATCAACGTGAATCATTAATTCACGAGTGTGCAGTACTCCTCATGAGTTAGTTATGTTGCAGCCATAATAAATAATTACAATCGTGAATGAATTGATTAGTATGGCCATGAGCAATCATACGAGAAGTAAATAAAATAATATTGATAATGGTGTGGATGAATCACTCTTGTTTTATCTGCAACAGTGCCACTAATGAATTATAAGTGGTGTGTTCAGTTCGGCATCAAACCGAACATATGTGTGGACATATCTGTAGTTGGCACTCGATTTTCGTCCGGACATGTATGCTCGCACACATGTTTAGACACAAAATAAACAGGGTTCGGATTCTTCGTTCGGACCCCATTTTACTCATCGTTTGTTACGTTGTTATCCCTATGAGATAAACTATGAAAATCTTAGATTTTTCCTGCATTTGACACATAAAATGTATCAGTTTCACATCAAAACATAAAACTAAGGAAAAAACTTATGATAAATGCGAAATATGACATTAATTGTTATAAAAATATGAAGAATTAAAGCCCTAAAATAGATATATTTCACACTTATCAACTTCCTCACACTTAGTTTTTGTATGTCCTCAAGAAAATAAAGAATATGTCTACTTTTAAGCACCGTAGTATCGAAACTTAGGAATAAAACTTCCAAGGGAAAACGAGCAAAATGACAATCAAAAGAATAGTTATGCTCTTTGTTGTAGGTTTTCACAAACAGTGAAAAAGAGTAAAGTTAAAAGCATGGAGATGTTAGATTATAGAAACTGAACATAGAATGATTTGGGATCTTCCACTGTTTCTTCCTCTAACCTTTGGATGTCAAGGGGTGTAAAGTAACGCCTTATTTCATGATATCTTTCAACACCACATACTCATGATCAAAAACAAAAATTAAATTGCAATTAACTTTTTTGCATGCAAAAACATTCTTCTTCAAGAAATATATACAAAACAAACGAATAATTGTGAACTGCAGAGTTATTCCATAATCCATACTTTTCTCTTTATCCCTACCACAGTGTTGGGCCAACTATCCCAGATCCTGAGACCTTAGGTAGATAGGTGTTAAGGCACCCCTAGGACTTAATAACCGGATAGATGAGGTCGGAAAAATTTATGATCAACGGAGTACCTTGCCTTATCCTTTCATTCCAAACTTTCACATCATTTCCAAAATCTCAAACTAAACTAATTCAGTTTTCATAATCAGCTAATCCACCAAATTTCAGTGAAAACAGATATAATTTGAATAAAACTATACATACAAACAACCTAAACCAGAAAAATTCTTAAGGTGGTCATCAGGCTCGTTTTCAAAAACCTCAACAAATGTTTTCACCTAGAGATTCAATATTTATTGGCACTTAAAAGAAACAGTTCTTTCAAAGCAATAGGACAAACAAAAACAAGTGTGACATTTACGCGCAACTGACATATTTTCAGGGAAAGGTCTCTACTTCCTCACACTTAAGAAGAGCAATGTTCTCATTGTTCAAAATAAAAATCAAGAAAAGACGTTTCAAAATATGCCAGACTCATGAAGAATTCATTCAAAGCACCTTTGATTGTAAATAAACATTAAGCATCATAAATCATCGTAGGCTGAACACAAACATTGAAAATAAAGGAAACTAAGACTCCCCTGATATAGTAGATTGAGGAAGGTTCCCTTCCTCACACTTAAGCTCAAACATTGGGGTAGTAACGTTCCTCACACTTGCGTCCAAGCAATTGTCCAGCCTTGGAGAAGATCAAACACAATATGAAAAATTTCTCCTGTGCACACTCACAACTACCATAAAAACGCTGAAAGCATTGCATTAAAAGCACATGCACCACTGCCACTTCTAAATAAAAGAAAAAAGCAAAAGTAAAATCAGAAAACAAAAACAAAAATAAAACATAAATTTAACCACTGGGTTGCCTAGCAGTAAGCTGTCAATCTTTATAGTCTTTGGCCAGACTCTCACTTCGTTATCCCGCATCAAAAATAAAAGTAGATAATGGCTCTAATGGGAAAACAAAGTGAGCAACAATTATTTGTAAACCCGCTGGATCAAAACAAATCGTTATCTCGGCAAATAAAATAGGAAAGTAAATACTCCACAAAACATGGTGTTTGAGGAGATATTGCATGTAACGCTGTTCTATCAGAAGGCCAGGTGTGAGTGGCTCTTCTTCCTCAAATTCAAGGACGTAAACGTCCTCCTCCTGTTGTTAAGGCTCCTATAGGCAAGGTTGAAATTGCTGACAAACTGATGGTGGGGTTTTCTCCTTAGATTCGAGAATATAGATATTCTCTTCCGGTGGGGTTATCTTCTCTGAATTCGATCGTAACTGACGCTTCTACCGGCTCGCAGGTAAGTGTAGACAAAATATCCTCAAATTCTAGTTGCTCCTCTTGTGTTGGGGATGGAGAGGGAGGGGAACACAAATTGTTAAATATTTTCTCCGCCTCTTCTTCAGATAACAACTTTCTGATAAGTTTTTTCATCTCTTCATCAGAACCCGTAGCTTTAAAATTATCTGACTCGAATCGATCTTCACTCCTTCCATGGAAACTTCATTCTGACAAGCAATTGTGGTAGAAACTTTAATTTCTTCATCTTCTCTCAATTCGATCGTAACTAACACTTCTACCAGCTTGCAGGTAAGTGCAGACAAAATATCCTCACATTCTAGTTGCTCCACTTGTGTTAAGGATGGAGAGGGAGGGGAACACAAATTGTTAAATATTTTCTTCATCTCTTCTTCAGATAACAGTTTTCTGATAAGTTTCTCCATCTCTTCATCAGAACTCGTAGCTTCAAAATTATTTGGCTTGAATCGATCTTCACTCCTTGGAGTCACCACTGGAATCTCTTCTAGTGGCTCAGCCCGACTCAGGAGAAATTCGTCTGGCCCCTGTGTAGATTGCTGTTTGTTCTGATTGAAGTAGTAATATCCCAACCGATCTTCTTTGTACTGCGTATTAGCCTGCTCAACTTCCCACCAATACAACTCTTGATTTGATTGCTGAGGTGGTTGATAATCCTTGACCAACCTTTGATAAGAGGATATCTCCTCTTGCATACGCGTCCATTCCAATTCATTCAACAATCTTCTCACCTCCTCTTTATTGCTCTTCATCGTCAGAAATTAGCCTACAAAACAAATAGAAAAAAAAAAGTAGAATAGAACTAAAAATAAAAAGAAACACAAAAACAAAATTAGCTAAATAAAATAACAAAGAAAACAAAATATAAACCAAGGGAAATTGCTAAATAAATAAAATAAACCAAATAAACAAAAACAAAATTAAAATTTAAAAGAAAACAAAATAAAAACAAAAAAAATAAAACAACAAAAAATAAAAACAAAAAAATTTAATAAAAAGATCAATCAGTAGAAAATCACAATAAAGATCAAAGATAAACAAAGTTCCTAACTAAAATAAAACTAAGATCAATCTATTAAACAAAAGTATAAAGAAAAATAAACCTAAACAAAATTAAGGAAAAACAAAACTAAACAGCAATAAACTGAAAAGAAAAACTAAAAATAAAATCGCAACTAAACAACAATAAATTTAACGCAATAGAAGAAAAAAAATCAATTAGCTAATAAAAGAAAGAAATACAAAACAAAAACTAATTCTACTAGGAATGAATATAATTAACGAACATAAAGAAAAAGTAATAATTATTCTAAATTCTAAACTAAGAATTACACTAAGTTAATTATAATTAAGACAAACTAAAACGAAAAGTAAATAACAACATGTATAAAGCAAAACAAAAACAAAAACGACAAACTGTACTAATTAACAATTAATTACTCTAAATATTAAAAAAACTAAAAAATAAGAGATACAAAACGTAAAATTAATGAGAAAAAAAATCGAAACAAAAAAAACTAAAATCTCAATCAAATAAATAAAAATGTTAATTAACCGTGTCAGAGGTCCCCGACATCAACGTCAAAAACTTGTAGCAGAAATATGTGACTATCTCTACCTAGGTCGTGTACCTATCGTTTTACGAAATAGTGAAATAAGTGGGGGTTGTCGATCTCAGGGACCTCGTTCAATTAATTGACAATTTATTTACTAACTAAGAAACTAAATTAAACTAAGAAACCAGGAAACATCACTTTTTCAGGTTTGCTTAATTTAATAAAAAGAAACTAACATAAAATTAGAACAATAACAATAAACTAGATGATGAAATAACGATTGAAACTCTTAAATCTAAAGAAGCACCCCGGATTGTTCTACAAACCTTCACTTTACAAATCTATTAATAAACTCTTCCCTAATTCTACACTAAACTCAAGAATCTTAATTAATCCGTTGACCGGTCCTTGTATAATGAATCATAACTGGAAGAAATAACAAGCCGCAAACCATGCTCAAGTCAATTTTAACCGATCGCTTTATAATTAATTCCTATTGGAGACAGATTAACCTATAGGTAAACCATGCTTCTAGTCTTAATCCGGTTTAACTTCCTATGTCTCATTAACTAATCTCAGCACTGCATTTTGATTAGAAAACTACAAAGATTGTTTTAATAATTAGCTAGAGAATTAAAGCGCGTGAAAAACTGGAATTAAACTATTGCATTAATAATCAAAGAAAATATTACAAAATAAATATGAAGATCCAATTTGCTACCCAAATCCAGGGAGCTTATCTAAGAACTCAGACATGACTCTACAAGTAACAAAAACAATAAAGGAAAAACACATTGACAGATTAAATAAAAAGGGAAGAAGAAACTCTGTTAGAAAGATTTCTCGCTCCGTCTTTCATCGTCACATATCTCTACATTAATCATCTCTCAGAAGTGTGGGGTGCTAATAATGGTGGAGTTACATGTGTGGAAGAGAAGAGATAGAGAGGCCGAAGCCTGGAGCTTGGAGCGCGGCAGGCGTGGTAGCGTGAGAGCCTCCGCCTCGAGCCCTAGTTCATATTTTTATACATAAGCAACGGTCAATCATAATGTGTCCTCGGTGATTTGCCACATCAATATATGTGAGATATATTAACGTGAATCATTAATTCACGAGTGTAGTACTCTTCATGAGTTAGTTATGTTGCAGCCATAATAAATAATTACAATTGTGAATGAATTGATTAGTATGGCCATGAGCAATAATACCTGAAGTAGATAAAATAATATTGATAATGGTGTGGATGAATCACTCCTATTTTATCTGCAACAGTGCCACCAATGAATTATAAGTGGTGCGATCAGTTCGGCATCAAACTGAACATATGTGTGGACATATCTGTAGCTGGCACTCGATTTTTGTCTAGACATGTATGCTCGTACACATGTTTAGACACATTTTAAATATGGTTCAGATTCTTCGTTCAACCCCATTTTGCTCACTGTATGCTGCATTGTTATCCCTAGAGATAAACTATGAAATTTTTAGATTTTTTCTGCGTTTGACATATAAAATGTATCATTTTCACATCAAAACATAAAACTAAGGAAAAACTTATGATAAGTGAGAACTATGACATTAATTGTTATGAAAATAGGAAGAAATAAAGCCCTAAAAATAGATATATTTCACACTTAACACTTATTTTGAGATTTAAGGCCTTTAAGCTTGGATTCTTCAATAATGAATGTCATGGTAACCTCTTGTAGTGTGCACATAAACCTTAAACTCAAATAGGATTCAACACTTTGTTCATGAAAAATGGAATTGTAAACAATGTTGAATGTAAGAGAAATTGATACCTACTAAGAGACTACCTAGGGAAATTGAAAAAAGCTACCATACTAGTGCTTTGGCTAAAAACTATAAAAGTAACCAAACAACTCCTAACGATGCCCTAACAAGGGGTTCCCTTAGATATGGACACATTCTGAGAATTGAAGCCCTTGATCGATAAGGTCTTGAATTTCGTGCTTCAAAATCTTACAACCGTCGGTGTCATGACCGGGCAGTTGGTGATACTGAGAGAATTGGTTCAGATTACTTCCTTTTGAGGGTCTCCAGACCAAGGGATGAGAGGCTGCAACATGTTTTGCTTCTGGAGATCTTTGAGTGTTTGGCTCAATGGTCGACCGATATCTGTAAATTCTCTTCGATGGGAGTTCTGACGAGGTGGTGGTATCGTTCTGTAGTTTTGATCCTGTTCCCTTGGTTTTCGTACGATTTTCACCTCGTACTACTGGTGCTCTTCCGAGAGCTACTCCGGGTACAGGTTGCTGCCTTTAAGCCGCCGACAGGGCTTTTTGAGTACCCAAGTTTCAGCTCTTCCTTAAGGATCTTCTCCTCTAGGACACCTACTTGTCCCATCAACATGTTGAAATTTGGGAAGCACATACACTTCAACTCATCATTGTACTCCCTTCGCATGTTCTTAACTATCATACTGATTTGCTCTTGCTCGTTCATTTTAGTAGGAATAGCAGCAACCTTCTTCCTTCAACGCTTGATGAAGTCGGACATAGACTCACTCTCTTTCTGTCAAGTGCTTGCAAGATCGGACCTAGTGCTTCGAGGTTCCTAGCATACTTAAAATGGTGCAGAAAAGCTTCACAAACTTCCTCCTAAGTCTTGGTATTTATCCTCTGGGTTAAGTACCAACGCTAAGGTGTTTCATCAAGGTAATAGGCAAAAAACTTGGCCTTCTGCATGCCATTCAGTCTGAGGATGGACATCTCTCTATCGAACATTGTCAAGGAATTTGTGGGTATAACAAACCCTTGTATAGAGAAAGTGTAGGAAGCTTCAGCTTTGGAAAGAGATCAACCTTGGGATATGACACCATGGAAAAGTAGTCAAGTCCAGTTGGTTTGTTGGTTTTCTCCATGCGTTCGATCCTTTCAAAGCCCTCTTGAATTCTGCAGCTAGCTGATTATCTGTGGCAAGTTCCCCTATATGTACTTGAGAACCTTGGGCTACACTTGAGTCAATTTCGATGCAGTCATAGTTAACATATTTTCCTGCAAGTTTCTCTTGAGCTTGGTGATCTGTCCCTAGGAAATTGATCTTTTTGTTTTTTACAATTCCTTAATAATAGTGACATACTTGGATTCAATGGCATCATAGACAGTCTTATATTTCTACTCCATGGCTACTAACTAGGCCTCTATGCTAATTGGGTTTCCTTCCTCCGCACGCTTGAGATATGGGCTTGCCTAAGTCATTAGCAAATACAAGAACCAACAGAAGGAAATGAGCCAAAATTCTAGATTAGGAATGGGAACTTGATCTAGAATGTATTTGATAAGGTTGCACTTGGGGCCGTAATGTGTTTATACTGAAAGCAAAGCAAATGGGCAGGAATTCTTTAAAGACTGTGGATAGGTGCTTGGGCCTAGATATTTTGAATCGGTAGTGAGGCACATGGATCGGGAGTTTTGAGAATGTGGTGCTTGGGCCAGATTGTGTTTAGGCTAGAAATGAGGCACATGGCCGGAATGATTCCTAAAACACGAATAGGTGTACGAGCATGAATACCCTTGGTATGAAATCTAGGCACATGGTCAAAAAATATGAATAGGTTAATGGGGGAGAGATTTTAGAGTCTAAGTAAACCCAGTTTTCAAGCTTTGTGAATCATTTCAAATTTAGATGGATTTCTTTTCTGTGGACCTAAATGCGTCAAGATGGATTATTCAAATTTAAGAACTTTTGGGCCAAAAGAGGGACTACCTAGAACTAGGATTTTTTGGGCTGAAGCCTAAGCAAAAAGGCTCACCTAGGCTAAAATGGGCCTTTGGGTCGAAAGACTAATCCACTAAAAAGAAAATCATCGAAACATGAAAATACATCACAGAGGAAGACCACATGGAGGTTAGTATGCTGTCCTCACTAGACGTTCTTTGTTAACTTGGTAAGGATTGATCTGAAGAAATGCTTGGGGCTTGGGCCCACGTCACCTTAAAGGGATAAGGTTTTGGGCGCTATCCTCTTTGGGATTCCCCACTTTTTACACATCGTCATGAGGTGTGCGTCCACGTCGGGTCTTTGAATGACCAAACATTAACTTGGGTAAGGGTACTGTCAGAGAAATGCTAGGGGCTAAATCCTAGGTATTAAAGGGGCGTGGTTTATACGACATCTCCTCTTTTTCCCCACTTATTCACATCATCGAAAGAAGTGACTCTCAGACAGGGACCGCCTAAAGCGGGTCTGGGTAATTGGTTTGCGTGGTCCCTTGACGCTCTCATATGATGAATAATATAAAAAAAGGAAATAATGCACACGAAGGTAAATCAAACAATATAATAAAGCCTTAAATGACATTTTTGAGTTAAGCCTTCTTATCTTAAAATTAAACAAGTTAAGATTAAGAGTTATGTCCCTAGCAGAGTTGTAATTCTGTGAGCCCCGTGTTTATTGAACCTTATTCTATGTTGATTAGGATCTGATTAGGTTCAAGGTTCACTTATAACCTAAGATTAACAACTATGTCATAAAACGATAGCTATTATAACCTAAGTTAGCCAAATGGAACCGATTTGAAGTCGCCATCTTAATTTTAACCTAAGTAAACTTGGAAAGGTAAGAGTTCAGGTTCAAGGGCTTGGTAATATAGATTTTCCAGGTTCAAATTACTTTCACTACCCTTCAAAGATATTTTTCCTCTACTTATGTCATTAAAGACTTATAAAAGTCAATTAACCTAAGTGTGCAAGCTACTGTATTTGGAATTTTTAACATTTTTAACAAAAATTAAAGTTGAACGTTAAGCTAACCTTAATTAGGGTTTCAGAAATAAACCGGAAATTCAAATTTGCAAAAGATGAAATTTTTCAGGTATTCGGGGCCATTGACAGGGTGTTTAGGGCCACATACAGGGTGTTCGGGGCCACGGATAGGGTATCCGTGGGCCAGGACTCAACCTAAAAATTAATGATAAACTCCAATTTTTTTGGCACCGTTCGTCGGTGGTACGAGGTCCGGACACGGCATCCGTGGTCCCGGACCATCACCAGACGGTGGTTTGACTGTGTTCCTGACAGTGTTTTTAGCTCAGATTTCAAGGGGTGTAGCCTGAAAGATTTTAAACGTTAATGACTGAAAGTTTCTAATTTGAAGTCAAAATTAGCATGAAACTTGGAAAACAAGGAAACACACATAAAGCTAATAAAACTAAAAAAATACACAATTCAAAGTTGAAACTTTTTTAGAAATTGATGTGAGGAGTATACAGAGTTCATGGGTTTAGGAATTGATGACTTTTAACTGTTTTGAATGCTCAAACAATCTTTTCTTTACATCAGGATTCTTTGATTGGTTTGTCGGTTGTCCTCCTGTTGGGCAACAACTTTTACTTCTTACTCCTTTTTCCTTGTGTTGTTCTTCATGTTTTGCTTCTGGTTTGGTGGTGTTTTGATGTTTGGAAGTTTTATAGGAGAAGAAAAAATGTGCTTTTTGATGATTTCAGTGTGATTCGGTATAGTTTCTGTATGATGATGTTGGAAAACATGGGAGGCAGGTTGGGAAAGTTTGTTTCTGCCTTGGGAGGGTTATGATGTGTCCTAGGTCATTTGGGAAGCTCTGCTTAATAGAAAAAGTGTGGCCAATTGATAAAACAAAATTTTCTATCAAGAATACACATAGGCTTTAAGAGAATCTGATTTTTCTGACAGACCTACATGTCGAATTAAATCATAAAATTTAAACCAAAGATAAAGATGATTTTTAGGAATTTTGAGAGTTAGAATCAGGTTATTTTGATAATAACTGATTTTATAAAAATGTTACGATCTGGCACCTCTCATAATTCATAACTAATTATTGAAAAGTCAAAATTTTGAAATTCCAACGGGGTTATTCTCTAAATTTCATCCACTCTCACGTGTTAACATTTCATGACGTTTTAACTTGATTTTGGTATTTTTCAGAGCAGAGAGGAAATTGCAAGAATGTTTGAATTTCTCTTTAAATTTTTTTGTTTAGGCTCTAAATAAAATTTGTCATGTTTAGGAATGTGTGTATTCATATTAACCATGTGAAAATTTTATTGTTATGTGTGGAGGCCTTTCTTTCTATTTTAGGCAATTTTATGTATTAATTATTAATTAATTTAGCTTATAATATGAATTAGAAGATACGTTTCCAAAAAAAATTATCTAGAAAATTATAAGAATGCCTTTCATGATGACAATGATGTTTGAGCATATTTTGGATGATGAAAAAGTCATATGAAAATAAATAATCCCTAGAATATCCTTGAAAAATCTCAACTTTACACACTTTGACCATTTTGCCCTTGCTTTCGCCTTTGTGCACTATAGCCTTTGCCGAGGGTTAAAATTTTGGGTATAAAACAAAATAACACGATTCCAACTCTTAAAATTCTTTAAAATCCTCCTTCATCTACAGTTAAATTTTTGGGATTTATTTCGACCTGTAGGTCGGCCAAGACATTAGATACTCTTAGATCCTATAAGACTTTTGATAAAAATATTTTTTTATCAATTGGCCACACTTCCCCTTCGACCTAAAATACATCAATCCCTATAGAAGTTAGAGAGAACTCTCTCAAGCTTGCCTCTCAAAATTCAACTTCCATGCACCAAAACTTCACTAAAATCTCTCCAAAATACACATAAAAACAATCTTTTTTTTCTTCGAAGTTTCAATCACCAAACCAGTAATTGGAGCATAGCAAAACGTGAACAACATTATCGAGAAGACACCACCAAAAGCTTGGAGTCGTTGCCCAAACGAAGGCCAATCAACGAGCTGATCAAAGAATCCCGTCAAGCAAGGACGACCTCTTGGAGCTTTCAAACAAGATAGAAGCTTTGAATTCTTAAACATTCAAACCCCACACACTCCTCACATTAATTTCTAACCAAAATTCAAATTTGATTTGTGTGTTTCCGTGTTTTGCTTAACTTTCTGTGTGTTAACTTGTTATCTAAGTTTCATGTTAAATTCGGCTTGAATTCGAAAACTTTTAATTACTAACGTTTTATAATCTCTCAGACAATACACCCATAAAATTTGAGCCGAAAACACCACCGATATCAATACAAAAACTGCCATTCGGTGGCTGTCCACACCCATGGACGCCCTGTCTGGGGTCCCGGACGTCATGTCCAAAGCCACAGACAACCCTTTTTTGAATCAGGTTGAGTTCGTGCCAAGGGACACCCTGTCCGTGGCCACAAACACCTTTCATCTTTTGAAATTTCTAATTTCTAATTTTTTATTTAATTTGACAGATTTGGATCTGTGGTCACGGATAACAGCGAATTTTGACCTAATTTGGGTCCCGAAACCCAAATTTAGGTTAGTTTAATTTTTAACTTTAATTTATGTCAATAAATGTAAAAAAAACCTAAAAATACAGAAGCTTGCATGACCATGGCTTTAGTATGGTGTTTGTGCTTTGTTTATATGGTAAGATGGTCCTTATAAAGGTAAAAAAAGAGTTGTTGGGCTCAAACTAGCTGTTACAGCAAAAACAGGGGCATTTTTTGAACATCGAAACTCAAATAGTGGCATATTGTGAACATAAAAACCCATATAGTGGCATCTTGTGAACTATAACTCAAATCATGGTATTTTGTGAACTTTGAAAAAAAATTCAAAAAAATAGTCGTTGCACAGTCAACTCAGCGTAATTCAATTTTTTTTTAATAAAAATATCCGTCAGGGGTATTTTGGTCATTTAGTAGAGGGAGTTAACGGCAGAACTAATGTCAGTTACCAAATAGTGGCATTTTGTGAATTTGAAACTCAAATCGTGGTATTTTGTGAACAACTTTCCAAAAAGTGGTATATTGTGAATTATAAACTCAAATCGTGGTATTTTGTGAATTTTCCCAAAACAAAATAATAGATGATCTAGAACAAACTACAAAGCTTAAGAGCCAAATAAGGCATTAACCAACATACTACAATTACCAACATCAGATAAAACACCAAAGAAAATCTAACAATCCACGACAAAGACAACTTTGATTAAACCCCAAGTCTTGACAGATATTTCCCAAGTGCTGCACCCCCCACCCATCTTGTATAGCGCTTTGAGGCCAACCTTTTGTGCTGAGTTGGTATATTAGCAACTCCGGAGATGGCGAGAGTGGTCTCTTTCCTTTCGGACCTGCTTGGTTGATGATCCTCCCTCTCCCGAACATTGGAGTGCTCTCATAATACCTTGGATTGGGCAGGTGTGATCACTCTTTGCTGGTCCCGGAGTATGATTTTTTATCTGGTTAGGTGGCCCAAGAGTCAATGCGAGGAAATGGTCATCATCCAAAATGGTGTAGACCTTTGAGGAGGGTTTGCTCAACCTTTCATTGGATCGAGGGGGTGTCGATCCTGGGTGGGCAGCAAGATAGAGACCAGTAGATATAGCCGGGTTAGCTTGACCTAGCAGGTCTGGGATAATCCAAGTTTCGGGTTTGTTAGATATCCTCGATCAAACGGCCGCAAACCGGATATTAGAGGAGAGGTGCATGCCATATTCATCCGGGAGACATGCCTTGATTGGGGATTGCACTTGACAGGATTGGACCTTGTGGGTGAAAACTCCGCAATTTCGGCATATATGGGGCATGTCATCATAGGAGATGGAAAGGATCGTGACTTGTTGTCGATCATCATCGTCAACCGCTTCATGATGGGTCGATGAAGGTTGATCAGAATACAAATTCGCATATGGTCAAAATTATATGGTTCGGGGTCCTCCATAATGCCGGTAAAAAAGCCTAGAATCTCTCCGGCTTTAGTAGCAAACCTTAGGTTGAAATGTCGCCTTGGGACTCCATAGATACACACCCGCCCACTAGTGAAATCATGTTTTTTGGTTACAAAGATTTTTGTAACGACTCTAAATCGTTATCAATATTTTATTACTTATAAATATTTCGTTACCAAAGATATACTAAAGATCTGAATAAATTTGAGACTAAAGTAATACTCCCTCCGTTCATTAATATCTGTCGTTTTAGGATGTGATTCTTGTTCAAAAATATCTGTCATTCTAGTTTTTTGACACACTTTTTTCCACTTTTACCCCTACTATTCAATATAAAAGTAATTATTATCTAAATGGAAAAGTAAAAAGTAGGGGCACATGCGTCATTGTCCTACTTTTCTTAATAAGTGTGCAAGTTTCTAAAATGACAGTTATTGTTGAACGGAGGGAGTAGTATATAATTGTTACAAAATAATATTTTTAGTAACGATATAACTTTTAATAACGAATAAAAGTTGATACGATAAATGATTTGATCTTTCGTTACGTCATCTCCGTTATCGCAACGACTGTTATCGTCATAAATAATTAGTTTGGTAACGATTTTAATTTATCTTAACCAAAAATCTTGATTTTAGTAATGGCCATGACCCTTGGAAAACAACTGCGAGGAGGCCTTGGAGCTCGTCAAACTAAACAATGAAGGTGAATGGTGTGATTTTACAGATCTTAAAATATCCGAAAGGAGCCCATTCCTCCGTGAGGGTAATCCTCAGTGTGGACGGGGCCATGTTGAATCGGCGGAATAGCCTTCCAAACAAGCATTTTTCCACCATCAAGGTTGTGGCATTATGGTCGAGGATTGGCATGGCTGCAGGGGATTCTGGAGGGTAGTAGAAGCTGGCACTTGTAGAGAAATATTACGGTGATCGAAGTGGATCCGTCGACAATAAGGAGATTGCTGGGCTTCCACCCGTGATCACCTACGGTAAGGTGAAGGATCGGGAGCGTGAGAAGGAGGAGAAAAAAATTTCTCCTCTGTAGCATGCAAAGGGAGGGACTGCACCAAGAGACAAGTGGAGGCACAGTTCAATTTTACCATGATTGGCATTGGGAAATGGGAAGCAAACCAATGCAGGCGGCAGGCGGAGGAGAAACCGAAGAGGCCGGCGTGTACGAGAGGCAGAGCGCGGTGGAGGAGACGAGGCCGTTGATGGAGAGTTTAGGCTTATTTGGCTAGAGGCAAACCATGAATGAAGAAGTTTTTAACAACGCCCTGTGTAGTTTGTTACCATTGTTTTAGTCTGTATTTTTTGCTGTATAGACTAGCGCAGGGGGTTGGGCACTTCCACAAATCACGGAACAGAAAGAACCCTGAGCTTTCCATGCTGCAATGAAGAGTCGTCGTCGTCCGCCGGTCACTTTGACATCGGCGTTAACGGAAGTGATGACCAGCATACACGTGTTGGAACCTTGTCAAACAGTTAGGCACCTGTCGAACTTATTGATTGAAAACGTCAACCAATCGACGTCAGGAAATTGGAAGAAAAAAACAATTATCTGACCCCGACAATCACGAATAATCTGAGTGAAGATTGCAGGACTTGACTCCGAGGGACTTACATTACATTAAGTTACACTTAGTACGGTTCCCCAACTTACCCACTACTATATAAACCCCTGCTGCGCAACACATTACTCAGACAAAAACCAACATTCTAGCAATCCCAAGCAGCAGCAACCATGGTTTCTCCTTCCCTCGCTATCACCACCAGCTTACTCCTTGCTTCACTCTTCATAACTTTTGACATCCCAGCTAACGTGGTCGCCAGAACCATACCCGATATGAAAGACCAGCCCATTTACGCCACTCCACCTACGCCGACATTTTCACCCACATCAGCCCCAACTCCGTCCAAGATGATGCCGCCATCTTCTTACCCGCCGGAAACACCGGACTACCCTCTTGGTCCGTCTGCTTCAACCCCTCAGTCTCCTTACACGCCAGAAGCACCATATTACCCTCCATCGCTCTCCACTTATAGCCCTGCTTACGAACCATCAGCCGCACCTGCACCAATGTTCGCTTACTCCCCACCGTCCGAGTCGTTTCCTCCGTCAACTTCAGCCCCAAGCGAGGGACCGGCAGCATCAGTTTCCTCGCCGACTCCTTGCGAGCCAAAGAAACCGGGTCCCTCTACCCACGGTTAAAGTTTATACGCATTTCTCAAATTACAAACAATGACAATTAGAACCTCATTATAGCCAAGGTTAAGCATATGTCATAGGAATAAACAATCTAGCTAGCTGCATGCAGAGATGTATTGTAGTTGTAGCTATTTCGACTACACTTCGGATACATTTTTCTTTTTATTGATAGAATAGACTTCAGATAGTCTGTTTGCCGAGTTATCTGAACCGCGATAGATAATCGTGTCCATGTAAAAGCTAGCTTTAGTTATGCATGGTGATCTGTCGTCTCCTTGCCTTTTATTTCCCATATGTTAAATATTGTGGGGGGAGGAATAGGCCCAACGGAGGGAATTATATAAAATACCCAGATAGACTAGCAAGGCCCAATAACCCATGAGGTTCCATCCTAAAACCAATTGGCATTAGGTGGAGTAGCTCTAGGCTATAAAGCTACTTACTAGCTACATAATTTTTCAATGTGGGACTCACACTTGATCTCCAACATCCTCCCTCAAGTGTGAGTCTTTTACCTCCGCGGCCTCCCACATTGCACCCTGTTTGGACCCCACTTGGGTATCCATTAGGCAGTGGTGCACGACCCTGTTTGGTGGCAGTGGTGCATTACCCAAGGCAGAACCCAGGCTCTGATACCATGTTAGAAATATTGTGGGGGGAGGAATAGGCCCAACGGAGGGAATTATATAAAATACCCAGATAGACTAGCAAGGCCCAATAACCCATGAGGTTCCATCCTAAAACCAATTGGCATTAGGTGGAGTAGCTCTAGGCTATATAAGCTACTTACTAGCTACATATTTTTCAATGTGGGACTCACACTTGATCTCCAACACCATATATAAAGATTGCCGTTTGTTTCCCTCATAGTACTAATGCCAAAAAGTATAATTATGTGAAAAGTAATACAATTTTAAAACTATTTTCGTTTTATTTCCCTCGTTTGTCAAATCAAAAAGAGTATCATGCTAAAATTCACGGGTAAGAGAGGATAATTGAGTTAGTTAAGACCAATTCGGTTACAGAGCATTTTCAAGGAGTCCCTCATGATCAACAAAAATATAAGTTATAAAAAAATCCAAAAAAAAGACAGGAAAAATGTCCATAATACCAACAGGCTAACAAACCAACCAAAAGCTGAAGCACTAAGGAGTAGTAGGAACTAGATCTACACGACCCTGCATTGCAGCCCCTTATTTGATGACGGATATATAGTTTGTGAACTGATGGGGTGAGCAACAGAAAGAAATAGGGTTCTCTTTTTCTTTTTCTTTCCATATTTTGTTAGTATTTGAGGAAAAAATAACAAAGATTGTTGTTGACCATTTATACTCTGATGCTGTTATAATTCATCAAATTCGAGAGTTTTCTTGATGTGGTGTAAGCGAACAGAGAAGAGAGGACTGTGAGAATGAAACTAGATTATTATTTCAACTTCAGAGTGTGTACTTTACAAAAACAACTATCAGCTTAAATACTACTAGCTATAATTAAACAGTACTAACTTTGCTAATAGAAATTTGAGAGATGATTTGAGTTTATGAGACAATTAGAATTTGGAAGACAATTTGAGTCTATTGGAATTTAGGAGACTTGAGATTTTAAGGAGTTAGGAATTTATGAATTCAGAGAATTTTCGGAATCCCAAGAGGTTTGAAGTTGTAAGGGTTTTGGAATGTTTCGGGATTTGAAATGGAATGATGATATAGGCTGAGTTATTTGAAGGAATGATTGTCAAAATTGTCTATCTTTTTTCTTTAAAACCAAAATTTGTTTTATTATGAAAGGGCGGATGATCCCGCAGGATCACCCATTTACCCCTTCAAACACGACACTTAATTAATGGTAAGTGCCGAGGCTCAAAAGATGGGGCAATGAATTTATGTCAAAAACTAGGGTTTAGAGAGAAACATCATGAGTGAGATGTTCTCTGTCAAACCCTAATAATGTCTCTAACTCCCTGGTTTTAAAACATTAAAACCGAAAATGTCAAAATCGAATAAGAGGGAGTTAGATGATTCTAAAATCTAGACTGTAACTAGGAAGGCGGTTACATTCCTAGAAACCCATCTTGTAAAATTCTAGGCTGCAATTAAAGGAAGTTAGTCTCCCTAATGACCCACCTAAAGTAATCTAAACTACGACAAGGGGTGTTACTACCCCAGTACCCCGCCTTGGATTGTTTTTGGAAGAAAGACAAGTGATGTCTAACTAAGAAAGAAATGTTTGAAGGTGTTAGACATTTCTTGTCCCTTCTAAAATAGTTTAATTTTTTAGTTTGATTTGAAAGCAATTTAGAGAAAAAAATGTTTTTAGTTTGAAATTGTTCGGAATTTTCGATAAAGAAACACTGATTTTGAGAAATGTTTTTGGAAGATACTTTCTATTATATGAGAATAACTTTCTGCATGTGTGAGAAGAGCTTTCTGTGATTTGAGAAGAGTTTTCCTTTAAATTTCACAAAATGATTTATTTTGAATTTGGAAATTTTGATGAGATTTGAATTGAAGAAAAGGAATCAATTAGATTGGATTGGAATTGGATTGATTTGGAATGGGACTAGGCTTATTTTTGGATTGCTTTTTGAAGTGGAATCAAACTGATTTTTGGAGTGATGAAAGCTCTCCACGCGATGATTCGTGGTTTCAAAGTATGTATAACTATGTGCATATTGATGAGAAGTGATTCTATCTAACAAAAAACGAGGAAACATATTACTTACTCCCAGATGAAGAAGATCCATTGCGAACATGTCAAAGTAAGAACTACATTGGAAAAGTCATGTTTTTAGCAGCAGCAGCTCGTCCTAGATTTGATGTCGAGGGAAATGAAACTTTCTCAGGGAAAATTGGTATATTTCCCTTTGTGAGTGAGCAACCAGCTCAAAGACGAAGCATGAACAGAGAGGTCGGCATTATAGAGATAAAAGCAATGACATCGATTAAAAGAGACACGGGGAAACCATTTCTTATTGAAAAGGTGATTCCAGCAATCAAAGAGAAATGACCAAGGGTTAGATGTTCGGGAAACTATCTTCATTCAACAAGACAATGCCAGGACACATGTATCTCCTACAGACCCATATGTTCAGGCAGCAGGTTCCCATGATGGATTTGACATTAGATTGGTTTGTCAACCTCCTAACTCTCCGTATTTAAATGTGCTTGATCATGTTTTTTTAGAGTCATTCAATCGTTGCAACAGAAGAAACGTACAAGAACAATAGAGGAGCTTGTTCAGGAAGTTCAAAATGCAGTTGACGCTTATCCAACACGCATGCTTAATTGCGTGTTTTTAACACTACAATGTTGTATGAGAGAGACACTAAAACTAAGTAGGAGTAATCGCTACCGAATTTCTCACATGAAGAAAGAACAACTTGAAAGAGAAGGTCACCTACCCAAACAAATATCATGTGAATCTACCATAGTTCAGACAACTAGATATTTGTTGGCAACTCATAGTCTTTAAACTCATGTATTGCAATATGATTAGTGACAACATGTAATCCTTAAAAATTATGCTTTCGATGTTCAAGTATTTTTAAAAATATGATCAGATCACACGAGTCTCATACCAATTTTGAAAGATAAAGAGTGCTCAAACAGTCAACAATTGAACTAAATCCAAAAAACTAGCCAACCATCATAGGTCACACGACACTTACATTGGTCTTTAATAAAAATTGACAATACTACAAGATCACTACTCAAAATAACAAGACATCAATACTAACACCCTTCACATCCCGTGACTCCAAATTTGTCATGGTTTATTACATTTAGAACAAGAAAATTGTGGTAAAAGTATTTTCAACATGTCATGACCTGCACATTTATCAATATCGATGGAAAACTTTTCACTCATTTCAGCTTCAGTCGTAAAATCCGATGAGTTTGGTTCTTCAACAATTTTTCACTACAGTACGATAGATGAATAACAAAAAATATCATAACCAGTAATGCTGGCCACGGTTCCGGTTCCGGCGGTTCGGGTTCCGAGATATGTGTATTCGTATTTGAAACCGGTCAAAGGAGGTTCCGGGGCAGTTCTAGTTCTGAACCCTTATTCACTTCAGATTCCCTCAAATCATGGGTTCCGACCGGTTCCGGAGTGGTAACGGTTCCGACCAGTTCTGGAGTGGTTCCAGTTCCGACCGGTTCCGGAGTGGTTCCGGTTCTGACCGGTTCTGATTCCGTCCGGTTCCGAAGTGGTTCCGTAACTGGTTCCATATAGTTCCAGATTCAAGGTCGAGAAACTTGAGCCAACCGACCCACTGCGGGTCGTTCCCCTTGGGCCGGTCGAAGACAGAAAGCCGACCCATAGTGGGTCAGTGGTCTCAAGTTTCTTCGTTTTAACTCCGATTTGAGATCCGTTTGCGCGCACACGTTGCTCTTTTTGTCCACTTTACTCCTAGATAGGATATTATTCAATT
The DNA here is from genome assembly GCA_023374045.1 of Limonium bicolor. Classification (NCBI taxonomy): domain Eukaryota; kingdom Viridiplantae; phylum Streptophyta; class Magnoliopsida; order Caryophyllales; family Plumbaginaceae; genus Limonium; species Limonium bicolor. The sequence continues at coordinate 380,211,174 of CM041778.1, read as the reverse complement.
CTATAATCTTAAAAGTGTAAGAAACAAAGACTTAGAATTTTTGATTGACTTTGCAAAAATTAAGGAGCAAAGAGAATTTTATTATATGATTCACTGCCTCGTTAAAATCTTATTAGGTAAAAACCCATTGGGAAAACCCTAATAAGGAAAAAGAGTACAACTAATAAGAGGTTACATGATTTAAATTTGCATCTCTTAAAAAAGATTACATGAAAAGAAAGTAATACTAATACATTCTAAGAGATTACAAGATAAAAGTCCTAAGTGGTGTTTTCCCCATTCATCTCATACCAATCATCATGTTGCCCTTCGTATTGCAATGGCCGTGCTTGGGATCTCAGCTCGGCTAAGTCCCAATCATACTTCTCAACACAAACCTCGATTGAGTCCGGTGCAAGGCTTGATCTCTTTTCGTCCAATACTCGCTTGCCCGCACTAAACGCTGACTCAGAAGCAACGGTTGATGCTGGAATTGCTATCACATCTCGAGCTATCTTTGCAAGGATGAGAAACTTGCCTTCATGTGCTTGCCACCACTTAAGAACATCTATATCACCATCATTATCATCATCAAAACCAAAAGTTAAGTTAATATAATCATCATAAGTACAAAATCCGGAACCCGATTGAACAGGTTTTGGTCTTTTAAAAATACTAGAAATGAAAGTACTTATTTTGCTATCGGGATGTGGTGGTTTCGTAGTACCACTAGGAGAAAAAATCTCATCCGGACGATACTTTGAAGTATACTCATCATGTAGCTTTTTTAAGGCTTTATTAACGTTATCTACATGTTCCTTAACATAACCTGGATTGGGTGGACCTCCTGGAACAATTCTATAATAATACTAAGCAAATTTGTTAGACCTTTCAATTTTATTTGAGGATCAAGAACAGTTGCAATACAATAAATCAAGGGAAATTCACTCAGATAGTTAAACCATTTGGACATTATATTAGAAATAACAGCACTAAGCCCATCAACAAACCTGTTCTCATGCAAAACATGGAAATACTAATGCATTCATTTAAGACAAGATGCACATTAGGTTCATACACTAACGAAAATACCTTAGTTGCACTATCAAAACATTTTAAAATGTTGCACACCACATTAGCCTTTTCCCAAAATTTCAGACTCATTAATTCTTGCTTGGTTTGAACAACCATACTGTTATACAAACTAGTCAAAATGGGCTGATGTTTTTTAGTCTTAACTAACAATTCATATGTAGAGTTCCATCTAGTGGGGGTGTCGGGAGCAAAATCACGAGGACGTATACCGGATTGCTCACACATTTTTTTGTATTAATTTTTAACAACATGTGATTTCCTAATTTTTCTCATAACACTCCTAAGTGGTTATAGTGTAGCAGTCAAGTTAGATAAACCATCTTGTACACACAAATTTACAACATGTGCACAACATCAAACATGCAAGTAATCTCCTTTATGCAAGAGTGTGAGTCTCTTATTAGCTTTTAGAAAATCTACACTCCTAACATTATTTGAAGCATTATCTAAAAAAATGGAGAATAACTTTTCTAACAAATTCCACTCAGATTATACTTCAATAAGTTTCTTAGAAATATTATGACCGGTATGTGCATCATCGAAAATATCAAAAGCAATAATACGCTTCTGAAGTGGCCAAGAACTATCAATCCAATGAAGTGTAACACAAATAAATGACTCATTAGTAGTAGATGTCCACATATCCCTAGTTAAGGAAACACAACCATCAAATGTATTAATGTAACACCCCTACCATTAATACAATACTTACCGTCCAATCTCCTTACATACCAGATACACGCAGCGGATATATTCTTACATACATTGGGTGATACAATGCCGTTAGTCACCCACGTGACTAACAAGGCCACTACTTCTACATACAGCATCGGTCTGATGGACCGGAATCCCGAGTACTACAAATCTACAATACATTCTCCATTTTCCAAATACTACTACAATCTTCATTCAATACAATACTCCAAGTACAATACAATATAAACTACATACCGACTTTGCTAGGATCCTTTTACAATTACAATACCTCCTCCAAGTTCATACATACTCACTAAGAGATTACTTACTACCCTTTTCTCACAACTACTTACTTCCTAGATACTAGGGTGTATCGCCGGCTTCGTACCTTGATCAGGTTCCCTTCGGGTACCTGCACACTAAAAACGTTCCCCCTAGGGGGTCAGCTTTCGCTGCGCATGATAACCGCATACCCCGCGTACTAGTGAGGGTACGCCGACCACTTGGTCGAATACATGCAGTTCGTTTTCATACAAGCATACATGCATACATACTCTTATACACATTACAATGATACTCACGCAAGCATACATCCATACATTTCATTACATACAAGGAATACAATATACCATCAAATACTTACTTACCTTCTTCCCAAATACACATACGCAGTACATACACGATATACAATTCTTGTTAGCTTCATTGGTCCACCCGGGTTAATCGGGTGGAGATTACTCTTTTACTCGTTTACTCCATACATACACATACATACTCATACTCATACATACTTACGGATCCATACTTACTTACTCTTACTCTTACTCATGTTAAGTCGTCGGGACCTCCGGCCCTGGGGACTACACCGTCCCACCTCCGGGATTTACTTGACTCACCAATCCGGGATGCTACCCATTTAAGGGGTTTGGGCCGCGGACCAGTTTAAGAGTCAGGAATTGCAGCCAACCTCTTGTGACTCCGCATCCTCACGCGTGGCCGAAACTATATCGGACTTGTACTCATTCCAATTTACTCACTTAAGTTAGGAGTTAGATAGTTAGGAATTAGCACAAGTCAACATCCAAGCCACAATAATACCATACACATATACACATACATACGAGGTACAATACATTACACAAGTACGATACGAGGTTCGAATACCATTCATCATCATTCATATATTTCATGAATTATACAAACTAGTGCTCAGGACAATAAATATCAAGCACAACATAAGTCAAGCACATGTAAGTGCAATATAGTCCGATTCATGCATTTATCTTATTTAGGTGGTCAAATAAGCACACAAATCGGGGTAACCAGATTAGGATACAGGGCATGAAGAAATCATACCTTTCACCGTTGACTTTGGACTCACCGACTCCCTTCGGTGTTCAACTATTTGAATCCTATCACATACATACAGTTGGGTGGTTAATTATCCATAATTAACCTTACTCATTACTTTACTAAAGTTTCCTAGTTTATACTTACTAATTCTTCATTGTCCAAATACTTTTACTTATGTGACTTACTTAAAATTATTCCCTAAACTTGTTTATAGTCTTAATGACCTTTAAATATCATTAATTATGTCTTAATCATCTTATATTATCATTACTCATCCTTACCCATCCTTAGTTTTGCTTTAAAATACATTCTGGACAGATTTTGGGGTGGTCCTGGTTTGTGTCCTGGTTTTAAACCTGGACCAACTTACTGGAACATCTCTCGGGTGAAAATAAGGGGTGGTCCTGGTTTGTGTCCTGGTTTTAAACCCGGACCAACTCACTGGAACTACTCTCGGGTGAAATTTTTGCATCGTCCGGGTTTGTGTCCTACTTGCAAACCCGGACAAATTTGTTTTTAGAACTTACGGGTGTATTTTTGGGGTGGTCCGGGTTTAGGTCTTGGTTTACAACCCGGACCATCCCTTTGTAAAAACTTTCTGTCGTGATTTTAGGCTAGTCCGGGTTTGTATTCTGGTTTGCAACCCGGACTAGTTACAGTATTGTGATTTATATAAGTTTTTCAACTTGTTTAATTTCCAAACTTCTACCAATCTCTTCCCTAATATTCCTACATATAATTTAGTATATTTTAGCATTGATTAAGCACCTTGAACTAGCCTAATCCACCTCTATCCAAATCTGTTACAACCACACTCCACTGTTACATTTTTCTCCTCTGTTCAACTTTCTTTCTTCTACAATTGTTACAGATCTTTCCTTTCCTCATTACCATTCATTACTCCCTTTACTAATGCTGCTCCTAACATCCTCAATGCATTTCCTCAATCCTAGTTCCACCCCATCACTTAAATCCTCTTCTAAATCTGTTACAAAGTACTAAACTACTCACCTTAAGTTCTCCAATTACACCTAGTTATTACCTAGGTAGTTTCCTCCTCTTACATAACTAAGTCCTTCAATTTCTATACAAATTTGGGCAGAGGTTCCCCTATATTTTAAAATTTCCCACACACATTCTCAGCTCACACATCCATTCAAATGCCCATATCAAGTTACACATCATTCTACACAATATACCACAATATTTTTCCTGCACATACACATACATTACCCCACGTTTTCCCAAGTCTTTAAACCTCTTTTAGACTTCCAAAACTGTTACATTCTCCTCCTCATTATACTACAATATACTCACTACTCGTTACCATATACTTTACACATTTCCAACTACTAAAAATCTGTTACAATACACATACTAGGTGCTAAACCTCCTTTTAATTCCCTGCACATACCATTCCTTTCCTCCAGATTTGTACAAGCTTTTAAATGTCTTTTATAGCTTTAAAACATTTTGGTATTCCTCCACACTATACTACTACTCAATACCATTTACAATACCCATTTCAAGCTACTAAAATTCTGTTACATACATACATATACCAAGCTACACAAGTGAGCATCCTTACCTTGTTTTTCTTCTAGTTTTTCTTTCTCCTTCTTTCTTCTCCCTTCCTCTCTTTCTCCACCGGTTATAGTACTTCACAATCTAATATCATAACCCATACATACACACCATTTCAATACTAAAACCAATCCCTAAACATTACTTAAGCTTTAACGTAAGTTCTAGGGTTTAGAATTTCCTTTACCTTCCAAAGGTGTAAATGAAGCTTGGAGTGGTTCAAGAACAAGATTTCCAACTCCTTCAACAAGCCAAAATCGGCTAGAACACAAGAGACCAAACAAGGGTTTAGTCTCAAATTCGTTTTGCCTTTGAGGCTAGAAAAAGATGGAGTTTTTGAGAATGTTTTTACCTTAAAAGAACAAGGAGAAGGAGGGCCTTCTAATGGTGGTCTTGAAGCTCCAAATGGGGTATACCCATAAAAACGAAAGTTGTTGTTTTTTGATTTTTGAAAAGAGAGAAATGTTCCTCTTGATGAGAGGAATCCAATGGTGTAGTTTTTGTAATTTTTGGAGAAGGTTCAAGAGGGTTACAAGAGGAGAGAAGAGAGGTTTTGTGTGGTTTTGTTTATTTCACCATGGCTGTCGCATGGAAGAAGGAGAAGAGAATAGAGAGTGAGTGAGGGAGGCTGTGTAACACCCCCAAACACTGGCCTAGGAGTTAGGGGTATTACACGCCGCGTATTATTACATAATAACGCAAGGCTCTAATAAACGAACTTAAACAGATAGTCAAATAAGGCCCAAACGGAATACTTAAATAAAGTATAAAACAAGAGATGTTAAAACATCCCCAAAAGTCATTACAGAACCCACCAAACTAATGTCAAAAGCGGAAGCTAACAAATATGCCCAAAGGCCCAAATTCAATACAAAGTCTCAAAAGAAGCTAAAAACAAAGCAGCTAAACTCCAGAAGCTGAGGGGAGACGATCCTCGCTAATCAATCTGCAAAAGCGTTAGAAGTAGGGGAATGAGCACACAACTATGCCCAGTAGATGACCAACTTCATCAACCAGCATGCTCAAAACATTTAAGAATGTTATCAAAACAGAAGGAGTCAAGAGAATCCATAAACATATCAAAAATCAGAAACAGAAGTCCAATCATTAAGGGACTAAACAGAGCAGAAGTAGACAGAAGCAGAAAACAGAGTGGGACACTAGCTGATCACAGTATACAGACAGAACAAGCAACTAGCTCGTGAACAGAACGAGGAAACCTCACTCGTAAACAGAACAGGTGTAAACACCCGTGAACAGAACGGGGAACGTCACCCGTGAACAGAAGGATCCTACATAGCGCGCTACGAGACAGCGAAACCAGCCATCCAAAGGCTCAGACACAGAGATAACTAGGTCCCAAAACAGAAGCTTAAATACAGATAAGCATATGTGCACCAAAGGCACCAGAAAGCTCATAGATAGCTTGGAAATCAGAAGGGGAATCCAACCCCGCAAACAGAAGTCAAAACGGAGCTCAAACGAGCAAGTTATGGTCAAAACAGTAGCCTGTCCGAACTTGTGTCCGGACATCAATGTTCGGACACAAGTCGAGACTCAGAAGGCAAAACCAGACAGATGTCCGAACTTGTGTCCGGACTTCAAAGTTCGGACGCAAGTCGAACCTTAAAACAGATGGAGAGTCAGAGGTGTCCGAACATCCAAGTTCGGACGGATGTTCGGACATTCTTCGGAAAACAGAACGTGGAGAGTCCGAACTTGTGTCCGGACATCAATGTTCGGACACAAGTCGAAGCCAAAATCAGAGAATGCAGAAGGCTATGTCCGAACTTCAAAGCTCGGACAGAAGTTCGGACACAGCGAAAACTTCAGAAAGTTTAAGCGCAGAAGGGCATGTCCGAACTTCAAAGTTCGGACGGAAGTTCGGACATGCCGAAAACCTCAGAAATCAGAAGCGAATTCAGCACGAACAGAAGCACAAAACTTATTCAAATCAACACACACATTTACAAAACAACCTTGGGGGTTTAATCCATTGAAAGGGGCATTAAACAAACGTAAACCACACACAAACACAAGATCAAATCAGTGAGTAAATGCAGAACCCAAACTCCCCAAGGCTGAACACACTAATCGAATCCATAAGCCACCTACCTCGGATTAACAGCAGATGAGTCACAATCGGAACAGCAGAGAGCCCACAATCTAAACACCAGTCGACTTCCACGCAGACACCGCAACAGAGCAGACCAACAAAGCAATCCAATCCAGACACTGAATTCCCATAACAACGCAGAAGAGGACGTTCACAATCAGAAACCGATAACAACACCAATACTGAAACTGAAACGCAGAGCAGAATAGAACCCTCACCTAAAACTGTTCACGGATTCGCAGAGCACGTCAACAGCAGTAGCAATCGACAGAGAACGTCGGGAAATCCACTGATTACAATCAGATAGCAGAGAAGGAATTAGGGATTGGGAAGTTCTCCAAACTGATTTGCAAACTAATCACGCAACACAAACCTGAATACGGAGAGAACAGCAAGACGATGAAGAAACCACAGCACTCGAATCTCCAACCAGTAGCACAATGGATCGATCAACAGAGAGGAAGATTGAGAGAGAGAAGAGAGAAGGGTTTCCAATCTGAGCGAGAAGGAGAGCGCAAAGGAGATCGTGAGAACGTGATTAGAATAATGACTAGGGAATTATTAATATAACTCAATTAATAATCTCTTACCAAAAATTCGAAAGAAGAAGACCACCTCGCCCCTGTCTTTAATCTAAAGGACTTCCATGTCCTGAATTAAGATTGAACCGACTTAAAGATGAATTGTGACGAAATAAAATATAACCAAATCTTGGGTTATAACATCACCTCCCCCTTAAAAGAATTTCGTCCTCGAAATTAAAACATACCTACTGCTCGAAAAGGGCGGGAAACTTAGAACGCACATCACTTTCGACCTCCCAGGTCGCCTCTTCCTCTGACTGACCCGACCACTGCACCTTCACCAAGGGCATGGTCTTACTCCTGAGCTTACGAACATCTCGGGCTAGAATCCTCGAAGGAACTGCCTCAAACGTGAAGTCCTCCCTCAACTGAAGCGGACTGAAGTCGATCACATGAGATGGGTCCGGAATGTACTTCCTCAGCATCGAAACATGGAAAACACTGTGCACTGCTGCTAAAGACGGAGGCAGAGCCAAACGATAGGCAACCGGTCCGATCCTCTCTAGGATCTCAAAAGGACCCACAAAACGAGGGCTAAGCTTGCCTCTCTTCCCAAAACGAACGACTCCTCGCACAGGAGAAACCTTCAGATACACATGGTCGCCCACCTCAAACTCTAGAGGTCGTCTCCTCTGATCGGCGTAACTCTTCTGACGACTCTGAGCCACAAGCAGACGCTCTCTGATAGACTGAATCTTGCCCACAGCATCCTGAACCAAGTCTGGACCAATCACAGCTCTCTCCTTCAGATCATCCCAACAGATGGGTGATCTGCACCTCCTGCCATACAAGGCCTCAAAGGGAGCCATCCCGATACTGGTCTGAAAGCTTTATTGTACGCGAACTCTATCAGTGCCACGTGCTGATCCCAGCTGCCCCCAAAGTCGAGCACACATGCCCTGAGCATGTCCTCTAGGACCTGATTCGTCCTCTCTGTCTGCCCGTCTGACTGAGGATGGTAAGCTGAACTGAAAGACAACTTCGTCCCCAAAGCCTGATGCAAACTCTGCCAGAACCTGGACACAAACCTCGGATCTCTGTCAGACACAATCGAAGCCGGAACCCCATGCAGACGTACTATCTCATCAATGTACAACTGGGCTAAACGGTGCAAACTGAAAGTCTTCCTGACAGGCAAGAAGTGAGCGCTCTTCGTGAGCCGGTCCACAATGACCCAAACTGCATCGAAACCCCTCGGAGTCTTAGGCAGTCCCATGACAAAATCCATACCGACGCTCTCCCACTTCCACTCCGGAACGGGAAGAGGCTGAAGCAAACCGCTGGTCTCTGATGCTCGGCCTTGACCTGCTGACAGGTCCTACATCTGGATACAAAGTCGGAGATGTCCCTCTTCATATTGCTCCACCAGAAAGTCTCCCGCAGATCCCGGTACATCTTCACACCCTCCTGGGTGTACCGAGTAAGGAGCTCCATGGCCTCCTGCATGATCTCACGCCTCAACGCATCGTCTGCCGGCACACAAACACGGCCTCTGAACCTCAGGCAGCCATCCTCTGAAACCCGGAACTCGGACTCCTGACCAGCAGACAAACTCTCTCTGATCTTACACAGACTGACATCAAGCTCCTGACTGGCCTTGATCCGGTCGATCAAGGTAGGCTGAACCTGCAGTGCTGCTAACATCCCAGACCTCTCTGGACGGACAACCCAGATACCCATGCGCTGCAACTCCTGAGCAGACCTCTCCACACCGGACAAGCACAAACAGTCCCAGACGGACCCCTCCTACTGAGCGCATCAGCAACCACATTCGCCCTACCCGGATGGTGAGAGGATCTCTAAATCATAATCGTGCAACAACTCCAGCCATCTCCTCTGCCTCAAGTTCAACTCCTTCTGAGTGAACAGATACTTGAGGCTCTTATGGTCCGTATACACCTTGCACGCTGCCCCATACAAGTAGTGCCTCCAAATCTTCAACGCAAAGACCACCGCAGCCAGCTCCAGATCGTGGGTCGGATAGTTCTTCTCATATGGCTTAACTGACGAGAGCCATATGCACTACCTTCCCCTGCTGCATCAGAACACATCCAAGTCCCCTATGGGACGCATCACAGAAAACCTCAAGACCCTCGGTCCCCTCCGGAAGAGTCAAGATCGGCGCAGTAGTCAACCTCTTCTTCAGCTCCAGAAAACACTGCTCACAGGCATCGCTCCACTCGAACTTCACATCCTTCTGCAGCAGACGAGTCAACGGAATCACCAACTTGGAGAAGCCCTCCACAAACTTACGATAGTAGCCCGCTAGTCCAAGGAAGCTACGAATATCTCCGACATTAGTAGGCCTGGCCCACTCAGTAATAGCTCGAATCTTCTCCGGGTCCACGGAGATACCATCCTTGGAGACCACATGTCCCAAGAATACCACCTGATCTAGCCAGAACTCGCACTTCTTCAGCTTCGCATACAACTCGTTCTCCCTCAGAGTCTGGAGAACGGTCCTCAAATGCTCCTCGTGCTCCTCAGCACTCTTGGAATACACCAAGATGTCATCGATGAAAACTACAACGAACTGGTCCAAAAACGGCTTGAAGACTCTGTTCATCATATCCATAAATACTGACGGCGCATTCGTCAACCCGAATGGCATCACTAGGAACTCGTAGTGTCCATAACGAGTCCTGAAAGCGGACTTAGGCACGTCATCTGCCTTAATCCTCAGCTGATGATATCCCGACCTCAGATCGATCTTCGAAAACACCTTAGCTCCTGCTAACTGGTCGAACAAGTCGTCTATGCGCGGGAGAGGATACCTATTCTTAATGGTAACCTTGTTGAGCTCCCTGTAGTCAATGCACAACCGCATACTACCGTCCTTCTTCTTTACAAATAGCACTGGCGCTCCCCAAGGCGACACACTCGGGCGAATGAAGCCCTTATCCAGCAGCTCCTGCAACTGGACCTTCAACTCCTTGAGCTCAGCAGGCGCCATCCGGTATGGGGCCTTCGAAATCGGCTGAGTCTCAGGTGCGAGCTCGATCGAGAACTCCACCTCTCTGACAGGGGGAAGCCCAGGTACATCATCCTGGAACACATCGGGAAGTCTCTGACCACTGGAATCTCCTCCAACTTCGCATCCTTGCGAACCTCAGGGATGTAGCACAGATATCCCTGGCATCCTTCCTCAGAAAACGGAACGCCTGCATCGCAGATATGACTGGCGGCGAGCACGGGAGTCCATTCCCTGCTACAACTAGACGGGGCTGACCCGGCTCCTCAAAAGTGACTCTCGAAGCAGCACAATCAATATGGGCATGGTGCGCAGCAAGCCAATCCATGCCCAGAATCACATCAAAAGAAGTCATCTCCATCGGGATGAGGTTAGCACACAGAGTCCTATCTCTGACTAACACAGGACTATCTTTGCAAACAGAATTCAACAGCATAGAAGAGTCCCTAACTAATGGACTATGCACACATAACTCAACACCCAGAGGCACAACAGGCAAACCGAGCTCACCCACTAACTCAGCAGAAATAAAAGAGTGGGTGGCTCCAGAGTCAAACAAACAGAAAACAGAACGAGATGACAGCTGGAGAATACCTGTGACAACTCTGTCAGTCGATCGGTCTCTCTCTCCAGCCATCGCGTACACTCTGGCCTGGCCCTGGGGCTTCTTCTGCTCAGCCCGGTCTCGATCCTAGACCCAGATGTAGATCCTCCAGCTCCACCTCCAGAGCTACCTCTGCTCCTCTCAGCCTGAGGGCAATCAGCAATCCTATGTCCCATGGATCCACACTTGAAGCAGGCTCCAGACTTCCTGTAGCAGTCCTGGCCTCTATGAAACTTGCCACAGACCTGGCACTTCGGAGCGGGAGCTGATGAAGACGAACCACCTCTGTCTCGCGAACGGTCCCCAGAGCGGTCTCCAGTAGACTGCTTCTTCTGAGAAGCAGACTGATCCCTCCTATCACTGTCATCGGACCTCTGCTTCCTCTTCTGGTCCTTCCCTCCAGACTGGCGACCTCTCAAGTCGCCTCTACCAGCAGGGCGACATCAGCAACGTCCCTGAAGGTCTTGTGACGCAGCGGCGTCACAGCAGATCGGATGTCCGGCCTCAGGCCACTCTCAAACTTCCTGGCCTTCCTATGCTCGTCAGGCTCAGGTGCAAACTTAGACAGGCTGATAAACTTGCGGACGTACTCCTCACGCTCATGTCCCGGCCCTGGCGTAGCCGGTTATACTCCAGGATGCGCTGATCCTTGTAGACGTCGGGGTAGAACTGTTTGTTGAACTCCCCAGTGAACTGCTCCCACGTCCAAGGCTGTGGGAACTTCCCCATCACTGACCTCCACCACTCCTTGGCTTCGGCCTTGAACAGAAAGGTGGCGAAGTCGACCTTCTGCTCCTCCTCAGAGCCCATCACCCGAAGTAAATCCTCCACCTCTGACAACCAGTGGCTGGCCTCCTGGGGATCTCCTGCCCCATCGAACGATGGCGGCTTCAGCTTCATGAACTCCTGAAGCGCCTTCACATTCCTCCCTCCAGCATCTGCCCCAGCCGGGCCTGCTCCGCCAGCTGGTCCTCCTCCAGCTGGACCGCCCCCTGCAGCCATGGTCTGCATGAGCTGCGTCATGAATTGCTGAACAGCATCAGCAACATTCCCTGGAGGGTTATTCGCTCTCCTTGGCGGCATTCTGAAAGTCCAACAGCAGTTAGACTCCGACACTAACACTGACATTTCTGACTGACTGGCTAACTTAAAATCCCAGCAGATTAGAACCCAGAGCTCTGATACCACTAAATGTAACACCCCCAAACACTGGCCTAGGAGTTAGGGGTATTACACGCCGCGTATTATTACATAATAACGCAAGGCTCTAATAAACGAACTTAAACAGATAGTCAAATAAGGCCCAAACGGAATACTTAAATAAAGTATAAAACAAGAGATGTTAAAACATCCCCAAAAGTCATTACAGAACCCACCAAACTAATGTCAAAGCGGAAGCTAACAAATATGCCCAAAGGCCCAAATTCAATACAAGTCTCAAAAGAAGCTAAAACAAAGCAGCTAAACTCCAGAAGCTGAGGGGAGACGATCCTCGCTAATCAATCTGCAAAAGCGTTAGAAGTAGGGGAATGAGCACACAACTATGCCCAGTAGATGACCAACTTCATCAACCAGCATGCTCAAAACATTTAAGAATGTTATCAAACAGAAGGAGTCAAGAGAATCCATAAACATATCAAAATCAGAAACAGAAGTCCAATCATTAAGGACTAAACAGAGCAGAAGTAGACAGAAGCAGAAAACAGAGTGGGACACTAGTGATCACAGCATACAGACAGAACAAGCAACTCGTGAACAGAACGAGGAAACCTCACTCGTAAACAGAACAGGTGTAAACACCCGTGAACAGAACGGGGAACATCACCCGTGAACAGAAGGATCCTACATAGCGCGCTACGAGACAGCGAAACCAGCCATCCAAAGGCTCAGACACAGAGATAACTAGGTCCCAAAACAGAAGCTTAAATACAGATAAGCATATGTGCACCAAAGGCACCAGAAAGCTCATAGATAGCTTGGAAATCAGAAGGGGAATCCAACCCCGCAAACAGAAGTCAAAACGGAGCTCAAACGAGCAAGTTATGGTCAAAACAGTAGCCTGTCCGAACTTGTGTCCGGACATCAATGTTCGGACACAAGTCGAGACTCAGAAGGCAAAACCAGACAGATGTCCGAACTTGTGTCCGGACTTCAAAGTTCGGACACAAGTCGAACCTTAAAACAGATGGAGAGTCAGAGGTGTCCGAACATCCAAGTTCGGACGGATGTTCGGACGTTCTTCGGAAAACAGGACGTGGAGAGTCCGAACTTGTGTCCGGACATCAATGTTCGGACACAAGTCGAAGCCAAAATCAGAGAATGCAGAAGGCTGTGTCCGAACTTCAAAGCTCGGACAGAAGTTCGGACACAGCGAAAACTTCAGAAAGTTTAAGCGCAGAAGGGCATGTCCGAACTTCAAAGTCGGACGGAAGTTCGGACATGCCGAAAACCTCAGAAATCAGAAGCGAATTCAGCACGAACAGAAGCACAAAACTTATTCAAATCAACACACATTTACAAAACAACCTTGGGGGTTTAATCCATTGAAAGGGGCATTAAACAGACATAAACCACACACAAACACAAGATCAAATCATGAGTAAATGCAGAACCCAAACTCCCCAAGGCTGAACACACGGATCGAATCCGAAAGCCACCTACCTCGGATTAACAGCAGAGACAAATTCCTCAATTCTGAACAGCAGAATCCAGCCAATGCAGACCCTCAACGCAGACCGAACGCAACCAAATACACTGAGCAAAACACAATTGCAAACCCCCAATTCAGAAAACGGAACCCAAACTCTGAAACTGAAATTACAATCCAAAACTGTAACGAAACCCTCACCTGAATCCGACGTCGAACACACAAACGGAGCCAAACGCAGGAGAGAAAGAACGGAACAGAAGGGTCAACGCTGAATCACAACCAGATTGCAAAGAACTATTAGAGATTGAAAGGGTTCCCAAAACCTAACCCCCAAAACTGATTCACAAACGACAACCACAAGACCAACCTGATTGCAACGGAGACGGCGAAACAAATTGCAGAATCCACCAGCGAACTCGGGTTTCAGAACCACACTTGCAGGGCTGAGCGCTTGATTGAGCGTATTCTTGAGAGAGAGAAGAGAGGAACAAGGTTGGGAAACTGTCAAATGAAGGAGCGATCTGATCGTGGTGTAGAGCGTGAGGATTAATTAACTAAAGTGTTAATTAATACTTACCAAAATTCACTAGAAGGGAAAAGTCCACCTTGTCCCTCCTCTTATTTAAAAAGGACTCCCATTTCCTACGCAACACAAGCCAACTTAGAATTACATCAAACAAAATAAAATGCAACGAACTTTGGGTTATAACAATCTCAACCTTATCTTATATTGCCAACCGTTCTCTCATTAGAACTGGTTAGCCCTTAGTTCGTTGTTTATTTTCGTAGGGCTTGGTTAACCCTAGCCAGCAGCAGGTGACTTACCGGCAATAAACAACATTCTTAAATTGTTGGGGATGTAGGCTAGATCCCCCCGCGCCATCTTAGTATGCCTCCCTCCTAAAACAAGTAGTCCGAGGAGGTCGAGTCTATATGTCGACACTAGGCGACGAGTCTGAAGACAAGTCATATTTGGAAGTCAGTATCTAGTAAGGATACCGACCTCCCCCAATACACATTTGCCGGTACCATTCTGGATTCCTCACTCCCCCCAAAGTTAAAGTTAGTAGTAGTCTCAATGCGACGTTTGTTTGTTTAAACTCTTTCGGCTATTAACAAACTAATATTAGGGAGTGTTCCTGAGTCTCACACAATTCCTTACTAAACGTTAGTTAGTAGGTTCTCACGGTAAGTTGTGTGGTTTTCCAACATCACACAAAATACAATAAACATAATGTTCCGGTTGCATGCTTTATCTTGTTTAGTGAGCACACAAAAACAAGTAGCACACAAGCCGAGGGACACCTCGTTAGCAAGCAGGTCACAAGAAGAAGTGTACCGTTCACTGTTGGTCGTTCGGTTGCTTACTCTCTTCCAGAGTCCAAATTCCAAGTCCTAAAACATTCATTCAGTTTTAGGTTGTTATTAACTTATCTCAATTCAACTTACTTAACTTTCTAAACCCTTAATTATCCCCACCTAACTCCTCTTAAGTTTTACAACTTAATCTTACAACTTATCCTTAAACTTTTAAGTTTATACTTAACTTAATCCCTTAGGTCTTTATACCTCTAATCATCATTGCCCTCTTAATGGGGTACCATTAATACCACTAAACTCTCTTAGGTTTTTTTAGTTTTAAGCTTTAAGGGTCGTCCGACCCAACCAACTAGGTCGGACCATTCCAGAAATTCTCCCGTCTTTTAAAACTCTCCCGTCCGACCCACCGTCTGACCCAACCAACTGGGTCGGACCATTCCAAGAACACTTACGGTGGCTTAACAGAGGTCCGTCCGACCCAAACTTGGACCCCTGGGTCGGACGCCTCTAGAACATGTCCAAAAATGTTAAATAAATCTTCACCAAACTTCTCCTAAAGCCTCCTAATGTGTTCTAACATCATATAGACCCTTAAACCCACCATTAATCATCCTCCAAACTCATTAAATAACCTCCAAAGATCATCCCAACCTTTTACTCAATTCTTGCAAGAAATTCCTAACACTTGTTAATTATTTCCTTATATTTCCAACATGTACATTTTCTCTAAAACTTCAACTAACCAAAGTGTTTATTTTCAACCCATATAACTCCTCCTTAACATCATTACACTCCAACTCTGCTTGTTAAACCTTCCAAGGTCATCTTGCATGTCCATGCACAATTTCTCTTCTTTTCATTTGTTACTCATCACTCCTAAACTCTTGAGCTTACTTATACATTTCTTTCCATTACCTTAACATTATTCTTCATTTACCTTGACCATGCAACACCCTCCTTAGAATTTCCTCCTCTTTTATGCAACTTACTCACCATTCTCATGATCATAAACCCTTATACGTTTCTAGTCATTTTCCTTGACGACTTACAACATTCTCCTACAATTTTCACTTCCATCACCCAAGTCCACACATTACCATTTAAACTAACCTTACTAGTCCACTACTAACATCACCACCTCTTACGCAAACTTCCCGAAACTCTCATTGTTTTTCTCTCTAGTTCATACCTAATTCATCTCAAAGCATTATACATCATTTCCTCCAGATTTTTTTGCACAAGTCTTACATTCTTCATACCATGATTTTGGTGTGTTTAATACACTCACCAATCCTCTAAATCCTCCTAGACATCTCTAGGTCATTCTTATCCTCAAGAACTTCTTATCTAACTCATTTCCACTCAAATTCCTCATAATGATCCCTAGTGAATCCTAGGGCATATTAACTCACCACTACTACCACTTAAACACTTTGTTTTCTACTCAAATTTTGCCATAGCTTCTCTAGTACCTTATCATGCCCAAATGCATTGCTTTCCTCACTCAACCATCTCACACACATCAAGTCCTTTCTCATCTTATTTTCTCACCCAAATCAACTCATTCAAAACAAACTCAACATGATGCAATAATCTTAAATTGCATAGCACCAAGGCTCTTAAATGACATGGCTCTTAGGCCCTTAAATAACTTAAACTTAAACACTGAATTTCCCACATATAAAAGCTTTCAACCTGCAAGTACACCCATCAATCTCATAGTAGTTATAATGCTCTTAAAACTCATCTTAAACTTATATTACAAACTCATTCCCATTGGCTCCTTAATCACAAGTTCATAAGCTTATTTAAGTTCTTTTTCTTAGGTTATATAACCCATACACAATGTAAGCTCTAGGCTACATTGGTACCCATCTAAACTCATCCCTTAAAACTTAAACCACCATTAGGTAAGCATTTTACCTTGTTTTTCTCAAGTTTCTCTCAACTTCCTCCTTAGGCTTCTTCCCTTGGAAATCTCAGCCACCATTTAAATTCCCCTTGCCAATGTTCTAATCAATATACATTGGCTCTCATGAGTGCTAAATAATACATTAACCTTAAGGAGTAAAGCCTAGGTTAAAAATGTGTTCTAAGGTATTAAATTGAATGCTTTACCTTGGATTCTCAAAACAAGCTTGGATATGAATCAAGTAGGACCTCCTCTAGCCTTTTGGAGAATAGATTCAAGCTAGAACAATGGATAAAACAAGGTATCTTAAGAGGCAAATTTTCGGCCATGGTGAGGAAGTGATGGAAACATGATTTTTCTTACATTTTCTTTACCTTAAGAGAATGGAGAAGCTAAGGAACTCTTCAAACTTGATTTTCCTCCATCAATGGAGTTTTTCCATGGCTCAAACTTGAGCTTTGAAGGATTTGAAAAGATAGAAGGTAGGTCTTGGTCTAACTAAGAATAATCTATGCTCACTTTTTGATTTGGAGCTAAAATGAGTAACTTATGGACATTTGAAGATGGAACAAGTATGGAGCTGGTTGGGCACGGTTTGGAACAGAGAGAACAGGAAGAAATGTGGAAGAAGAAGGGGAAATGAAGAAGAGAGGAGTGAGGTAGGCTAATAAGGATATTTTGCTTTATAAAAGCAAATAGTAACTTTCTTTACTTATCTCTTCTTTTCTTCCTTATTTGATGAATTCTATGGTGACTCATCCTTAGAAAACCGGCCCCCTCTTTATAACCAAGATATTTATGGTCTTGGTTGACCAACTAATTGACTTATGTTGACTAAAACTTAAACTAGTCACTATTTGGCACTATTCACAAATTAGTGCACATATTTATGAAATTTTTGATTTCCCATTGATTTAGGCTTCCTAATATGATACTAATTAGTACACATGTTTATTAAGATGTAATCATGGGCATTTAGCCACTCAAAACTTAATTCTAAGACAATTTCTCAAAAAGGTGCTTTGAGGAGTCTTAAAGCACATTTTGTGTTTAAGCTTGTTTTTGAGCTTGGTTTTCTTTGATAATTGAGTTAAAATGTCCATTAGCATATTACTAAAGTCTTATAATGGTATTTGGGTGCTAATCAAAGTCACTCCCAGCTTAGAGCACGTTTTTGCCCAAATTGACCTTAAGGCATTTTCTTGTGTTTTCCTTGGTTTAAATTGTCTACCAATCTTTCTAAGGCTTATTTTAGCCTTACTACACATCATATTGATGTTTACTTAACATACTTAGGTTTGGGGTATTTCAATATACCCCCGTTAAAAGAACATTGTCCCCAAAGTTCCCATGCACCTTATCTTATTAGAATACATACCTTACTTCATTCCACAGATCATACTTATGTATACTTAAACTCATTGAATCCTTAGGTCCTCCATATGCTTACTTAAATATCACACAACATGCTTGAACATGTATAGCACTCAAATTCTCTTTGTTCCTACTCTTGACAATTAAAACATTCACATAATTTCCCAACGTATTCTCCCATGTCACCGGTCCGTAGACAATGGCTTATTCGTCCTCATCACCATAGGCCAGAATACAAAACACTCTGCTCTCCCCATGTCACCGGTCCGAAGACAAAGGCTCGTGCGTCCTCAACTTCATGGGCGAGACTCAGTAAAAAGGTGATCCTTTTTACGAGGTCATGTGAGGAATAATTCCTCTAATTAAAAATACAATCAACTCCAATTTCATTTTATCCTAATGCCTCCATCCTTAGCGTGATTTAATTATGACCACTGGTAGGGAGTTTCAGGAATCATCCAACCCTGATGTGATCAGCATCAGTGTAGAACTATCCTTCCACCCCAATTTGTGTTCGGTTCCCTTGATCCCTAGAAAATCAAGTTCCACGTCCCACGTCATTTTCAAACATCCAAATAATTCACCCATGTCCAATTTTCTATCTTTTTTAGTTCTTCTAATCATAATCAATAGATCTCCAAAGTGTGGACTCAGTCCATCAAACATTCCTGATTCATCTCTTAGTAATTACCTCAAGACTTAAATTCCTACTAAGTTCTATATCAGTCTCATACCATTTCTCACCATCTTATATCTCATAGCATTACTATCTTCTTCCTTATACCCATGCCAAATAGTATCTCATAATGTTATCTTATTCTTATCTCACAGATAGTCTCATATCGACTCATACCTCATATATTCCTTATTTCTTAAATCTCCTTAATCCTCTTCCTTAATTCTCTTAACTTGTACTCACACCGGAGTTAACAAGATATGTACTTAATATGTATGGTATTCGCATCTTTTGTGCGCAATAACCATATTTTATCTCAAAATGTTTATGTAAAACATATTCTCAAATTATTTTGTGCTATGCACACCGTAGTTTATGTACTCAGTACACAAACATACGCTAAGCGGTTTTTCGCTCTACCCCCTTAAAATGGATTACGCCCACGTAATCAACATTATATCATCCTTGAACATAAGTTCAAGATGTCTAATTCTCACCAGCATTCTAGCTTCCATGTCATCTATCTTACTTATAATTCGGTCAGAAATGACTTAGTCTCTGTATCGAGGATTCTTAACGGTACTTATACCATTTCCTTAACTTAGTTTGGTCTAATCTCAAAGGTAGTGATCTGCTAGCTTCCGCTGCACAACTCTGATAATCTTAGGCTCCGTTTGCCTTTCTTATCCTTTTATAGTATTGTATATTCTTCTCCTGCATGCTTATATCTGTGTACTAAAGGTCTTTCAATGGACACGTGTTATCTTTATATATACACGGCCTTGATGAGTTGTAGCTCGTCTATCCAGTCTTCCTGGAGATCTAATGTTTGTATTCTTAGTGTTTTCCCAAGTGTCTAAATTGTTCTTTCCATCTGACCTTTGGTCTGAGGATGATTCTTAATCTGAGACTACTGTTAGTGCTTATTGTGCTTTACAGTTTAATCTCTTACATCTTAAGACATGTCCAATGTCTGTACTTAGCAATCCATGCTCTTCGCACTTCATAGTCCTTAATTATTTGTTCTCTGATTCATTTGTGTTGTTTGTTCAACTGAATTCTTCTCTTCGACTGGTTGTGGTAGTAGCTGCTCTTGTCTGATCTTGCGTCGTTGTCCGTGGTACGGAGTCGACTACTTCCCGTGTTCCTTACACCACTCGTCCACATGCATGGGGTACCTTACTGGTACATTACTACTTACCCGACTAACTCATAAATGAGCGTGTCAGGCCTGCAAGCCCCTGTGGGGTGCAGTCGTCCCACATCTCATTTTAGTAAACTCGTAGTGTCCGTCACACGTTTAGCTATTGCTAATTATGAAGTATTCTACTGTCGATCTCCTCTTTCATCGTTCCATAATAACACTTATTGTTCTTCTTGAATTAATCAAGGGAAATCCATTTACTGCGTCTTGGGTATTGTATGCTCTAGTTGTTTCTGTATCCCGTACTGATTCGGTCTCTTAGCGACTGAGGTCTCTTCCCATAGAGCCTCTTATCTTTTTTCTCATATTTGTTTAACTAGGAATGCACTTGCAGTTCCTTAAGGAATGGGTAGTGTGTTTCCTGTGAAATCTTACCTAACCAGGTCCAGACTACTGGCATCAATGCACAGTTCGTCTACCATCTTATTCCCTTACTTATATCGGTCTTAGCTTATAAATTTAATTGCCTCAGTGTCAATATTTGACGGCTTATACATAACGGTCGCTTTACCGCGCACCATGACTTAATCCCCTTATATATATTGTA
The DNA here is from genome assembly GCA_023374045.1 of Limonium bicolor. NCBI lineage: Eukaryota > Viridiplantae > Streptophyta > Magnoliopsida > Caryophyllales > Plumbaginaceae > Limonium > Limonium bicolor. The sequence continues at coordinate 380,190,509 of CM041778.1, read as the reverse complement.
CTCACGACCACTACTACCGTGGTAGCTGGCCCTTACCATGTTGCCCATTAATGGCGCAACTACTTACTCATTTACTCTAACATCTTATCTTATATTCAATCCCTTCTTGGTGTAAACACACTGGGAGTTCTCTAATTTCGGTGTTTGGCGGTTGTCATACCGTGCTGTAAAATGGTTATCCCTTAATATGAAGGTGTTCTGCTTCAATCTCAGGTTCATAAGTAGGCTAATTTTTTTTTTCTCACATTCTTTCATCCTTTATGATGTTATTTACCATGTAATCTAACCGGTTACTGAAGAAGTCATCCATTTACTTACAAGCTCTTCTGAGCATTGGTCACTTGACATGCCATTTTACGCACTCACTATGTTTATCTCTGACGATTATTGATTGTTACATCCTGGGTGTTGGACATGAGGTCTGTCTCTGCAGCCTTCCTTATTACTCAAGTGTATCTGGTATGTTCTAAGGTAATTTCAAGGTTACGGTTTCCATTCTCTAACAAAAGCATATTATATCTCTAATAAGTGACAGCCCTTTTTGAGGGGTTTATTCCCACTCATGGCCTCACAACAAGGAGAGGTATCCCCACCCTAAAAGGCATGGTTCGTTCTCCGTCCCTGCCAATGTACTATCTCATTGTTCTCATTGGTGCCCTTTCCTGGCAGTATTTTCCACAATTAACTTACGGGTTTGGTAAACGTTCACATCTACAAATTGTAGTTCCTTCATGGCTTAAATAAGGTCTCTCACAACTTACCGCGCCTCGGGCTCTGATGTAGTTAACATCTTTGGCTCGTAGGTTCTTAGTGCTTAATGTCATTGCGTGAGAGCCGGCGCTCGGTTCTCTCCTTGTATTCTTACTCCTCTGTAGGTTATCCTCATAAGTCTCTGGTTCTTTGAACACTATCCACCGTTAGGTTACATTTTAAATGTAGAATCGGGTTTCATGGTAAGTCGCTGCATCCGGCTTCCTGCTATGGAAGTTTATTCAGGTGATCTGAGGTTATTTAGTGTCCTTGACGATACTGCCATTCCACTGGACTTATGTCTTTTAGCAAATAAGGCTAAGTTCGTATTAGGCGTTTGCCTCACGGTGTCCAAGTCGGATATCATCCGGTCATCTTATACTTTTGTTTCAACGCTTCGTTCAACTTCCGTTGACTACGCCACCCGTTGATGATCGTTCACACTTGGGTGTTAATGAGTTAGACAAACAGTATTAGCTGTCATTCATCAGTTATTTGGCTCAACTATACCCGCTCTGTGTGGATAGTCCTCTGAGCTTCCCTCTGTCGGGATTGTATATCTTTAATCCTTATTAGATTACTGCTTAAGTTTATTCCTTTCGCCCCTGTTTCCGGGGTTCATCAACATCTTCATTGAAGAATGCTCATTACTGGTATCCTTAATGATCAATCTGGAAGTCTTATCCCATCCTTGTTGAAAGTTTTTATGTCGACGGTCTCCATTGTATTCCTTGTACGTTATCACTTACGTAGTGTTTTGCTCGCATTACTGAGCGATCTCTTATGTTTTCCTCTAAGGATTTGGGATTAATGTTCTTTCCGCATTGTCGGTTGTTGTTGCCGTAGTACGTTGTACTATTGCTAATATTCATATGGTCTAATATTTCGTCCAAGTTCCGCTCCCGGCTGACTGGTGTGTTACCTCATCTCATCATGGTCAGGCCGTCGGGCCTTTCCAAGGTCTCATTCTTCTGTTCTTATGAATTTATAATCCGGTATTAATATGTACTACAACTGCAGCCTTCTATTACCTCGCCATGATGGCTTTCCGTACTATTTAACCATAGTAGCACTTGCTATGGCAAGTGCGCCATACAAGATGAGCTTCCGGTACCGTGTGCGCCGGTAGTGGTACTTCTACCTGACCTTTTTATATCCTTGGTAGTCCTCGGGACTCCTTTGATGTTCTTCCATTTTGGACAACTAGCCATCCGGCAGTCTCCTGTTGTTTTGACCGTACTGTCACTTATCCGGGCGTTCCTCTTCCTGAGGGAACCCCTTGTTATTTTCTTATGTCTTAATCCTCGCTCCCGTTCCCACATATTTGTCGTGGTTACTAGGTAATGATCCTCCTTTACGCACTACATCGTAGTCCTATTCCGGTATACAATTTGTATGAGTTCCTACCGTCGTCCGCGTTATGTCGGCCAGGTTTGTAACCTTCTTCATTGTATGGGGTTTGGAGTTCCGGTTTTTAACTGGACTTTCCAGTAATCTTATCTCTTAAGCTTTGTATTATCCCATTGCTATGCTCATTCGGACCACTGTCCGGTACTCATGTCTCTTATCATTTCCTTATCCATTGCACTCGTAGTGCTTTCCTTACCATTGGTATGGCGGGTTATTTCGACTGTGTAGCATGTCGATCCATGTTGCCGGTAATTACCGTTCCCTTATTGATAGAATTCCATAGGTAGCGCCTGTTTCTCTGTTGCGCTCCATTAAAAACCTCCAAGTTCTCCGTAACTGTTGTGCAACAAAATGTTTCTCGTATTGCTTATTGTTAACTAACTGCCAGATCGGGGTTTAGATAAGAGAAGAAGAGAAGGTAGGCTTTCTTCTCTCTGGAGTTTGTTCCACATATTCAGGGTTAGGGATGTGGAGGGCGGGTCTAGGTACTATGGATATCCGGTAATACTGGAAAGTCCTAACTAACGCACCTCTCACTCTATCACTCAACCCTTAACCCATAACTCAAACTCAACCTCAGTATTCACCTAAGTTCGGTATTTCTTGTCTTCAGAGCGTAACTACGCTCTGATACCACTTTTTGTAACACCCCAACTCAATCCAAATATGGTTTCGCAACTTAACAACTTATATATAAATGTCACAGCGGAATTCAACACACTCCAGGACCTTGCCATGGTCTGATTGACAGAATATACCGAACATTAGTACATACAATCTTAACCAAGTACATATCCTTCTTATAGTCCCCTCACATCCTATACATCTTTACTAACTCAAATTGCCTTACGAGTGTACATGCACAACTCGTAGGCCTCACTTAACCCGTAACGCTTGTACCCCTTCTTACTCTCGCGACGGCCGCCTCCTGACGTTCACCTGTGTAGTAAAAACAGCCCCAAAGAGGGTCAGCACCCATGCTGGTACGATCCTCTCATGGCCCCCAAGCTAACGTGGCTACGACGACTAATTGTCGATAGCATGGAGGTTGATTAGATGCACAACATAATAGAAGGTGCAATAAACAATCAATCCAAATATGAACAATCAAAGTTCGAACACAAAGAACGACTTAAATGTGTTCCCTTAATTAGTGAGTCAATTATTTCACTCCTTAAGTTCCATTTCCTCTTAATCTTAGTGCATCCTTACCTTACCTCAATCTTAGTCTTATCTTAATCTTAGAAAACAACCATCCTTTAACAAGGAATGGATGTAGCTTATCTCAGTCTTATAATACAAACCATCCTTTAAATAGGAATGGTTGCAACTTATCTCAACCTTATCTTATATTTGCCAACCGTTCTCTCATTAGAACTGGTTAGCCCTTAGTTCGTTGTTTATTTTGTAGGGCTTAGTTAACCCTAGCCAGCAGCAGGTCACTTACCGGCAATAAACAACATTCTTAAATTGTTGGGGATGTAGGCTAGATCCCCCCGTGCCATCTTAGTATGCCTCCCTTCTAAAACAAGTAGTCCGAGGAGGTCGAGTCTATATGTCGACTCTAGGCGACGAGTCTGAAGACAAGTCATATTTGGAAGTCGGTATCTGGTAAGGATACCGACCTCCCCCAATACACATGTGCCGGTACCATTCCGGATTCCTCACTCCCCCCAAAGTTAAAGTTAGTAGTAGTCTCAATGCGACGTTTGTTTGTTTAACCTCTTTCGGTTATAACAAACTAATATTAGGGAGTGTTCCTTAGTCTCACACAATTCCTTACTAAACGTTAGTTAGTAGGTTCTCACGGTAAGTTGTGTTGGTTTTCCAACATCACACAACAATACAATAAACATAATGTTCCGGTTGCATGCTTTATCTTGTTTAGTGAGCACACAAAAACAAATAGCACACAAGCCGAGGGACACCTCGTTAGCAAGCAGGTCACAAGAAGAACTGTACCGTTCACCGTTGGTCGTTCGGTTGCTTACTCTCTTCCGGAGTCCAAATTCCAAGTCCTAAAACATTCATTCAGTTTTAGGTTGTTAATAACTTATCTCAATTCAACTTACTTAACTTTCTAAACCCTTAATGATCCCCACCTAACTCCTCTTAAGTTTTACAACTTAATCTTACAAACTTATCCTTAAACTTTTAAGTTTATACTTAACTTAATCCCTTAGGTCTTTATACCTCTAATCATCATTGCCCTCTTAATGGGGTACCATTAATACCACTAAACTCTCTTAAGTTTTTTTTTTAGGCCTTAAGGGTCGTCCGACCCACCGTCCGACCCAACCAACTGGGTCGGACCATTCCAGAAATTCTCCCGTCCGACCCACCATCCGACCCAACCAACTGGGTTGGACCATTCCAGGAACACTTACGGTGGCTTAACAGAGGTCCGTCCGACCCAAACTTGGGTCGGACCCCTGGGTCGGACGCCTCCAGAACATGTCCAAAAATTGTTAAATCTTCACCAAACTTCTCCTAAAGCCTCCTAATGTGTTCTAACATCATATAGACCCTTAAACCCACCATTAATCATCCTCCAAACTCATTAAAATAACCTCCAAAGATCATCCCAACCTTTTACTCAATTCTTGCAAGAAATTCCTAACACTTGTTAATTATTTCCTTATATTTCCAACATGTACATTTTCTCTAAAACTTCAACTAACCAAAGTGTTTCTTTTCAACCCATATAACTCCTCCTTAACATCATTACACTCCAACTCTGCTTGTAAACCTTCCAAGGTCATCTTGCATGTCCATGCACAATTTCTCTTCTTTTTATTTGTTACTCATCACTCCTAAACTCTTGAGCTTACTTATACATTTCTTTCCATTACCTTAACATTATTCTTCATTTACCTTGACCATGCAACACCCTCCTTAGACATTTCCACCTCTTTATGCAACTTACTCACCATTCTCATGATCATAAACCCTTATACGTTTCTAGTCATTTTCCTTGACAACTTACAACATTCTCCTACAATTTTCACTTCCATCACCCAAGTCCACACATTACCATTTAAACTAAACCTTACTAGTCCACTACTAACATCACCACCTCTTACGCAAACTTCCCGAAACTCTCATTGTTTTTCTCTCTAGTTCATACCTAAATCATCTCAAAGCATTATACATCATTTCCTCCAGATTTTTTTGCACAAGTCTTACATTCTTCATACCATGATTTTGGTTTGTTTAATACACTCACCAATCCTCTAATTCCTCCTAGACATATCTAGGTCATTCTCATCCTCAAGAACTTGTTATCTAACTCATTGCCACTCAAATTCCTCATAATGATCCCTAGTGAATCCTAGGGCATATTAACTCACCACTACCACTTAAACACTTTGTTTTCTACTCAAATTTCGCCATAGCTTCTCTAGTACCTTATCATGCCCAAATGCATTGCTTTCCTCACTCAACCATCTCACACACATCAAGTCTTTTCTCATCTTATTTTCTCACCCAAATCAACTCATTCACAACAAACTCAACATGATGCAATAATCTTAAATTTCATAGCACCAAGGCTCTTAAATGACATGGCTCTTAGGCCCTTAAATAACTTAAACTTAGACACTGAATTTCCCACATATAAAAGCTTTCAACCTGCAAGTACACCCATCAATCTCATAGTAGTTATAATGCTCTTAAAACTCATCTTAAACTTATTTTACAAACTCATTCCCATTGGCTCCTTAATCACAAGTTCATAAGCTTATTTAAGTTCTTTTTCTTAGGTTATATAACCCAATACACAATGTAAGCTCTAGGCTACATTGGTACCCATCTAAACTCATCCCTTAAAACTTAAACCACCATTAGGTAAGCATTTTACCTTGTTTTTCTCAAGTTTCTCTCAACTTCCTCCTTAGGCTTCTTCCCGTGGAAATCTCAGCCACCATTTAAATTCCCCTTGCCAATGTTCTAATCAATATACATTGGCTCTCATGAGTGCTAAATAATACATTAACCTTAAGGAGTAAACCCTAGGTTAAAAATGTGTTCTAAGGTATTAAATTGAATGCTTTACCTTGGATTCTCAAAACAAGCTTGGATATGAATCAAGTAGGACCTCCTCTAGCCCTTTGGAGAATAGATTCAAGCTAGAACAATGGATAAAACAAGGTATCTTAAGAGGCAAATTTTCGGCCATGGTGAGGAAGTGATGGAAACATGATTTTTCTTACATTTTCTTTACCTTAAGAGAATGGAGAAGCTAAGGAACTCTTCAAACTTGATTTTCCTCCATCAATGTAGTTTTTCCATGGCTCCAAACTTGAGCTTTGAAGGATTTGAAAAGATAGAAAGGTAGGTCTTGGTCTAACTAAGAATAATCTATGCTCACTTTTTGATTTGGAGCTAAAATGAGTAACTTATGGACATTTGAAGATGGAACAAGTATGGAGCTGGTTGGGCACGGTTTAGAACAGAGAGAACAAGAAGAAAACCGTGGAAAGAAGGGGAAATGAAGAAGAGAGGAGAGAGGTAGGCTAATAAGGATATTTTGCTTTATAAAAGCAAATAGTAACTTTCTTTACTTATCTCTTCTTTTCTTCCTTATTTGATGAATTCTATGGTGACCCATCCTTAGAAAACCGGCCTCCTCTTTATAACCAAGATATTTATGGTCTTGGTTGACCAACTAATTGACTTATGTTGACTAAAACTTAAACTAGTCACTATTGGAACTATTCACAAATTAGTGCACATATTTGTGAAATTTTTGATTTCCCATTGATTTAGGCTTCCTAATGTGATACTAAATAGTACACATGTTGATTAAGATGTAATCATGGGCATTTAGCCACTCAAAACTCAATTCTAAGACAATTCTCAAAAAGGTGTTTAAGGAGTCTTAAAGCACATTTTGTGTTTAAGCTTGTTTTTGACCTTGGTTTTCTTTGCTAATTGATTTAAAATGTCCATTAGCATATTACTAAAGTCTTATAATGGTATTTGGGTGCTAATCAAAGTCACTCCAAGCTTAGAGCACATTTTTGCCCAAATTGCCCTTAAGGCATTTTCTTGTATTTTCCTTGGTTTAAATTGTCTACCAATCTTTCTAAGGCTTATTTTAGCCTTACTACATCATATATTGATGTTTACTTAACATACTTAGGTTTGGGGTATTTCAATAATATATATCCATCCTTATATACATTATTCTCGCATATGTATATATTTACCAATATATGTAAGTTTCATGAGTTGTAAAACTCTTATATTATATGTTACATTTTATTTTCATCTTATATGAGATGATCATTCCCATTAATTGTATTATATTATACAACTTATATTACGATCGTTATCCTAATATTATGTAACAGTTTATGTTGTATAATTACAACTCCTAAGGTTTATTCATTATATACCTTAGTTTATAAATCCCATTTATTTATAGTTTGTCACATTATTTAATGTGAATACCCTTACTTATATTAATTCCATCTAAATCCCATTAATACCATATAATTGTTATAACATTTTAGACCATAGTCTAAAATTCATTTTCCAACATTTAATAATTCAGTACAACACTATACTTCATTTAAATTCCATTGTGACCACATAACATTATGTAATGTTATACCATATACTAATATCATATAATATGATATTTTTATTTCTTTTAACTTATAACCTATAGTTTTTATACACAACTATTTTATATTGCCGAAAAGGCATCCATATTAAAACCTTATTCCTTTCCATAACCCTTAATTTTCTTTATTTACAAAATCACCCCAAAATTTATACCATGTCATATATACCATATAATATAACATTTTTAACTTGTAAAAAGGTATAACCTATAGTTTTTTCATTTAATAACCGAATAGACCCTTGTCTGTTTTAAATTAATTTCCAACCCCTTTAACTTTCCAAATTTACAATTTGACCACATATATAATGTCGTGTTATATATATCATATAATATAACATTTTAAACCTTAATATTAATATAACCTATGGTTATATATATTTTAAATTTCCGAACAGACCCCAAATTTGTTCTAAATTATTTTTCAACCCACCAACTTTCTATAATTACAATTTGACCCAGTTTATAACATATAGTTTTATAATATCATTAAAACTATATATTATACACTTATTTTATTAAATACTCTTATATAATTCCAAAAATCACCAAACTTCACCCAAGGGTTATAAATATCATTCCTAACCCCTAAACTCACGGTTATTACATTTCCACCCCACTTATTTATCCAAAGTGTAACAATGACATAATAACTATATATTATACATATATAGTTTATTTTATTCCAAATCCAACCCAATAAATTCCTAAAAATTCCTAATAGCCCATGGGTGTTTAAAATACCATTTTACACCCTTAACTTTCGATAATCACCATACATACCCCATATGTTATAAAATGTTACAATTAAATACTTATCTTATTATAACCCTTAAATAAGTTATTTAACTTATCTAATTTGGTCAAAACCTACCATATGGTCAAGGTTGACCTCCTTAATATTGCCTTGACCATCAATTCTCATTATTTACTGTTTGTACCCATATTTTCTAGAAATTACCATTTAACCCTAAAACTTTATAAAATCTTATAATTTTTTATTTAAATCCTTTTAACACCTAATTTTTGGCTTTATTATTATATAGCCCCCAAATTTAATTTAATTATGGTTTAACCCCTTATACCTTGCGGTAATATATATTTGTTACCTAAAAACTAATTTAAACTTAATATACATAAATAAAATGGCCTAAAGTACATGGCCTTATTAGAAACATTAGCTTATAAAAAAAATTACACATAAATGCCCAAAAATGCCTTAAACTCTCGGCCTCACCATATATTTTCCATTACTTACCAATCTTCCACATAAAGTCTTAATTTGACCTTTTACGTTACTTAATTACTTATATAAATTTACTAACTCATTCCTTAACCACCTAAGGTCAAAATATGACCTTTTAAACCATATTCACTCACGACAATTATATATACATAAGCTTAACATATGTTAATATACCAAAGTATAGGTTTAAGTGTTTTATACCTTATTTTAGCCGAGATAAGGCCTTGTTTGGCCACGGCAAGCTTGGGATAATTTTTCCACAGCTTCATTTACATGCTTTGTAACACCCCCGAATCACGACCAACAATAATACGATGCGCCTAAGTTAGCGGGAGAAGTCTACGCAGCGGTTTCGAACTCTGTTCGGGTGCTACAGACGCCAACCACCCACGTGGTTGACCCGACCACTCTACTTACACCAAGTTACGGTCTGAATGACTGGAATTTAAACCTTAACGAAATCCAAATACAATATAAAGTACAACCCGAGTACCGAGCATCTACAGTTTAGTTAATAACTTAAACGACATAACCCATACATAAGAAGGCATACTACTAAAAGTCTTGCCATGTGGACTACCCCTATGGTAGTCACCCTTGCCTACTCTCCGTTATCGTCTGTCACAAGACCTGAAAAAAATTGGGTGTAAAGGACTCAGCAAACTACGCTGAGTATGAACGTGTGAAGCCCGCATGTTACCGGGCCACACGACTACTTGGTCGATTATTATTAAGTCAATTTTACATGCTATGTTAAAGCAGTAAAGCACACATTACCTCATAATATCATACACACTCATCGGTAGCATAGCAATATCAGCAAGCAACCAAGCACAACTTGCAAGTAGCATGGCAATGTCAACAAGCAACCAAGCACAAAAGCTGCTAATGTAGCAACAACAATCAAGTACATGATACAACGTGTGCGTAGGTATATTATACCGTCGATCCTCACTATGGGATCATTCAAGAGATTACGTATCGTTTTCTCGTTCTCATTACACAGGTTTTCTTTTCTTTTCTTACACCGAGTCAGGGAATATAGGTTAGATCCCGAGACATTGTTATGTAGGTGCTATTCATTCCTTGTTTCTTAAAGGGGTCACATTTGTGACTTTCTCTGTTTGTTTGGTCTCATTACACAAGTTTTCCTTTATTCTCCGGCACCGAGTCAGGGGATATAGATTAGATCCCGAGACTTCATTATGTAGGTGCTAATCGTTCCTTGTTTCTTTAAGGATTATTTGTGAATTCTTTTATCACCGCACGTTGGAGGACGTCTCCTCCATAGCTAGTCCCCCATTCCCGACACCCAGGGTCAAGGAAGCGGAAGTCACCTCTAGACTCCAGGATAAGCTTCACCAATTTGTCACTCCCCCATTCCTGACACCCAGGGTCAAGGAAGCGGAAGTCACCTCTAGACTCCGGGATGTGCTTCACCAACTTGTCACTCCCCCATTCCCGACACCCAGGGTCAAGGAAGCGGAAGTCACCTCTGGACTCCGGGATGTGCTTCACCAAAATATATTCCATCATAGACGGTCGAAGGATCTGATGCAGATACCAACTCCATCATCCATACCGCGCGGCCCGAGCTGTTGTCTTCCCGGGTTATTCTCATGTTTCACAGTTGATACTTTTCGTTTCATTATCATTATAATCTCGACACCATAGTGGGTGTCATTAGCGGTCCTCTAAAGTTAGAGAGGATTCGTCTCTTTGTATAGTTCTTTTGTTTTGTTTATGTGGTTCGTCATGTCTCACCAAAGGAGACTTGCTCTCCATTAACATTAATGAGTAGACACCATAGTGCGTGTCATGGTACATCCTCCATAGTTAGAGAGGAGTTCCCCTTTATAGCATTTTCTTTGTTTTCATAGTTCGTTGTGGTTCTCGTTTAGTTTTCCCTTTATGTAGTTTCTTTGTTTACATAGTTCGCTGTGTTTCATCTCAAAGTTCCATAACGCGAAAGGGACTAAACTACTGTGTGCACGCAATGATATATTCAACAATGATATAGAAATCATACAACATGATAAACAAGCAATCCAATTTCATGCTTTGATCTTATGTCATTTTCACACAAAGCACACAGCACACAAAGCAAACAAGCCGTGTAACACGGCAACATACGAACCACACATGTCCATACCTTTTTCGCTAGTTCGGGTTGTCTCCCACTCGGAGTCCCTGACGAAGCACGCTACGATCCTAAAGTTAATCAAGACAATGTGTCAGTTCATTATTTTATGTGACGACACGTTATATCGTATGTTACTCCTTAGGCTTGTTGTTACATGCTTAGTTTAGATTGACTCTTGGAAGTTCACATGCATTAATCCTAGGCTTAACTTACTCCTAGGATAGTTCATATCTTTATTACATGTTAATCAAGCCCTTTTTTTCCTTAGTTAATGTCTTAGGGCGTTTTAAAGAGATAATTATGTAACAAGTTTGTGTAACATATATATGACTTATCTAATGTGTATTCATTCCTTAGGTAAATAGGTGAGTAGTATTTTAACACTTGTATAATGGTATTATAGATCCTAGGATACCCTTAGAGCTCATTTATACAGAAATACAAAAGTTTCAAAAGTCTGAAACGCGAGCCCTTTGTAATACCTTAACTAACTTCGTCTTTAATGTAGTAATTGAGGTACAACTTTCCCCACATGTTTTGGTATCCTAGTTATGTTCATTAGCTATTATTTGAGTTCATTTCCAGACTAGGAACACACTTATAACACCCTAGTAACACCGTTATACAGAAGCTCTAACATTACTGGACTGAAGCACAAGCTACACATTCCCTCTTTGTGTTTGTTGCTAGTTGGTTTAGTTTATGTTTGTTTCTTTCCTGTAGTGTTTACCCCACTAGTTGTGGGTGTTAGCTAGATTATAATTTCATACATAAGCCATTAAAACCCCTTATACCTACTGGGTGGTAGTTCTACAGAGGTAGCACTGTTATGGGAAACCCGAAACATAGCTTAAGTATCTCCTCCTTTTTAACCATCGGTTCATTCTCTAATCTGTTTTCCAACGTTTCCCAAGTTGCTTGCCAAGTTAACTAAGTATATTAGGTAGTCTCAAACTAAATCCCAGCCCAAAACAACTCCATCAATACCTCTGGAAACCCATCATACAGAAACAAGAAGGCTAAAACTCTGAAAACCAACAACTGTGTATTTCCTTTTTCCCTTCTGTTTTTCATCAGTTGCTTGGTACCTAAATTCTCACATGATTCTGTCAACTTAGTTTACCTCTTTAACATTGTACCTAGTTCATACCTAAGACATCATAGCACTACTAACACCTCAGAGATCTGTTATACAGAATAGGTACGAAAAGGAAATCAGAAACTAAAACTTGAAACCATGAAATCAGATGCCTTCTCCTTGATTCTTTTCTGCGTAATCATAATTCTTTCTTTCAATCTCTCCCAAGGTGCTTACCTATATAGTTGAGCATTATACCCCAGTTTAAATTCGTAACCAACCCCAAACAGCTCACTGTCACATAATCATACAGAGGAAAACTTTCAGAAACCAACCCTTAAACTGTAGCACCACATTATGTTATCAGCCCTTTTATTCCATTCTGTCTCTCACCCGACTGTCACTAAATCTTTCCCCTATGCACTTCTTACTCAGTTATGTGTCCCATCTATATTTTAAACCCAAAACTTCAACAATAAACATTTACCTGCTCCTCTGTACAAAACCTCACGAAACTGAAAAATGAAATAGAAACACAGGTCTGTAATGGGAAACTGAAAACTGATAACTCTCTTGTTCTCTTTCTGTCAGCCCATAAATCTATCTCTCAGTCCATCCCAAGGTACTCACTTGTTTAAGTAAAAATTCTAGCTATATTCTAACTTAGAATCAACTCAATAAACTTGTTCAACTTACAGGAGCTGCTACAGGGGTAAAAATTTCAGAGACTGAAATATGACTGATGCATTCTTTTCTGTTATTGTTTTCCTTCTGTTACAGATCAGGGTTTTCTTTCTTTGTGTTTCCCTCTCACTCGATAACCTAGCCACTTAGTTAAGTGTCTTGATACAGTTTTAATCCCCAAAGCAGACCCCAAATGACAGAAACCTGAAACTGAATTCAACCACTAGAACAGAAAGTAAACTCTGCTGTGACTTCTCTTCTGTTGGTGGGTTTTCTGTTATCCAATCCGTTTCCTAGTTTCACCCAACTCACCTAGTTACTTACCCATAGGTTGGACACGGTTTTAATCAATAAAACAACCCAAGACAACCCAGGTAAAGCTACTGAAAACCACTATACAGAGACTCCTTTGTTGTAACAAACACTAAATAGGAAAAAACTGATAACACCACCTGATATAACTCATTTCTATTTTGCTGCTGTTATTTAATATACTTCTTAATTTTCTTCGACTGTTTCAGTTACCTAGTTATGTGATCAATTACAGTCCTAGCTCTAAGACAATCCCAAAGTAACCTGTTAGACTCACCGAAACTTTTACTGAGGCAAAGTTTCAGAACTGAAACTGAACTGAGGTTATGAAACTGATAACTGTTCTTTTATTATCTGTTTGTTATTGAATTAGGTTTCCACTTCCTCTCGTTACTAATTCGAGTGGTTTAGTGTGTGAGGGTCTTTAAATTCCAACAGACCCCAACAACATCATTGAAGCTACAGAAATAGAATCTCAGAAAAGACTATAACAGAGATATACTGGTTTCTGTTCTGTTAAACTGTCATCTGTTTCTGTTTTCTTTTTCTTTCTTCCATATCCTCACGTATCAACCACAGTCAGGTGCATGCATGAGGTTACAAATGTATTAGCAATTTGAAACAACCCCAGGATATCTAGTGCACTGAGACTTCATGCTACAGATTTGATATGTTTATCAGATTTGGTAGGTTTGGTCTCTTTTTTTTTCTTTCTGTTTTCTGATCTAGAAATCAGTTTAGGCATAACTCACCAGTTGGTAACTTGGCAGGTTCTCCTTGGCTATTCTCTTGCCAAAATGTGGGACTTCAGTTCCTTAGGCACTCAACAGCAGCTGATGTGTGTCTGTTGTTGAAACAGAAGTGGAGCTGTTGTGGTGGAAATGTTGATGCACTCTTCACGGCTACATATTTCCAAGTGAAGGCAAGTAAAGGTAGGGAAGGAGATTAGCTAAACATCAGTGAATCCAGACACGAAACAGAGAGGAGGAAAAGTGGAAACAGCTAGATATTTTTTTTTTTGGAACTCATGGTCTCACCTGGGCTGTTCTTGAAGGGGAGTTAGTTGTATGATTACCCCACGGCCTTATCAGCAGTTAGCATGCAAGCCTTGTGAAGAACAGCAGAGAGTTAGAGGGAGTGGCGGTTTGATCAGGGGCAAGGAACAAAAACAAGAGAAACAGAAGTGGAAAGAAAGAAAGACAGACCATGCGGTTAGCACACTTACCTTGCGTGTGAAAGGAAACAAGGAAATCACACGAGTTTCTGCTCCTGCAGAACTGGTGTACAAGAGGGAATGAAGGGTGTTCTGTATATGGCTGTTTGATGGATTTGGTGAACTTCAGTCCACATGACAGTGGCGTGAGAGTTTGTGACAACACACTCTGATGCCTGGGAATGTGAAACAGTGGTCTGCTTTATCCTTTACTGAACTACAAGGTATTTTGAATTTCACACAGGGACAGACAGGAGTTGGATGTTGAAGGTTTGGTCTGTTTTTTTTTCGAACTAGCTAACTCCCGGTTGTGTTTCAGGTGAGTGCAGGGCAGCTTCTAACAGGAGATTTTTGAACAAAGTCCAGGAGGCTTGAACTGATGTTCCAACCAGAATACTAATATTTCTTGAGTGGTTTTGCTACATTCACTGAGGAGAAAAAGGGGGTGATGCACGAACATGAAGCAGAGGTTAGTGATTTGAAATACAGTCTCTCGGACATTAGAGAAGAACAGGATGAGATGATGTGGAGTAGGAAATTTCAGAACTCTACCTTGTCTGGCCCTCAGGAGGGAATGTAGCAGATTTCCAGGAGACTTTTGTCACGCTAGATAAGTAGAGCCGCAAGCAGGTTTATGCAGGGCCATGGAGGAAAGTCAGGTTGGGGTATCAAGCGATGCTGGAACTGAAAAGCGTTTTTTTTTTTTGAATAGTCGTGAGCATGCAGGTGCAGAATGAAGAGAAGATTAAATGAAGAAACACTAAATATCAGTTAATGGGATGAAGTTCCAAGGAAGAATCTGGTGTGCTCAAAATCTGAGGCGTGGGGTTTGAAAAGAAAACAGACCGTGATGGTCTAGTTTATATATTCTGTTCTGATTTTGAGAATAGTCTACACATGGGGAATGTATTGGAGTTGACAATCAGGTTGTGAGGTGTTAGACAGGTGCAAGGATAAAAGGAAAAACTGGAAGTGTGCAACCTTTGAGGCGTGGAACCGGCACCAGCTGAATAGTTGATCTCGTTTTCTTCTTCTTTTTTTTTCTTTCATCTTATATAATGTTACCGAGTGTATTGAAACTGACTCTGCAGGTTTACCCAGTCATGGAGGAGTGATGTTTTCCGAATTAAGCTACTGGGAAAATGCCTCCAAGTTCCCAGAGGTTCATTGTATCTACCGTGAGTTAGAATCTGTTTTTACTACAGATTTTTTTTGGACAGTACAGCTCAAGCAGGGTGAAGTGAATGGGGTATCTCAGTGTGAGAATTATTTACGTGAGTTAGTGGTTACCATTTACAAGGAAATGGTGTGGGAGTTAGGAAAAGCAAGTACACTGCTGTATGGGGGTCTGAGAGAGAATACAAATTCTGATGCTCCTGTTTGACACTTGAGCAATTATTTTTCTTTACCGAATTCAGGATGTTTCAGGTTGTCGGGCAGATCAAAGGAAAACGTGGTGCTCTGTTGTCTTTTTTTTTTGGAGTAACTTAACAGTCTCACTACTAGTTTAATTTGGTCACTATATGCTACTGAATTCGAGCACAGCTCAACTGGTTAAGACGTTCAGGATGGGTACGAGAGGTGCGGGGTTCGAACCTCGGTGGGAGCGTTTCTGCTCCTTTTTCTTTCTCTTTTTTTTGTATAAGTTAAACTTGCTTATTTATATATGTAAGACTATATAATATACCGCGTTATAGTTATTTATTTATTTGTCACAAAGTTATGCGACGTTATCATTTATATTGCAACGTTACGATGTTATGCAACGTTACTATTTATTATTTACAACGTTATAATATCATAACGTTATGTACATGTATTCTCGTATTCGGACATATATAAGTACGACTTATTAACATATAACGTCGCTAAATTTAATTGTTCATAAATTATTTTATGTCCGAATTATATAACGCGTTATTTTCGGATAGTCTCCCCGCGTTTATGATTTTATGTGAGTAAATATTTAGGGGTGTTTCAACTTACCCCCCTTAAAAGAGACTTCGTCCCGAAGTCTTTCTTCCTTACTAATATATTTTCCATCCTGGTAATCTTAGGGATCCAGTCCCGCATTCCTTATCGATACCCAAAGGGTTAAGTCCATAATTATAATGCTCGGTGCTTCTAAGCACCGTGCCACATCAGTGGCTTCACACAAGTTCTCATAGTAGACCAAGAAGCTAGCAATGTGTATAACATGCTAAAGTGCAACCCAAGGCACACGACATTCATTCATACATAACGTACATAACATTTTCACACACAATTGCGAACACACAACCCTACCAACCAACCACGAGTGGTTGTAGGAATGCATCATAATAAATCAACACACATACAAAACGAACCGCGCTTACCCCCCTTAAAAGAGGGGTACGCCCCCGTACCCTTACGCTAAGCCGAAACATCGATGAAAAGATAGGGGTACCTAGTTTTCCTTACCGGATTGGTTATATGTCATTGTGTAAACGCCAGATCGGGTTTTCCCGAGTGTGAGGAGGCTTTCTACCTCTCCAGCGTTTTCCTACGGATTGAAATGGACCCTAACTAACGAGCCTCACAAACTAACCCGTAACCCCGTTTCTCAAATTTAGGTTTTCCTATACTCGGTACTCCTCTGTTCCAGTCATCAGAGCGCAACTACGCTCTGATACCACTTTCTGTAACACCCCCGAATACGACCACAACATAATACGATGCGCCTAAGTTAGCGGGAGAAGTCTACGCAGCGGTTTCGAACTCTGTTCGGGTGCTACAGACGCCAACCACCCATGTGGTTGACCCGACCACTCTACTTACACCAAGTTACGGTCTGAATGACTGGAATTTAAACCTTAACGAAATCCAAATACAATATAAAGTACAACCCGAGTACCGAGCATCTACAGTTTAGTTAATAACTTAAACGACATAACCCATACATAAGAAGGCATACTACTAAAAGTCTTGCCATGTGGACTACCCCTATGGTAGTCACCCTTGCCTACTCTCCGTTATCGTCTGTCACAAGACCTGAAAAAAAATTGGGTGTAAAGGACTCAGCAAACTACGCTGAGTATGAACGTGTGAAGCCCGCATGTTACCGGGCCACACGACTACTTGGTCGATTATTATTAAGTCAATTTTACATGCTATGTTAAAGCAGTAAAGCACACATTACCTCATAATATCATACACACTCATCGGTAGCATAGCAATATCAGCAAGCAACCAAGCACAACTTGCAAGTAGCATGGCAATGTCAACAAGCAACCAAGCACAAAAGCTGCTAATGTAGCAACAACAATCAAGTACATGATACAACGTGTGCGTAGGTATATTATACCGTCGATCCTCACTATGGGATCATTCAAGAGATTACGTATCGTTTTCTCGTTCTCATTACACAGGTTTTCTTTTCTTTTCTTACACCGAGTCAGGGAATATAGGTTAGATCCCGAGACTTTGTTATGTAGGTGCTATTCATTCCTTGTTTCTTAAAGGGGTCACATTTGTGACTTTCTCTTGTTTGTTTGGTCTCATTACACAAGTTTTCCTTTATTCTCTGGCACCGAGTCAGGGGATATAGATTAGATCCCGAGACTTCATTATGTAGGTGCTAATCGTTCCTTGTTTCTTTAAGGATTATTTGTGAATTCTTTTATCACCGCACGTTGGAGGACGTCTCCTCCATAGCTAGTCCCCCATTCCCGACACCCAGGGTCAAGGAAGCGGAAGTCACCTCTAGACTCCAGGATAAGCTTCACCAATTTGTCACTCCCCCATTCCTGACACCCAGGGTCAAGGAAGCGGAAGTCACCTCTAGACTCCGGGATGTGCTTCACCAACTTGTCACTCCCCCATTCCCGACACCCAGGGTCAAGGAAGCGGAAGTCACCTCTGGACTCCGGGATGTGCTTCACCAAAATATATTCCATCATAGACGGTCGAAGGATCTGATGCAGATACCAACTCCCGATCATCCATACCGCGCGGCCCGAGCTGTTGTCTTGGGTTATTCTCATGTTTCACAGTTGATACTTTTCGTTTCATTATCATTATAATCTCGACACCATAGTGGGTGTCATTAGCGGTCCTCTAAAGTTAGAGAGGATTCGTCTCTTTGTATAGTTCTTTTGTTTTGTTTACGTGGTTCGTCATGTCTCACCAAAGGAGACTTGCTCTCCATTAACATTAATGAGTAGACACCATAGTGGGTGTCATGGTACATCCTCCATAGTTAGAGAGGAGTTCCCCTTTATAGCATTTTCTTTGTTTTCATAGTTCGTTGTGGTTCTCGTTTAGTTTTCCCTTTATGTAGTTTCTTTGTTTACATAGTTCGCTGTGTTTCATCTCAAAGTTCCATAACGCGAAAGGGACTAAACTACTGTGTGCGCGCAATGATATATTCAACAATGATATAGAAATCATACAACATGATAAACAAGCAATCCAATTTCATGCTTTGATCTTATGTCATTTTCACACAAAGCACACAGCACACAAAGCAAACAAGCCGTGTAACACGGCAACATACGAACCACACATGTCCATACCTTTTTCGCTAGTTCGGGTTGTCTCCCACTCGGAGTCCCTGACGAAGCACGCTACGATCCTAAAGTTAATCAAGACAATGTGTCAGTTCATTATTTTATGTGACGACACGTTATATCGTATGTTACTCCTTAGGCTTGTTGTTACATGCTTAGTTTAGATTGACTCTTGGAAGTTCACATGCATTAATCCTAGGCTTAACTTACTCCTAGGATAGTTCATATCTTTATTACATGTTAATCAAGCCCTTTTTTTCCTTAGTTAATGTCTTAGGGCGTTTTAAAGAGATAATTATGTAACAAGTTTGTGTAACATATATATGACTTATCTAATGTGTATTCATTCCTTAGGTAAATAGGTGAGTAGTATTTTAACACTTGTATAATGGTTATAGATCCTAGGATACCCTTAGAGCTCATTTATACAGAAATACAAAAGTTTCAAAAATCTGAAACGCGAGCCCTTTGTAATACCTTAACTAACTTCGTCTTTAATGTAGTAATTGAGGTACAACTTTCCCCACATGTTTTGGTATCCTAGTTATGTTCATTAGCTATTATTTGAGTTCATTTCCAGACTAGGAACACACTTATAACACCCTAGTAACACCGTTATACAGAAGCTCTAACATTACTGGACTGAAGCACAAGCTACACATTCCCTCTTGGTTCTTGTTGCTAGTTGGTTTAGTTTATGTTTGTTTCTTTCCTGTAGTGTTTACCCCACTAGTTGTGGGTGTTAGCTAGATTATAATTTCATACATAAGCCATTAAAACCCCTTATACCTACTGGGTGGTAGTTCTACAGAGGTAGCACTGTTATGGGAAACCCGAAACATAGCTTAAGTATCTCCTTTTTAACCATCGGTTCATTCTCTAATCTGTTTTCCAACGTTTCCCAAGTTGCTTGCCAAGTTAACTAAGTATATTAGGTAGTCTCAAACTAAATCCCAGCCCAAAACAACTCCATCAATACCTCTGGAAACCCATCATACAGAAACAAGAAGGCTAAAACTCTGAAAACCAACAACTGTGTATTTCCTTTTTCCCTTCTGTTTTTCATCAGTTGCTTGGTACCTAAATTCTCACATGATTCTGTCAACTTAGTTTACCTCTTTAACATTGTACCTAGTTCATACCTAAGACATCATAGCACTACTAACACCTCAGAGATCTGTTATACAGAATAGGTACGAAAAGGAAATCAGAAACTAAAACTTGAAACCATGAAATCAGATGCCTTCTCCTTGATTCTTTTCTGCGTAATCATAATTCTTTCTTTCAATCTCTCCCAAGGTGCTTACCTATATAGTTGAGCATTATACCCCAGTTTAAATTCGTAACCAACCCCAAACAGCTCACTGTCACATAATCATACAGAGGAAAACTTTCAGAAACCAACCCTTAAACTGTAGCACCACATTATGTTATCAGCCCTTTTATTCCATTCTGTCTCTCACCCGACTGTCACTAAATCTTTCCCCTATGCACTTCTTACTCAGTTATGTGTCCCATCTATATTTTAAACCCAAAACTTCAACAATAAACATTTACCTGCTCCTCTGTACAAAACCTCACGAAACTGAAAAATGAAATAGAAACACAGGTCTGTAATGGGAAACTGAAAACTGATAACTCTCTTGTTCTCTTTCTGTCAGCCCATAAATCTATCTCTCAGTCCATCCCAAGGTACTCACTTGTTTAAGTAAAAATTCTAGCTATATTCTAACTTAGAATCAACTCAATAAACTTGTTCAACTTACAGGAGCTGCTACAGGGGTAAAAATTTCAGAGACTGAAATATGACTGATGCATTCTTTTCTGTTATTGTTTTCCTTCTGTTACAGATCAGGGTTTTCTTTCTTTTGTTTTCCCTCTCACTCGATAACCTAGCCACTTAGTTAAGTGTCTTGATACAGTTTTAATCCCCAAAGCAGACCCCAAATGACAGAAACCTGAAACTGAATTCAACCACTGGAACAGAAAGTAAACTCTGCTGTGACTTCTCTTCTGTTGGTGGGTTTTCTGTTATCCAATCCGTTTCCTAGTTTCACCCAACTCACTTAGTTACTTACCCATAGGTTGGACACGGTTTTAATCACTAAAACAACCCAAGACAACCCAGGTAAAGCTACTGAAAACCACTATACAGAGACTCCTTTGTTGTAACAAACACTAAATAGGAAAAAAACTGATAACACCACCTGATATAACTCATTTCTGTTTTGCTGCTGTTATTTAATATACTTCTTAATTTTCTTCGACTGTTTCAGTTACCTAGTTATGTGATCAATTACAGTCCTAGCTCTAAGACAATCCCAAAGTAACCTGTTAGACTCACCGAAACTTTTACTGAGGCAAAAGTTTCAGAACTGAAACTGAACTGAGGTTATGAAACTGATAACTGTTCTTTTATTATCTGTTTGTTATTGAATTAGGTTTCCACTTCCTCTCGTTACTAATTCGAGTGGTTTAGTGTGTGAGGGTCTTTAAATTCCAACAGACCCCAACAACATCATTGAAGCTACAGAAATAGAATCTCAGAAAAGACTATAACAGAGATATACTGGTTTCTGTTCTGTTAAACTGTCATCTGTTTCTGTTTTCTTTTTCTTTCTTCCATATCCTCACGTATCAACCACAGTCAGGTGCATGCATGAGGTTACAAATGTATTAGCAATTTGAAACAACCCCAGGATATCTAGTGCACTGAGACTTCATGCTACAGATTTGATATGTTTATCAGATTTGGTAGGTTTGGTCTCTTTTTTTTTCTTTCTGTTTTCTGATCTAGAAATCAGTTTAGGCATAACTCACCAGTTGGTAACTTGGCAGGTTCTCCTTGGCTATTCTCTTGCCAAAATGTGGGACTTCAGTTCCTTAGGCACTCAACAGCAGCTGATGTGTGTCTGTCTTGTTGAAACAGAAGTGGAGCTGTTGTTGGTGGAAATGTTGATGCACTCTTCACGGCTACATATTTCCAAGTGAAGGCAAGTAAAGGTAGGGAAGGAGATTAGCTAAACATCAGTGAATCCCAGACACGAAACAGAAGAGGAGGAAAAGTGGAAACAGCTAGATTATTTTTTTTTTTGGAACTCATGGTCTCACCTGGGCTGTTCTTGAAGGGGAGTTAGTTGTATGATTACCCCACGGCCTTATCAGCAGTTAGCATGCAAGCCTTGTGAAGAACACAGAGAGTTAGAGGGAGTGGCGGTTTGATCAGGGGCAAGGAACAAAAACAAGAGAAACAGAAGTGGAAAGAAAGAAAGACAGACCATGCGGTTAGCACACTTACCTTGCGTGTGAAAGGAAACAAGGAAATCACACGAGTTTCTGCTCCTGCAGAACTGGTGTACAAGAGGGAATGAAGGGTGTTCTGTATATGGCTGTTTGATGGATTTGGTGAACTTCAGTCCACATGACAGTGGCGTGAGAGTTTGTGACAACACACTCTGATGCCTGGGAATGTGAAACAGTGGTCTGCTTTATCCTTTACTGAACTACAAGGTATTTTTGAATTTCACACAGGGACAGACAGGAGTTGGATGTTGAAGGTTTGGTCTGTTTTTTTTTTCGAACTAGCTAACTCCCGGTTGTGTTTCAGGTGAGTGCAGGGCAGCTTCTAACCAGGAGATTTTTGAACAAAGTCCAGGAGGCTTGAACTGATGTTCCAACCAGAATACTAATATTTCTTGAGTGGTTTTGCTACATTCACTGAGGAGAAAAAGGGGGTGATGCCGAACATGAAGCAGAGGTTAGTGATTTGAAATACAGTCTCTCGGACATTAGAGAAGAACAGGATGAGATGATGTGGAGTAGGAAATTTCAGAACTCTACCTTGTCTGGCCCTCAGGAGGGAATGTAGCAGATTTCCAGGAGACTTTTGTCACGCTAGTTAAGTAGAGCCGCAAGCAGGTTTATGCAGGGCCATGGAGGAAAGTCAGGTTGGGGTATCAAGCGATGCTGGAACTGAAAAGCGTTTTTTTTTTTTGAATAGTCGTGAGCATGCAGGTGCAGAATGAAGAGAAGATTAAATGAAGAAACACTAAATATCAGTTAATGGGATGAAGTTCCAAGGAAGAATCTGGTGTGCTCAAAATCTGAGGCGTGGGGTTTGAAAAGAAAACAGACCGTGATGGTCTAGTTTATATATTCTGTTCTGATTTTGAGAATAGTCTACACATGGGGAATGTATTGGAGTTGACAATACAGGTTGTGAGGTGTTAGACAGGTGCAAGGATAAAAGGAAAAACTGGAAGTGTGCAACCTTTTGAGGCGTGGAACTCGGCACCAGCTGAATAGTTGATCTCGTTTTCTTCTTTTTTTTTTGTTCTTTCATCTTATATAATGTTACTGAGTGTATTGAAACTGACTCTGCAGGTTTACCCAGTCATGGAGGAGTGATGTTTTCCGAATTAAGCTACTGGGAAAATGCCTCCAAGTTCCCAGAGGTTCATTGCTTATCTACCGTGAGTTAGAATCTGTTTTTACTACAGATTTTTTTTTGGACAGTACAGCTCAAGCAGGGTGAAGTGAATGGGGTATCTCAGTGTGAGAATTATTTACGTGAGTTAGTGGTTACCATTTACAAGGAAATGGTGTGGGAGTTAGGAAAAGCAAGTACACTGCTGTATGGGGCTCTGAGAGAGAATACAAATTCTGATGCTCCTGTTTGACACTTGAGCAATTATTTTTCTTTACCGAATTCAGGATGTTTCAGGTTGTCGGCAGATCAAAGGAAAACGTGGTGCTCTGTTGTCTTTTTTTTTTTGGAGTAACTTAACAGTCTCACTACTAGTTTAATTTGGTCACTATATGCTACTGAATTCGAGCACAGCTCAACTGGTTAAGACGTTCAGGATGGGTACGAGAGGTGCGGGGTTCGAACCTCGGTGGGAGCGTTTCTGCTCCTTTTTCTTTCTCTTTTTTTTGTATAAGTTAAACTTGCTTATTTATATATGTAAGACTATATAATATACCGCGTTATAGTTATTATTTATTTGTCACAAAGTTATGCGACGTTATCATTTATATTGCAACGTTACGATGTTATGCAACGTTACTATTTATTATTTACAACGTTATAATATCATAACGTTATGTACATGTATTCTCGTATTCGGACATATATAAGTAGACTATATTAACATATAACGTCGCTAAATTTAATTGTTCATAAATTATTTTATGTCCGAATTATATAACGCGTTATTTTCGGATAGTCTCCCCGCGTTTATGATTTTATGTGAGTAAATATTTAGGGGTGTTTCAACTTACCCCCTTAAAAGAGACTTCGTCCCGAAGTCTTTCTTCCTTAACTTATATTTTCCACTCCTGGTAATCTTAGGGATCCAGTCCCGCATTCCTTATCGATACCCAAAGGGTTAAGTCCATAATTATAATGCTCGGTGCTTCTAAGCACCGTGCCACATCAGTGGCTTCACACAAGTTCTCATAGTAGACCAAGAAGCTAGCAATGTGTATAACATGCTAAAGTGCAACCCAAGGCACACGACATTCATTCATACATAACGTACATAACATTTTCACACACAATTGCGAACACACAACCCTACCAACCAACCACGAGTGGTTGTAGGAATGCATCATAATAAATCAACACACATACAAAACGAACCGCGCTTACCCCCCTTAAAAGAGGGGTACGCCCCCGTACCCTTACGCTAAGCCGAAACATCGATGAAAAGATAGGGGTACCTAGTTTTCCTTACCGGATTGGTTATATGTCATTGTGTAAACGCCAGATCGGGTTTTCCCGAGTGTGAGGAGGCTTTCTACCTCTCCAGCGTTTTCCTACGGATTGAAATGGACCCTAACTAACGAGCCTCACAAACTAACCCGTAACCCCGTTTCTCAAATTTAGGTTTTCCTATACTCGGTACTCCTCTGTTCCAGTCATCAGAGCGCAACTACGCTCTGATACCACTTTCTGTAACACCCCAGAATCACGACCAACAATAATACGATGCGCCTAAGTTAGCGGGAGAAGTCTACGCAGCGGTTTCGAACTCTGTTCGGGTGCTACAGACGCCAACCACCCACGTGGTTGACCCGACCACTCTACTTACACCAAGTTACGGTCTGAATGACTGGAATTTAAACCTTAACGAAATCCAAATACAATATAAAGTACAACCCGAGTACCGAGCATCTACAGTTTAGTTAATAACTTAAACGACATAACCCATACATAAGAAGGCATACTACTAAAAGTCTTGCCATGTGGACTACCCCTATGGTAGTCACCCTTGCCTACTCTCCGTTATCGTCTGTCACAAGACCTGAAAAAAAATTGGGTGTAAAGGACTCAGCAAACTACGCTGAGTATGAACGTGTGAAGCCCGCATGTTACCGGGCCACACGACTACTTGGTCGATTATTATTAAGTCAATTTTACATGCTATGTTAAAGCAGTAAAGCACACATTACCTCATAATATCATACACACTCATCGGTAGCATAGCAATATCAGCAAGCAACCAAGCACAACTTGCAAGTAGCATGGCAATGTCAACAAGCAACCAAGCACAAAAGCTGCTAATGTAGCAACAACAATCAAGTACATGATACAACGTGTGCGTAGGTATATTATACCGTCGATCCTCACTATGGGATCATTCAAGAGATTACGTATCGTTTTCTCGTTCTCATTACACAGGTTTCTTTTTTTCTTACACCGAGTCAGGGAATATAGGTTAGATCCCGAGACTTTGTTATGTAGGTGCTATTCATTCCTTGTTTCTTAAAGGGGTCACATTTGTGACTTTCTCTTGTTTGTTTGGTCTATTACACAAGTTTTCTTTATTCTCTGGCACCGAGTCAGGGGATATAGATTAGATCCCGAGACTTCATTATGTAGGTGCTAATCGTTCCTTGTTTCTTTAAGGATTATTTGTGAATTCTTTTATCACCGCACGTTGGAGGACGTCTCCTCCATAGCTAGTCCCCCATTCCCGACACCCAGGGTCAAGGAAGCGGAAGTCACCTCTAGACTCCAGGATAAGCTTCACCAATTTGTCACCCCCATTCCTGACACCCAGGGTCAAGGAAGCGGAAGTCACCTCTAGACTCCGGGATGTGCTTCACCAACTTGTCACTCCCCATTCCCGACACCCAGGGTCAAGGAAGCGGAAGTCACCTCTGGACTCGGGATGTGCTTCACCAAAATATATTCCATCATAGACGGTCGAAGGATCTGATGCAGATACCAACTCCCGATCATCCATACCGCGCGGCCCGAGCTGTTGTCTTCCCGGGTTATTCTCATGTTTCACAGTTGATACTTTTCGTTTCATTATCATTATAATCTCGACACCATAGTGGGTGTCATTAGCGGTCCTCTAAAGTTAGAGAGGATTCGTCTCTTGTATAGTTCTTTTGTTTTGTTTACGTGGTTCGTCATGTCTCACCAAAGGAGACTTGCTCTCCATTAACATTAATGAGTAGACACCATAGTGGGTGTCATGGTACATCCTCCATAGTTAGAGAGGAGTTCCCCTTTATAGCATTTCTTTGTTTTCATAGTTCGTTGTGGTTCTCGTTTAGTTTTCCCTTTATGTAGTTTCTTTGTTTACATAGTTCGCTGTGTTTCATCTCAAAGTTCCATAACGCGAAAGGGACTAAACTACTGTGTGCGCGCAATGATATATTCAACAATGATATAGAAATCATACAACATGATAAACAAGCAATCCAATTTCATGCTTTGATCTTATGTCATTTTCACACAAAGCACACAGCACACAAAGCAAACAAGCCGTGTAACACGGCAACATACGAACCACACATGTCCATACCTTTTTCGCTAGTTCGGGTTGTCTCCCACTCGGAGTCCCTGACGAAGCACGCTACGATCCTAAAGTTAATCAGACAATGTGTCAGTTCATTATTTTATGTGACGACACGTTATATCGTATGTTACTCCTTAGGCTTGTTGTTACATGCTTAGTTTAGATTGACTCTTGGAAGTTCACATGCATTAATCCTAGGCTTAACTTACTCTAGGATAGTTCATATCTTTATTACATGTTAATCAAGCCCTTTTTTTTCCTTAGTTAATGTCTTAGGGCGTTTTAAAGAGATAATTATGTAACAAGTTTGTGTAACATATATATGACTTATCTATGTGTATTCATTCCTTAGGTAAATAGGTGAGTAGTATTTTAACACTTGTATAATGGTATTATAGATCCTAGGAACTTAGAGCTCATTTATACAGAAATACAAAAGTTTCAAAAATCTGAAACGAGCCCTTTGTAATACCTTAACTAACTTCGTCTTTAATGTAGTAATTGAGGTACAACTTTCCCCACATGTTTTGGTATCCTAGTTATGTTCATTAGCTATTATTGAGTTCATTTCCAGACTAGGAACACACTTATAACACACTAGAACACCGTTATACAGAAGCTCTAACATTACTGGACTGAAGCACAAGCTACACATTCCCTCTTGGTTCTTGTTGCTAGTTGGTTTAGTTTATGTTTGTTTCTTTCCTGTAGTGTTTACCCCACTAGTTGTGGGTGTTAGCTAGATTATAATTTCATACATAAGCCATTAAAACCCCTTATACCTACTGGGTGGTAGTTCTACAGAGGTAGCACTGTTATGGGAAACCCGAAACATAGCTTAAGTATCCCTCCTTTTTAACCATCGGTTCATTCTCTAATCTGTTTTCCAACGTTTCCCAAGTGCTTGCCAAGTTAACTAGTATAAGGGTCTCAAACTAAATCCCAGCCCAAAACAACTCCATCAATACCTCTGGAAACCCATCATACAGAAACAAGAAGGCTAAAACTCTGAAAACCAACAACTGTGGTATTTCCTTTTTCCCTTCTGTTTTTCATCAGTTGCTTGGTACCTAAATTCTCACATGATTCTGTCAACTTAGTTATCCTCTTTAACATTGTACCTAGTTCATACCTAAGACATCATAGCACTACTAACACCTCAGAGATCTGTTATACAGAATAGGTACGAAAAGGAAATCAGAAACTAAAACTTGAAACCATGAAATCAGATGCCTTCTCCTTGATTCTTTTCTGCGTAATCATAATTCTTTCTTTCAATCTCTCCCAAGGTGCTTACCTATATAGTTGAGCATTATACCCCAGTTTAAATTCGTAACCAACCCCAAACAGCTCACTGTCACATAATCATACAGAGGAAAACTTTCAGAAACCAACCCTTAAACTGTAGCACCACATTATGTTATCAGCCCTTTTATTCCATTCTGTCTCTCACCCGACTGTCACTAAATCTTTCCCCTATGCACTTCTTACTCAGTTATGTGTCCCATCTATATTTTAAACCCAAAACTTCAACAATAAACATTTACCTGCTCCTCTGTACAAAACCTCACGAAACTGAAAAATGAAATAGAAACACAGGTCTGTAATGGGAAACTGAAAACTGATAACTCTCTTGTTCTCTTTCTGTCAGCCCATAAATCTATCTCTCAGTCCATCCCAAGGTACTCACTTGTTTAAGTAAAAATTCTAGCTATATTCTAACTTAGAATCAACTCAATAAACTTGTTCAACTTACAGGAGCTGCTACAGGGGTAAAAATTTCAGAGACTGAAATATGACTGATGCATTCTTTTCTGTTATTGTTTTCCTTCTGTTACAGATCAGGGTTTTCTTTCTTTTGTTTTCCCTCTCACTCGATAACCTAGCCACTTAGTTAAGTGTCTTGATACAGTTTTAATCCCCAAAGCAGACCCCAAATGACAGAAACCTGAAACTGAATTCAACCACTGGAACAGAAAGTAAACTCTGCTGTGACTTCTCTTCTGTTGGTGGGTTTTCTGTTATCCAATCCGTTTCCTAGTTTCACCCAACTCACTTAGTTACTTACCCATAGGTTGGACACGGTTTTAATCACTAAAACAACCCAAGACAACCCAGGTAAAGCTACTGAAAACCACTATACAGAGACTCCTTTGTTGTAACAAACACTAAATAGGAAAAAACTGATAACACCACCTGATATAACTCATTTCTTTTTGCTGCTGTTATTTAATATACTTCTTAATTTTCTTCGACTGTTTCAGTTACCTAGTTATGTGATCAATTACAGTCCTAGCTCTAAGACAATCCCAAAGTAACCTGTTAGACTCACCGAAACTTTTACTGAGGCAAAAGTTTCAGAACTGAAACTGAACTGAGGTTATGAAACTGATAACTGTTCTTTTATTATCTGTTTGTTATTGAATTAGGTTTCCACTTCCTCTCGTTACTAATTCGAGTGGTTTAGTGTGTGAGGGTCTTTAAATTCCAACAGACCCCAACAACATCATTGAAGCTACAGAAATAGAATCTCAGAAAAGACTATAACAGAGATATACTGGTTTCTGTTCTGTTAAACTGTCATCTGTTTCTGTTTTCTTTTTCTTTCTTCCATATCCTCACGTATCAACCACAGTCAGGTGCATGCATGAGGTTACAAATGTATTAGCAATTTGAAACAACCCCAGGATATCTAGTGCACTGAGACTTCATGCTACAGATTTGATATGTTTATCAGATTTGGTAGGTTTGGTCTCTTTTTTTTTCTTTCTGTTTTCTGATCTAGAAATCAGTTTAGGCATAACTCACCAGTTGGTAACTTGGCAGGTTCTCCTTGGCTATTCTCTTGCCAAAATGTGGGACTTCAGTTCCTTAGGCACTCAACAGCAGCTGATGTGTGTCTGTCTTGTTGAAACAGAAGTGGAGCTGTTGTTGGTGGAAATGTTGATGCACTCTTCACGGCTACATATTTCCAAGTGAAGGCAAGTAAAGGTAGGGAAGGAGATTAGCTAAACATCAGTGAATCCCAGACACGAAACAGAAGAGGAGGAAAAGTGGAAACAGCTAGATTATTTTTTTTTTTTGGAACTCATGGTCTCACCTGGGCTGTTCTTGAAGGGGAGTTAGTTGTATGATTACCCCACGGCCTTATCAGCAGTTAGCATGCAAGCCTTGTGAAGAACAACAGAGAGTTAGAGGGAGTGGCGGTTTGATCAGGGGCAAGAACAAAAACAAAGAAACAGAAGTGGAAAGAAAGAAAGACAGACCATGCGGTTAGCACACTTACCTTGCGTGTGAAAGGAAACAAGGAAATCACACGAGTTTCTGCTCCTGCAGAACTGGTGTACAAGAGGGAATGAAGGGTGTTCTGTATATGGCTGTTTGATGGATTTGGTGAACTTCAGTCCACATGACAGTGGCGTGAGAGTTTGTGACAACACACTCTGATGCCTGGGAATGTGAAACAGTGGTCTGCTTTATCCTTTACTGAACTACAAGGTATTTTTGAATTTCACACAGGGACAGACAGGAGTTGGATGTTGAAGGTTTGGGTTTTTTTTTTTTTCGAACTAGCTAACTCCCGGTTGTGTTTCAGGTGAGTGCAGGGCAGCTTCTAACCAGGAGATTTTTGAACAAAGTCCAGGAGGCTTGAACTGATGTTCCAACCAGAATACTAAATTTCTTGAGTGGTTTTGCTACATTCACTGAGGAGAAAAAGGGGGTGATGCACGAACATGAAGTAGAGGTTAGTGATTTGAAATACAGTCTCTCGGACATTAGAGAAGAACAGGATGAGATGATGTGGAGTAGGAAATTTCAGAACTCTACCTTGTCTGGCCCTCAGGAGGGAATGTAGCAGATTTCCAGGAGACTTTGTCACGCTAGATAAGTAGAGCCGCAAGCAGGTTTATGCAGGGCCATGGAGGAAAGTCAGGTTGGGGTATCAAGCGATGCTGGAACTGAAAAGCGTTTTTTTTTTTTGAATAGTCGTGAGCATGCAGGTGCAGAATGAAGAGAAGATTAAATGAAGAAACACTAAATATCAGTTAATGGGATGAAGTTCCAAGGAAGAATCTGGTGTGCTCAAAATTTGAGGCGTGGGGTTTGAAAAGAAAACAGACCGTGATGGTCTTTTATATATTCTTTCTGATTTTGAGAATAGTCTACACATGGGGAATGTATTGGAGTTGACAATACAGGTTGTGAGGTGTTAGACAGGTGCAAGGATAAAGGAAAAACTGGAAGTGTGCAACCTTTTGAGGCGTGGAACTCGGCACCAGCTGAATAGTTGATCTCGTTTTCTTCTTTTTTTTTTGTTCTTTCATCTTATATAATGTTACTGAGTGTATTGAAACTGACTCTGCAGGTTTACCCAGTCATGGAGGAGTGATGTTTTCCGAATTAAGCTTGGGAAAATGCCTCCAAGTTCCCAGAGGTTCATTGCTTATCTACCGTGAGTTAGAATCTGTTTTTACTACAGATTTTTTTTTGGACAGTACAGCTCAAGCAGGGTGAAAGTGAATGGGGTATCTCAGTGTGAGAATTATTTACGTGAGTTAGTGGTTACCATTTACAAGGAAATGGGTGGGAGTTAGGAAAAGCAAGTACACTGCTGTATGGGGGTCTGAGAGAGAATACAAATTCTGATGCTCCTGTTTGACACTTGAGCAATTATTTTTCTTTACCGAATTCAGGATGTTTCAGGTTGTCGGGCAGATCAAAGGAAAACGTGGTGCTCTGTTGTCTTTTTTTTTTGGAGTAACTTAACAGTCTCACTACTAGTTTAATTTGGTCACTATATGCTACTGAATTCGAGCACAGCTCAACTGGTTAAGACGTTCAGGATGGGTATGAGAGGTGCGGGGTTCGAACCTCGGTGGGAGCGTTTCTGCTCCTTTTTCTTTCTCTTTTTTTTTGTATAAGTTAAACTTGCTTATTTATATATGAAGAACTATATAATATACCGCGTTATAGTTATTTATTTATTTGTCACAAAGTTATGCGACGTTTTATTTATATGCAACGTTACGATGTTATGCAACGTTACTATTTATTATTTAAACGTTATAATATAACGTTATGTACATGTATTCTCGTATTCGGACATATATAAGTACGACTATATTAACATATAACGTCGCTAAATTTAATTGTTCAAATTATTTTATGTCCGAATTATATAACGCGTTATTTTCGGATAGTCTCCCCGCGTTTATGATTTTATGTGAGTAAATATTTAGGGGTGTTTCAAAGGGTAAATTCTGACGATTAAGATCCATGAGATAGAATGAATAGTAATTCATTCTTCGAATGTATTTTTGATATCAACAAATGTAAAGATGTTTAGAGGAAGGAAAGATAACAGTAGAATGTTTTTGATAATGCTGGTTTGAATAACACCGAGATTATAATGGTTTGGGAGGAAGTCTATGCAATGGACAACCACCTGGAGATTATGCTGGCCTAGCCGAACAAGAGAATGCAAAGAACCTGTGTATGGCAAACACAATTCTTTGCATTCTCCTGTTAGAAAGAACCGCAATAGATCAGTGCACATGTTTCAAACATTAATAGAGGTGTTACCTATCACCGCCCTACCCTCGATAGGCAAACCAAATAGAAGTGTCATATTCTCTAACGTGATCGACACCTCCCTAAATGGAAACATAAATGTGTGTGTCTCCGGTCTCCACCTCTCAACCAAAGCATTGCATATAAAATTATTTGCTATGGTCACTAATCTAGCAAGACCCCACAACCCGACAACTTGTATCAATGGGGCGATCAGTCTATGGGGGTTTTCAGTCAATTTCGTACCCCCACACCCCATCAATATTTTGTCCATAATTTTCGGATCATTCCGAAACTTCTAAATTCAATAATAAATTTCCAAATATACTAATTTTAAGTAACTATGAAACTACATAGAGATTTGAATATTTTAGTAATTGAAGACTAGCTTCAAGGCCAGATAAAATAGCATAGGAGATGTGGGTCATCTTCAGGGAAAACATGTCTGTCTATTCCGGCCCGGGTCCTCCAGCTGCTGCTGCATACCTTCACGCCATCTTGCCTGGCAAAAAACTTTTTTTTTTTTCTATTCCTACCAAGAATACCTTTGTAAGAGAAGATGAGAGTATAGAAGTGAAGAAGATTTTGTGAGATGTGAGAAAAAGAGGCGAGGAAGAGGATGTATTTATAGGAGAGTAGTGAGAGCGGAAAATTATATTTGCACAATAACCATATTTGGCTATTGCGATTGTACAATGGTAAAAGAACCAAGTTTACCGTTCTTTTGTCATTGTGCAACCACATAAACCAAATAGAATTGTTGTAAGGATTGTCATTGATCTGAAATTAATTGGACACGATAGTATATGAGTTGTGGTTTTGGAATTTGTAAGTAAATCGGCCTAAAGATGAAAAGACTATCGGAAACATCAATTTTTTTTATTCTTTTACCAGTCAGTGGTTGCACCAGTAAATGTAGTAGTAAGTAATGAACCATAATTAGTTGATGAGTTGTTGGTAATGAAAATCAAGTTACATCAACTGACTGCGGTCCATAAATATCTACTAAAATGAGATATGCGGTGGTTAGATAGCTATCTAGCTTTTGTAAAATATATATGCAGGTGGTGAATCAGACAACTGCGCGCGCATAAGAGGCCAATATCGTATACTAGTGATTTTGGGTAATCCACGTCATTAGCTAGTTAATTTGTTTGCAAGTCTTATCTATCAAACATAGTTCGTTAATGCGATGGAGTCTATATCAGTACAACGGACTGATACTACAGAAACGAAATGATTTGAAGTTGCTTTCTAGCATAAGATAGATCTTTAAAAAAAGAAATACAGCTAGCCCTTTTGTTGGAGATGTATGTAAAAGGTATCGTCACATCTCCACCTACGTATATATATAGTTTGTGTGCAAATATGACGTGTGTGCCTCATCTCATCTTTACTCTTTTTTATTTTTTTCCTAATTAATGTAGTTTCAGAATGTGATAATATACATGGTGCGTGAGACCGATGGATGGGTCCCACTCCGTTTGTGGTGGTAGGGGACCGACCCGCTAGAGGAAGGAAGTGTGGGCCCGATCTGATTAATTTTGCCTCATGCAGGCCAATGACCAAAGTGGAGACTCGATCTTGCAAATGAATGCAATTTTCATGATCCAAAAAAACAAAAAAAATGAATGCAATTTTGCAACTTGTTGGCGATTGGGTGAGTGGGTGGATGAGTACCGCGCGGTACATCTTTTAGCAATGCAGAGACAGAGAGAGAGAGAGGGAGATTAAACGATGGAGAGCACCCGTGAGTAGGAGGAGGATGAAGCTAGCTAGCTAGGAGCAAATAATAGTAATTAATTAGACTTTCGGTGGATTCCAGTTTCATTCTCATAATCTACATCCACGTGAGATCGATCAGAGAAAGAGGAGCAGCAGTGAGTGATGTAGATGTAGACAAACAAACACCCACTCGTGACTTCTCGCTACACACCAAATCAATTCAACTTGACTGAGTACTGCTGCAAATTGTTGTTCATGCCATGCATGCATGCCCTCTCCCTTCGTCAATCCAGCGTTCTCTGTCTTTACTTTTTTTTTTAAAAAAAAAATCTACATCACTGCTTGCATGTGTTTTGGCTTTTTTTTTTTTCATCTCATCGCG
Organism: Limonium bicolor; assembly: GCA_023374045.1. NCBI lineage: Eukaryota > Viridiplantae > Streptophyta > Magnoliopsida > Caryophyllales > Plumbaginaceae > Limonium > Limonium bicolor. The sequence continues at coordinate 380,156,023 of CM041778.1, read as the reverse complement.
TATATGCATGCATCTGTACTGTGTCCTTAATTTTCTCATGGTTACGAGGATGCTCCTCTTCTCAGAAGCTTCCCTCTTCTTTCTTTCAAACTAAAGCCTCTTTTATATATATTCTACGTACTTTTAGAGAAGTCGTCCGGAGGCACCTTTTCGCGTCCTTCTTCATGATATATATACCTCCCAATCGCTAATTCATGAGTATATATATAGATTTCAAATTAATGATGGCATATATATCCTATGCCTTCAATTAATAGTTCGTTTCGATGTTCTTATGTTTAACTATATATATATTACTTCGCTAGCTGTCTGTTTCTTAATAACAAACGTAGTACTATATGAAGATATAGTCATTTAACAGATCGAAGAATCATTCATAAATTATTCATAGTATATTTGTTATCATATTGGAGATGCACGACTGATAACATATGATATGATGGCATATACGTAGAATACAACACGTGACAACCCAACCCCCTCACGGCCTCGTACCTTAGATTCCATTACTATAATCAATCATGATAATGATGGGTGGTATAGCTACATATTTGTCACTTTGTCTACAAAAGGTAATCGCTATACCAGCTAGCTCATCACATTACAAATTAATTAATGGGGATGTATACAAATATCCATGCGTGGAGGAGGTTATGAGCGTACCATGGTCAATCACGAGCTTATCTTGGGATTCGTATATTGCTCCAACTTTCATCTTTTCTACTCCGCGAATAAAAGTTAATTCAAACCACTTATTTCACCTCTTACTATTGTACTTGTTTTTTTTATATAAAAAAAAAACTACTATTGTACTTGTTATTGTCCCTTCACATCTGATAATTTTTTTTTTTAAAAAAAAACACATCTTATAAAATTGGAACGATATATTGTACTTGTTTTTATTAGTTACTAGTTTCACATTTGGAAATAATTTAGTATATAGTTATTTAAATTAAAAACTGATTCACACGTCGATCAGACGGTACGAAGTAATCAAAACATAATCTCACAACTTTCAAAAGGATATATAGATAGGGCGAGCATCATGTGTTGGTACCATTTATGGCTACCGTAGAATTCAAGGAACCAACAAATTGAAACCAACTAGCTGCCGTGCCAGGCTAGCTAGCTTTTCATGAATAAGTACTTGTCGAACGATATTGATCATGAATTTTAGAATTATGGGTTTGGTGTGAATGGACGGATCAATTAATATGGTACATACAACTTGTAACGACTCGACTCGTGCCCTTATCCCCAACCCCTATTATTATGTACTATTAATTAGGACTATATATTCACTGTAAACTGTTGTAACCACGAAACTAAAATTAATTAAAGAGCTGCATTCATCCCGTTAAATAATTAAATTTAAGTCTAAATTTAATTACAATTAATAGCTTGCGCGCCCCATTACTGTAAGGCTTTTTCATCATAACTTATTTTTCTTTAAAAAATATATAAAAAAACACCACACACAACACACTCGCATGCACACACATTCACCCACTTTATAGCTATCTACTTAACACAACGTACGAGAATTGCCGCAAAGGTCGTACAAAATTGCGCTCTAAAATAATTTATGAACATGACTTGTAGCATGCACTTGCATCCAATCCGTAATAAATTCATAATTTTTTTTTAAAGAAAAATGTAGTATACATAGATAAATGAAAAAGAAAAAAGAAAGCATGGGTGCCGTCAAAAGTTGGGACGTAGTAGTGTAATTTATCTTATTCCCCTTTATCCATGAAAGAGCAGAAAATGTCCAACTTTCCCTACCACTTTTCGTTGCAAAATAAACCTTATCCTACATAATTCACAAGAATAATTTCCCCACAGACAACTCCGAATGGTCCAATCGGAAGGTTCAGTTCACGGATCATTCTATTTTGAATAATTGTTCTCGACATACAGTTGAAGATTTTACGCCTCTTTCTGCTAGATCAATGGCGGAGGGAGAGGGGAGGAGGTAGAACACACCCCTCAGCTTTGCTAAATTACATAAAATTCTAGTCTAAAAAACCTTTTTTTTTTAGAAAAATTTGATAAAAGATCCCCCTAACTTTTTATAATTTTGTCCATACCCCCTTAACATCAATTTCTGGCTCCGCCCTGTGCTAGATGTACGTAGAGAGGCCAGATCAAGACCATTCGAGTCATGAATCTGAGTTAATTGGTTGGGTATGAATCTAGTTTAATAATATGGACTGAATTCATCATTTTTTAATCAGAAAAAAAAATATTGATGTTGTACACTTGTACTGGTTAATTTATAAATGTATTCAAAGTCGTATTTGAAATTAGTTAAATTTAGATCAAGTATAAAGTAATCAAATCTGAACTATTTCATATTGAAAAAATTAGGTCATTACAGGAATTTTTTTATCACTGGTTTTTTTAATGTGGTACCATATAGATAAAATATATGAGTAGCTCACTAATGGCAGTTAAACCATCTAATTAGATCACAAGGCCTATTATCTACTAACAAAGGAAAAGACTAGGTACCAGAATATAAATAATTTGGAGTAGCGAATATTCGAAAGTAGAAATTAGATCTCATCTAGATAGGGTAAGAACGTAACTTATTTACTTCTTTTTATTTTAGACGTACAAATTAAATTAAAGATAAGTACGTGAGATAGGAAAATTTAGCGATGTCTGGATAGCTGAAGATAAATTAACCTTTTATTTTATTATATTTCATTGTTATATGGCTCTTTATATTATTTTGTAGTCTCATATTTAGATACATATTTTGGACCTTGGCGCCATTGTCCTTGACTATATAAAAAAAAAAAAAAAAGTTGCAACATGAAAATTTTCAGGTAGTATTAATCCTCATATCTTATCCATTAGAAAGAAAACAATCTCATATCATATATACTTGTGTTGAAAGCTCAACCTAACCCTTATTACATGTGCAAATGCGGGTGTATGACATGATTGATCTTACATAGATCGTGACTGACAGACTTCTGAAAGAGAACAGGCCAACAGCAAGCAACACAACATACCTTTGGGTGACACGTTATGGATTAAGATGAATGACCCTGCCTATTTTTATCCGATTCATTACTTGATTCAAGAGAGAGACAGCAACGCATGATGAATGTTTGTTAGGAATGGATGAGCGATATCATCATTACTTTGCTAGTTGGCTTAGACACTGGACAGTTCCATATCCTTATATATCTGTCTGCTGCTGGTGCACCGACAAAAAGGGCCACCCACGCACTCACTCGCCCTCCAGCGACTGAAATAGAAACCAAAATTACGGCTGGTGGAGAGTTTGATTTTGTTGTTTAAATAGTTTAGTGGGCTCTGAATTTATGATATGGTCAAGGCTAATTAATTAATTGAACAAATAAGTATATATGCACATGCTTTTTCGTTCGTTTTAATTGATAGCTACTGTAGAAGTGGGGTGCGGGCCCAACGCTGTAGTTTATCTGGAAATTAAGCTAGTAGTGTAGTAGTACTTCCTTATCGACTGATTGAATTGAAGGGGTGCCGGCCCGGCCATCTCTCTTGCAGTCTGCACGAAGGATATGATAAAGAAGAACAAGAGTGGAATGTCATACATCGTCATCATAGATGTGTACCTGATACTACCTCCGTCAAACATATTAGATAAAATAATTTTATAAAATTAATTTTTGTAATGTATAGTTTATCATCTAAGGAATCTAGTATAAAACTTAGATTTATAAAATTATATCATCTTATATGTTAAATATTGAAGTCAAACGACATATTCAAATAGTAAACAGGACGGTCAAGAAGGGACGGAGGGAGTATATTGTTCGTTGGGATGGAAGGTCCAGTGAGTAGCTTTCCTTAGCAGTTAATTAGAAATGCACTTTGGATGGCAGGGTAACGTGTGATCCTGCAATGTGAAATGATTGATCTAAGATTCCTTTTGCATAGACTTATCGACCTTTTGTTGTGTCCTTTTTCCTGGTATCTATACATGTATACACAAATATCAGATGCGGCATAATAGGGTAAGAGCGGTGTTCAATTCAATTAGTTTAGAAAAGCTTCGCACCGAAACTTTTAGTAAGCTATCCAATTCTGCATGTTAATATTTAGCATGATGTTTATTAGCACACATCAATAGCAAGCCTTCAATCCTCCTTTTTATATTGCAAGTTGGAACTTTTCATTACAATCACTTAGAGAAACTTTAATTATAATATTAATATCAGATGATTCACAATTTCTTGAAAATATTTTTTTGGAAGAGTTTTAAAATATATAGTTAATAGTACTATAAACTCGAGTAAAATCGTGTTATACAGAGAGAATTGCGATCATATAAATAACTGGTATGCCTTATGGGCCTTCTCTCAAATCAGTTCAAGCCCAGACCAAAAAATAAGTCTGTAGAAAGCCGGAAAAACTTAAGCAGGCCGGTCACATTAATGACAGTGCTGAAATACCCATTTATAGATAAGGGCCTAATGAGAATATGAAAGATCGTACTAGCCGAATGGCGGATAAGATAACAGGGCCTATTCTGAAAAAACACCCAACGGGGTCACAACCCTTCGAATCCAAGTGCTCACTCCGGGCCGGGTGTTCTCTAATTTCAGCGGCTGCGGAAATGCCAAATTTTGTGAGAGCATCAGAGAGATCACCCTTGGCAAAAGATGTGGCTTCTAAAATAGAAAACAAAAATAAGAAAGTGCCTACCTCGAATCCCATCTTCCTCACTATTAATAATATGCAAAATCCCTCCAAAGAAAAAGCACACTGCCGTCTTGTACCAGAGACGACTGAGCAGAAGGTATCATAGGACTTGAGGTATCATGTTGATTGACAACTACTTCTGCACTCTGCAGGCATGTAAAAGTGGGCATACAAGATACAGTACTAGCACTTTCTTGGCAAAAAGGTGAATATGCTCACCGAGGACGTCCCCACGACCTTGTCCACAGGGGTAAATCACGGTTGCACAGAGACCTCATAGGGTGCCAGCTCATTGTGGACGAACCCGGCCCATTGCCGTCCATTGAAGAATCAAACCAATTGTCAATTCCACCAAAATGCGTCGAGTAGGATTCGAACACGGAAGCAATACATCTTGACAAGTTTTCAGCAACTCCGAGTATCCGACTGCATTATGCCCATGCGGGCGTACTAGCACTTTCTTTCTCAAATTCAAACATACCTGTTCACGAGCAAAAATTTGAATAGGGCTTTGGTCAGTCAATAGGTGAATGACTTCCGTGTCATAGTTTCACAATGCCAACAGCCATAAGCTTTTTTCCATTGTTAATTTCTACCATGCATCACTTAAGAGTTGGTAAGAATCTCAACAACAGGAAATAAAGCTTTCCTAAACCTCTTCATCAGATATCTCCCAACAGGCAATATTTATCATGGACCTGAAGAAAAAAAATGAAAATAATAGCAATTCATAGCACCTCTCACAAGATTTATAATATGTTACATACTATGGTCTCATGACTGCTCCAAGGCACAGCTAAAATATACTAAACAGAGAACACTCAGATAAGAGCAATGAGTCTCTAACCCCATAAATTAGAACATATCGATCTGCACCTGTTGCACGTTCACTAGAAGCTGCTTCCCTTGATTTAAATACATGAAAATAATTCAAACCAACCAATACCTCAACTAGCAAAAATTTCTAGCTAGGTAAGCTAACTAAATACTCTAAGTTTAAAGTAAGCCTACCTTAAAACATACTACCCCGTTCTAAATAGATGATTTTCTAGGAGTGGACACAAGAATAAATGAGAAAAAAGTAGAACATTTTACCTTACTTACATTAGGAATTGAAGTAAATAGAAAGCTAAAGTTGTGAGATAAAAATCGAGGAGTATAATTGAAATGTAAAAGACACAAAAGACTAAACTATCTTATAATTTGAAAGAGTAAAGAGAGAAGAGAGAAAACAGTATAAAATTGAAACCAGCTATATTTCTTAGCAACTTCTTAGGCAATAAAAAGATCTTAGGATATAAGGGTGTCATGTGGTGTGTCACGTGTTCTTTTATTCTCTGTCTCTTTAGGGTGAAGCACTGCGTTTTACACCAGTGTAGTGTTAGGTGTTTTTAGCTCGCTTCTTTAGATAGGTCTCAGTTTGTGTTTTCTCACGGTACCGATTTCTGGGGTTCTAGTTTAGGGTTCTCTTTGTATTCTTCCTTTTTCTCTTCTCTCTGTAGATCTTTCCCTGTTTCTTGTTAATCCCTTAGAAGCATTCCACGTTGTGTAAGATTTGTAAGATTTGTAAGATGGTATCAGAGCAGGCTATTGCCTGGTGAGATTCTTCATCTGCGTGTGACAGAAGCAGAAGCGAGAGCGACGGCGTACCTGAGAGGCTTGCCCGAAATCGCTCAACCCTTTTCTTCGACATCGACGTCCTGTGATCGGTCGCAACTTCAAGATGACAAATACAGAGAAAGATTTGAACAAGGGAAAGGAAATCATCGAGGCAGAACAAGACGGAATATCGGTAGGCGACCCCCTGTACCTTGGGAGTTCAGAGCAACCAGGGCACTCGCTTGCGGCGAAGTTTGATGGCGTATCAGGATTTCCCTGTTGGAAGCAGCAGGTTGATATAGCGCTAGGAGCCAAGAGCAAAACTGGTTTCATAGATGGGACGCTGACAAGGCCGGAAAGTCCTCTGAATAAAAGACAGGCGTGGGATCGGTGCAACAAGATGGTTATCTCTTGGATCTTGTCGAGCTTGGAGAAACCAATCGCAGAGAGTGTGATGTTTCGACCCACCGCTGCAGATATTTGGAGCGAGCTGTGCAAAAGGTTCGAACATAAAGACGCGACGAAGGTCTACGAATTGGAACAGCAACTGAGTTCCTTAACTCAAAGCGGGGAATCCATTTGCTCATACTTCACCAAGATTAAGAAACTGTGGGATGAACTAGACACCACAGAGAGCATTCCTTTCTGCGACTGCGACAAGTCCGAGAAATTCAAGAAATACATCACGGAGCGCCGCCTGATAAAATTCTTGATGGGCCTGGATGAGAAGTACACAATAATCAGAGGAAATGTCCTCATGATCTCTCCCTTCCTTCTGTCGACCAAGTTTACTCGCTACTGATACAGGAGGAGCGGCAGAAGAGCTTGGGTAGTGCTAACCTCCGGAGACCAATTCCTTATCTTTCGCTGTCGACCAAACGAAGAAGTCGAGCTACTAAAAATAATTCCGGTGGGCAAGCCAGACGCGGGCCTCCTTTGCACCTACTGTGGCAAATCTGGGCACATCGAGGAGAAGTGCTTCCAGAAGAATGGGTTTCCCCAAGGATGGAGGTCAAACAGAACCAGGAAAATTGGAGCGAGTGCTTGTGTTGATGAGAGAAAGGTAGATTCACAGCAAGAAACACAAAGAACTCCACTGCCACAAGATCCTTTCAGAGGAGTCCTCACAAATGAGCAGGTCAACCAACTCCTCTCGTTCGTCAGTAAGCCCTAGGAGAGGGACAATCAACCCCACGAAACCAGTTGCGGATTTGTCGGTACAATTATTTTCCCTAATTTAGTTAACTCAGGTTTTAACCTTAATAATTGCATTGATAAAACTGATCAGAGACATAAACCTGGTAGAAAACTAGATAACACATTTGGATCTTAGACACAGGTGCTACAGAGCACATGTGTTGTGATTTGGCCTCTTTCAGTACTTATCATGTTTTAAATAATGCTCTTAAGATTGTTATGCCTGATGGTCACTTGCAAAACGTAGGAATTTTAGGAAAGGTAAGGATTAATTCTTGGATGACTCTTGATAATGTGTTCTTTGTTCCCACGTTTAAATTTAATCTGATTGCTGTCAGTAAATTAACCAAGAACATGAAAGGGAAATTTTATTTTGATTCTGAACATGTGTGTATCAGGACTCTAGCACGAAGACTGAAATGCAACTGGGTGACTATTGCCAAGGGCTGTATCTGCTAAACCCATCTGTGATAGAAACCGTGATAGGAACATAGCTGGTAGTGGTGTTAGTTTGTCAAATTCTGTTCATAGGGCTGTAATAGGTTTTGACAGTAAAGATGATGTCTCTCTTTGGCACCATAGGTTGGGCCATTTGCCCAGAAACAAATTGTTGAGTTTGAACCTCTTTGATAATAAGAAGTGTAGTGCTCAATTTGTGTGTGAATGCTGTCATAGGGCTAAGAGCCATAGGTTACCCTTTGCTAGCAGTAGGACTGAATCCAAGGATGTGTTTGATCTCTTGCATGTTGACTTGTGGGGGCCTTACCCTCACAAGACCTATGATAATTGCCAATATTTCCTGACCTTGGTAGATGATAAAAGCAGAGCCACTTGGATACATTTATGCACAAACAAATCAGACTCCCTCCAAATTATTATCAATTTTATAGAGATGATAGAAAGACAATTTGGTAGAAGGGTAAAAACAGTGAGATCTGATAATGCATATGAAATGGGAGCCTCTAAGCTAGGATCTGCTTATTTTAAGAAAATGGGCATTAAACATCAAACTAGCTGTCCCCACACTCCTCAGCAGAATGGAGTTGTGGAGAGGAAGCATAGACACATCATTGAAACAGCACGGGCCCTCATGTTTCATTCTGGTCTACCGATTAGATTTTGGGGGGATAGTGTCCTTACTGCTGCCTACCTTATCAATAGGATGCCCTTAGCTTCTATCAACAACCAAAACCCCTATGAAATTATCTATGGAGACAGACCCGATTATAATTCTCTTAGATGTTTTGGATGCTTATGTTTTGCCAACATAAACCATAATCAACATGATAAGTTTGCAAGCAGATGTGTAAAAGGAATTTTCATTGGATATCCACAAGACAAAAAGGGGTATAAGATTTATGACATTGACAATGAAAGGGTCATTTATAACAGAGATGTTTCATTTCATGAGAACATTTATCCCTTCAAGGGCATGAAAGACTCTTATGAGATACCACAGGTAAACCCTCATGTTGGATATGATGACGATTTTCCTTTAAATACTAATGATAAGTTTCAGTCCATTGAGATGTCCTCACAAGAACAGGAACAAACCAGCACCGAGCAACAACCAGAAATGGCACCATCTGAAGAAGCACACCAAGAAGAAGCACATCAACCAACATCAGAAGAAGCACGGGAGGAACAGCAGGAAGAGGTCCAAGAACAACAAGAAGAACTCTTTCTGCGAAGATCACAGAGGGAAAGGTGAACTCCTGCATACCTGGAGGATTATGAAGTGAACCAAACTGCAGTTCACAACAAAGATAAGTTGACTCATGATCCCTTTACCTCTGTATTTTTTGACAGAATAGGAGTTAATACTTTATCTGTTTATGATGAGGTTACAGCAGATTCTGATGTTTCTTTCACTGATGTAAAAGGTTCACTAGTATCATCTATATTTCCTGATCAGATTCTTTGTCTCATTGCTGGTACTAACCTAGATAGAGTGACCAAGGAAATAGAACCAATAGACTATCACCAAGCTGTGAAGGATGTTAGGTGGAGAAAAGCAATGAAAAGTGAATTTCAGGCCTTAGACAGAAACAAAACCTGGGTTCTTGCTGACTTACCTAGAGGCAAAAAGGCCATCAAATGCAAGTGGGTATATAAGTTTAAATATAGATCAGATGGGAAACTAGAGAGATGCAAGGCTAGATTAGTAGCCAAAGGTTTTACACAGAAACACGGGGTAGATTATCAGGAGACCTTTTCTCCGGTTGTAAAATTCACCACTATTAGAGCCCTAGTAATTATTGCCACCAAGAAGAATTGGAATGTGAACCAACTAGACGTGAATAATGCTTTCCTTCATGGGGATTTGCTAGAAGAGGTTTACATGGAGCAACCAGAGGGCTATACTTCAGGAAACCCCAATAAAGTTTGTCTTCTCAAGAAGTCATTGTATGGCTTAAAACAGGCCTCAAGACAATGGCATCAAAAGCTAAGTATTTTTCTGAAAAACCTTGGATTTTCTCAATCCTTAAATGACTACTCTCTGTTCTTTAGAAAGGATGCTGGAAAGGTTTGTTTCTTGGCTGTTTATGTAGATGATATATTGTTAACCGGTGATGATACTGAATTCATTGAAAGGGTGAAGAATTCTCTGAATACCAAGTTCCAAATTAAGGACCTAGGTCTGCTAAATACGTTTCTTGGAATGGATTTTATACACACCTCACGTGGGCTGATTCTGACACAGAAAACCTATGCAGAGCAGTTAGTCAAGGAATTTGGTTGTCATGATGCAAAGGCAGTGGTAGGCCCCCTAGAATTAAATTGTAAATTGTTTAAAAATAAAGGGAAGGCTCTTCCTGAACCTTCTGTTTATAGAAGATTGGTAGGAAAGGTGGGTTTTCTGGTTCACAGCAGACCCGACCTTAGTTTTTCTGTTCAGGTGTTAAGCCAATTCCTTGATAATCCAACTGATTTACATTTTGCCGCAGCTTTGCATACTTTGAAATATATTAGTGGAACTCTCGGCTATGGTTTATTTTTTAACCGAGAGCACTCTCTTAATCTACTTGCTTACTGTGATGCAGATTGGGCTGCTTGTCCCAACACTCGAAGATCGGTCAGTGGGTATTTTGTACAGCTTGGAGGCAGCCCCCTCTCCTGGAAGTCCAAGAAGCAGACCACTGTGGCACTTTCCTCAGCAGAAGCAGAGTACCGGTCTATGAGACAAGTGACGGCTGAGCTGAGTTGGATCACAAGGCTGTTGGCGGATCTTGGAGTGCAAGGGATAGAGCCTGTTCCAGTTAAATCTGATAGCCAGTCTGCGATCTACATCGCAAGGAACCTTGTAATGCATGAGCGGACTAAACATATTGAGGTGGATGCGCATTTTGTACGCCAGAAGTTGCAGGAGGGGTTAATATCTGTTGAGTATGTGCCTTCACGGTCTCAGTTGGTTGATGTACTCACTAAAGTTTTGCCTGGTCGTACTTACACTGATGTTCTGGAGCAAATGGGTGTGCTTAGTTCTGTTGGTTCAAAACCCACATTACATGTTGGTTTTGCGGGGGCCTCTTAGGATATAAGGGTGTCATGTGGTGTGTCACGTGTTCTTTTATTCTCTGTCTCTTTAGGGTGAAGCACTGCGTTTTGCACCAGTGTAGTGTTGGGTATTTTAGCTCGCTTTTTAGATAGGTCTCAGTGTGGTTTTCTCACGGTACCGATTTCTGGGGTTCTAGTTTAGGGTTCTCTTTGTATTCTTCCTTTTCCTCTTCTCTCTGTAGATCTTTCCCAGTTTCTTGTCAATCTCAGAAGCATTCCACGTTGTGTAAGACTTGCAAGATTTGTAATAAAAGAACGGACAGTAACTCACACTAAAAATGGACATGATTTAACACGGAAAGGACAAAATGCACCTTTTCCTTCTGCATAATACAGCATGCTGAAGCAATTCTTAGTTTCACTACGAAAAATGCAAACTCGTCGCCACAATACATTTCCAAAACGTTCATACTTGAGATCCAGGATAAATTCAAGCGCGCCAAATGAAACTAGACCATATCGTACAGGAGTTGCTCAAATTATGCCTTCAAGACAATGACGAAAGTCGGGAAACAAAGGACTAAATCAACCTTCATAAAGGGAACCTAAAGGAAATAAATAGGGGATACAAATACAATAGAAGCTGGATGGCTACGAAACAATACACTCATACACACAAATATGTATATACTTTTAGACAAAAAGATAGAGGACGAACATTAACATCGTCGAAAGAGCACCGCCCAAAAAGCTTTACTTGGCAATCTCAGGTGGTTCGAAGCAGGAGCCACCACTTCAGCCGCTGCCATAGTTAGTTAGCTGCACGACCTTTTTGCTTTGAGACGAGTCAAACGACAGGAAGAGAAGAGAAACAGGGGATCGGACCTTCCGGTGGCAGCACGGGGCCAAGGCCCAATGGTGAATTAAAACCCTAGCTTCAAACCTGAAATGTGAACAAGATACAACCAGCCTATCTTGACCCAAACCGATATCCAGCCCATTTATTTTTAGTTTAAGTTACTGTAGGTTTTGTAGTGTCAAGGTTTGAACCTAGATTCAATCTGAGAAATTTTTTTGATCATATAGTTCTTTTATGGCGTTATATTTTTTTTTTTGAAAAACATATGGTATTATAATTGATATTATTTGTGTTATTTGTGTTGGTGCACTCAGACATCGAAAGACAATGTAATAACCTCATCTTATTGGTAGATCATTAGACGGTGATGTGCAGTGGTGGAGAATTATTCGTATAAAATATACATAATTGTTACTTTCAATTGGTAATAGAGCACCATCAGTGGTGTTAAATAAGATATTTTTTTGAAAACGGTGCAAAATAAGATCTTGTTGGTAAGACACTTTGTTTTGAGTGTTAGCCATTTGATAAAATAACTTAAAAGAATTTCTTGAAAAAGGGGATCGGTCCGGATTAAAACGGTTTAGATGGGTTGAGTTACGGTCTGGAATTTTCAACCCACTTATCATTTCGGTCCGGTTGTATCAACGAAGTTTGGAATGGTTTGGATCAAGGTGGTTTCAACCTGATTCATGGACCCAAATTGTCATAGTATAGAGGTTCGCAATTCCAAATGTTCTTGGATACTTTTCCAAAATTTGAAAGAAACATAAATACTATTGCCATAAGCTGAAGTAGAAATAGAACAAATAAAAAGAAAGGTAATTAAGTCGGTAAAAAGTTGTTGTGATAATTTACTGGGGTGTTATATATATATATAATTAACTAGGTGAGAGTGATATATTATTATAGAACAACTATGTCTTTAATAAAAAAATTATTTCTGTAAGAGGTATTTACAAATTTTAATATTTTATTATATTTTTAATAATTATTTCTATCATTTATTTAATTTTTTTTATAAACATCTACATTTTATATTTTTTTGAATTTTTTAACACATAATGGTATTTTGTTAATTTTTAAAATAGTTTGTTAACTGATAAATGTATTTTTATCTTTTTTTAGTTAGTCAACCGTAATAATGGTATTTCATGAATTTTAAGAATAAATTAATAACTTTTCATAAATTTTCATTTGTTTATGGCATGTCATGAATTAGTAGAAAATATAGTGACATTTCATTAAATTTCAAAAAATTAACTAGTTCAAAGTGATATTTTTTGGTGGCATATGCTTCGGAATGACATTTTTTTTGTTTGTGGACATTTGTTTGGTTTTGTTTATTTGACCGTACAATCCCCTCTTTGAATGAAAATGTTGATATGTATCTAAAAATCTGTTTTAGAAAAGCAACAAATTCTCTCATGTTGATATGTAAGCCTTTTGAGGAGGATTGAAAGGCGATCGATGTTGTTGTTATCAAAGGTTTGGTCACTGTTGAGGATATCCTAAAATTTAAGAGCTCAACTATCAAATTGTTAGTAGTATATGATGAATGCTTAGGCTTGAAGCTTGTTGTTACAGATTTTCAAGTGATCTCGTTGTATGTGATCTGCGTATTGGCACTGGTTGTGATAATTTACTGGGGTGTTATATATATATATATATATATATATATATATAATATATATATATATATATATATATATAATTAACTAGGTGAGAGTGATATATATATAGACAACTATGTCTTTAATAAAAAAATTATTTCTGTAAGGGTATTTACAAATTTTAATATTTTATTATATTTTTAATAATTATTTCTATCATTTAATTTTTTTTAAACATCTACATTTTATATTTTTTTGAATTTTTTAACACATAATGGTATTTTGTTAATTTTTAAAATAGTTTGTTAACTGATAAATGTATTTTTATCTTTTTTTAGTTAGTCAACCGTAATAATGGTATTTCATGAATTTTAAGAATAAATTAATAACTTTTCATAAATTTTCATTTGTTTATGGCATGTCATGAATTAGTAGAAAATATAGTGACATTTCATTAAATTTCAAAAAATTAACTAGTTCAAAGTGATATTTTTTGGTGGCATATGCTTCGGAATGACATTTTTTTTGTTTGTGGACATTTGTTTGGTTTTGTTTATTTGACCGTACAATCCCCTCTTTGAATGAAAATGTTGATATGTATCTAAAAATCTGTTTTAGAAAAGCAACAAATTCTCTCATGTTGATATGTAAGCCTTTTGAGGAGGATTGAAAGGCGATCGATGTTGTTGTTATCAAAGGTTTGGTCACTGTTGAGGATATCCTAAAATTTAAGAGCTCAACTATCAAATTGTTAGTAGTATATGATGAATGCTTAGGCTTGAAGCTTGTTGTTACAGATTTTCAAGTGATCTCGTTGTATGTGATCTGCGTATTGGCACTGGTTGCCAACTCTTTAGCCATATCTATTAGCTTTGGTTCTTGTTCCCTATTGTAAGAAAAGTGTGTACTCCATTCCTCCACCCCCAGAATGAGTACTAAGAGAATAAACTCCTTTCCCCCACCAAAGTGGGTGGTAAGAGGATTCGAACTCAGGACCTTCCGTCCCCTACTTCAGTCCTCCACCACTCGGATGTCAATCACTTGATATTACATTGAATTCAGATATTACTGAAATTGTACTAGATGTATATACTGATTTCCTAAACTGTACGATAAGCTTACATAATCTGTACTTTTACTATATATAAACTGTTTCCAAAGATTTACATATGCTAGTAGCTAAGAGGAATTGTTAAAAAAAAAAAAACTTACCCGGACATTGCTTCATTCTATAGTAAAAATAATATACACCGCTGACTTTTATTCGTAGTTATAAATCCCACTTTGCGACCACTCTATAGTAAAAATTATTGTTCTTCTATTCTTCCAATATATAAGCTACACAACACCAATGCGATGACCACACCGCACATCTAATCCACAACCTATATAACTGACGTTTGACTCTCATTCTCACCGCCTCATAGCTAGAGCTCGTAGTTTGGGACACTAGGTTCAGTTTTGCTTCAGATCGGTTAGATTCAGGTCAGTTAAGATTGTTTGATATTCGATTCGAGTCTGGTTTGAATCAGGCGGATCTGGTTTTTCGGTTATATTCAGATTTTATTTTGGTTCGTGCTCCGATCGGTTAATCTTGGTTCAGATGAGAATCAGTTAAAGTAACAAATCAAGTTATCTAATGTTTTATATACTGTTGCGAAAAATACGGTGCAAGATGGAGACAAGAAAGACAAACAAAAGAGACCCGAAAAATTAATGGAGATGACACACGATATTTTAATGAGGAAAACCCCTCCAATGTGAAAGATAAAAACCTCAGGATCGAAAAACACTGATCCAAACTTCCACTATAATGATGGGCTTACAATAACCTTCTTCGGATTACTACCGAAGGCTCTCTCTCACAAATAATGTGGAAATATTGAGATAATAGGAAGTAGAAAAATATCTCACAATTTTTCTTCTCTATTTTCTCTCTTTGCACTTAGTGGAGATTACCCTCAGTAGCTCACTATTTTTCTACTACTGGATTGCTCATATAAATGAGATGCTTAAGTTTTTATCCGATGCACTGAAAAAGCTTTGTTACTTGGCTATTTATAGGCAGCCAAAGGGGTTGGTTTGGCACATTTGCCTTGTGTGAAAAGATGCCTTCATTTTCTTCTTTTGCTGCGTGGTAGGCACTGACGAAGGAAAAAAAGTTCTGCCACCAATTTTTCTTTGTAGGTGGGCAGGTGGGCCCTAATAGTGAAGACTACTAACAAATCTCCCCCTTCGAACTATTGAGGACCACTATTCTAGCTCCGTCGCAACACCTATCGAACTTAGCTACTGGAACAACCTTGGTCATCATGTCTGACCAGTTATCATCAGTGTGAACCTTCTCTAGATAGATTAGCTTCTTCTCGGTCACATCCCGGATCCAATGATATCGAACTTCAATATGTTTTGTCCGAGAATGATAAGTTGGATTCTTAGCTAGGTGAATAGCACTTTGATTGTCACATAGAAGCTCGTAGCGTTCTTGTTCAAGGCCAAGTTCTTGCACGAAACCTTGCATCCATAACATCTCTTTGAACGCTTCTGTAGCAACAATGTACTCTGCCTCGGTGGTTGACAAAGCAACACATTTCTGAAGTCTCGACTGCCATGAAACGGCTACCCCTGCAAAGGTAATCAGATAACATGAGGTAGACTTCCGTGAGTCAACATCACCGGCGAGATCTGCATCTGTGTACCCTTCCAACACAGGTTCTCCTCTTCCGAAGCACAAACACCTCTTGGTAGTGCCTCAAAGATATCTAAAGATCCACTTGACCGCATTCCAATGCTCTTTGTCAGGATTAGATAGAAACCTACTAACAACTCCGACTGCATGAGCTAGGTCGGGACGTGTGCACACCATGACATACATGAGACTACCCACCGCTGATGAATAGGGCACCTTCTCTATATCATCATCTCCTGCTGATGATCTCTGACTCGAACTTAACTTGAAGTGAGGAGCTAATGGTGTGCTTACTGGTTTTGATTTCTCCATGTTGAATCTTTCAAGAACCTTCTCTACATATTGTTCTTGAGATAACCACAATAAATTCTTTGATCGATCTCGAGTGATTGCCATGCCTAATATCTTCTTTGCTGGTCCTAAATCTTTCATAGCAAAGGATCCACTAAGCGCCTTCTTCAAGGCTGCTATTTTGGTTGCATCCTGGCCAATCACGAGCATATCATCTACATAAAGAAGTAGAATGATGAAGTCACCAGCTGAGTACTTCTTCATGAACACACAGTGGTCAGTGATTGTCTTCTTGAAATTGTGTTTGATCATGAAAGACTCAAACTTTTTGTACCACTGTCTCGGTGCTTGTTTCAAGCCATAAAGGCTCTTGTTAAGCTTGCATACCAAATGTTCTTTCCCAGGGACTTCAAAACCTTCTGGTTGATCCATGTATATCTCTTCCTCTAGATCACCATGAAGGAACGCCGTCTTCCCATCCATCTGCTCAATCTCCAAGTCTAAGCAGGCAGCAAAACTGAGTACAACTCGGATAGATGAATGTTTTACCACTGGCGAGAATATCTCCTCGAAGTCTATCCCTTTCTTTTGGCTGAATCCCTTCACCACTAACCTGGCTTTATATCTTGGTTTCGAACCATTGTCTTCAGTCTTCAGGCGATATAGCCATCTATTATTCAGCGCTCGTCTACCTTTGGGTAACTCCACCAGCTTATATGTCTGATTCTCCTGCAAGGATTGCATCTCCTCTTGCATGGCTTTCATCCAATCGGCATTTTGCTCGTCAGCAATTGCTTCCTCAAAAGATTCTGGCTCGCCTTCATTTGTAAGTGTCACATACTCATCAGATGGATATCTTGAGGTAGACCGTCTCTCTCTGGTGGATCGTCTCAACTGAGGCTCCTCATGAAGGCCGTGCTCGGTAGGTACTTCATGGGTTTGTGTTGGCTCAGTTTCATCAACATCATGTTCTACTGGTGGAGTCTCATGATCATCATTGGCACCGACATCTCCTAGTGCACCTTGATCATGGCTATGAACTATTGGTAGAGGATCTTGGTTGGGGCTAATGATACTTGTGGCCTTGATAGGCTGCTCTCGATCCTTGGTTGTTTGATCTTCAAAGAAGACTACATCTCTACTTCACAATCTTCTTATCTTTAGGATCACATAGCCGATAGCCCATCTCATCCTTTGGTGAACCAAGGTAGATACATTCCTTGGTCTTGGCATCCAACTTTGAGCGTTCATCTCTTGGAATGTGGACGAATGCTCGACACCCAAACACCTTGAAAGTGTTGTAGTTTACCTTCTTCCCAGACCATATCTCCTCTGGAATCTCCCCGGACAATGGAACTGATGGTGAGCAGTTGATGATATCTACTGCCGTCTTTACTGCTTCACCCCAAAAGTACTTGGGTAGTTTGGCATGTGACAACATACATTGAACTCTTTCAACAATAGTTCGGTTCATACGCTCTGCTAAACCATTCAATTGTGGAGTCTTTGGTGGTGTCTTCTCAAGCCTAACACCAAGGCTTCTACAATGAGCATCAAAGGGGCCGCGATATTCTCCCCCGTTGTCAGCACAAACACATTTCAGCTTTTTACTTGTCTCACGCTCCACCTTGGTGTGGAATTCCTTAAAGGCATCAAGTACCTGATCCTTTGATTTCAATAGGTATAACCATACCTTCCTTGAGTGGTCGTCAATGAAAGTGACAAAATATAATGCACCACCCAGCGATTTCTCTGTCATAGAGCATACATCAGTGTGCACCAAGTCAAGTATATCTTTTCTTCTATTCGGCTTGCTGGAAGTGTGGAAGGCAACTCTGTGTTGCTTACCAGCCAAACAATCGGTGCATGGCTTCAAAGTTTCACCTTTAACATCAGGGAGTAGCTGCTTGCGGGCGAGGATTTGTAATCCCTTCTCACCCATGTGTCCGAGTCACCTATGCCACAACTCCATATCTGCACCACTGCGAGCTACATTAGTCTCCCCTTGCTCAACCTTACGTCCATGACATAAAGAGAGCCTTGCTTTTGCGCACGGGCCAATATTAAATTTCCCATAGCAAGCTTCCATTTTCCACCTCCAAAACTACTGGTCATATTTCCGTCATCGAGTTTTCCGACTGAGATGAGATTTAGACGCATGTCGGGGATATGTCTCACCTCCTTTAGTGTCAACTTGCAGCCTGTACTGGTCAACATCTCGACGTCTTCTTTGCCGATGATCTTGCTTCTTCCTTCGTTTCCCATCCTCACTATGCCAAAGTCACCGCTTCGGTAGTTTGAAAATAGTGCTCGATTTGGGGAAACATGGAAGAATGCTCCAGAGTCAATTAGCCATGTACAATCTCCAAGGGCTATATTTAATGTATCATCAATTTTGGTGATGAAAACCTCTCCATCCTCCCTGGCGACCACTGCGGTTGTTGGTCTTTTCTCGGTCTTATCTTGACTGTCATCGCCTGCTTTCTGATCTCGAATGAACTTACGACATTCGGATTTCTTGTGGCCCGGCTTTCCACAGTAATAACATGTGAATCAGCTTCTCGACTTGGATCTCCCCCTGGATCGGTTGCCCTTTCGTCCTTGACCTTTGGGATATTCCTCATCCCTGCCGCGATTTTCAGCAACATTTGCCTCAGTCTGCACTGTGGAGAAGCCACGCTCTTTTCTCCTAGCCTCTTCATTCATGAGACTATCAGTGACCGTGTCTAATGTAATTTTCCCATCGGGGGTTGAGTTGCTGAGGGTGACCACCAATGTCTCCCAACTCTCAGGAAGAGAACTGAGTAGCAACAACGCTTGTAATTCTTCATCAATCGTCATTGACGCCTTGGATAACTTGTTGACGAGCCCTTTGAAGTTACTCAAGTGCTCGATCATGCTTTGGCCATCTTTGTACTCAAGCTTGACCAGCTGTCTAACTAGGAACGCTTTATTGCGTGGTGTCTTCTTTTGAATCATCAATTCCAGTTTCTCCCACTAATCATATGTATTGGTGTAGGAAGAAATATGCTCAAATAAACTTTTGTCGATGAATTTTCTGATGGTAGCCACCGTCTTTCGGTTGAGTAATTTCCACTCTTCATCAGTTTTAGTTCCTGTCTTCTCTTTGCTTAAGATCGGCTCGTGCAGTTCTTTGCAATATAAATGGTCCTCCATCATGGGCTTCTAGTATGAGAAATTGTCTGCCATCAGTTTGATCATGACTCCATCATGGGCAATTACGTTTTCTTTCTCCATCTCGTTTTGCGGAATCTTGACCAAAACTTTCTTTTCTGATGTGGAAGATCAGCTTAGCTGCAACCACAGAGCATACTAAGAGAGTCAGGCTCTGATACCAGTCTGTTGGGAAAAATACGGTGCGAGATGGAGATAAGAAAGATAAACAAAAGAGACTCGAAAAATTGATGGAGATGACACACGATATTTTAACGAGGAAAACCCCTCCAATGTGAAGGATAAAAACCTCGGGATCGAAAAACACTGATCCAAACTTCCACTATAATGATGGGCTTACAATAACCTTCTTCGGATTACTACCGAAGGCTCTCTCTCACAAATAATGTGGAAATATTGAGATAATAGGAACTAGAAAAATATTTCACAATTTTTCTTCTCTATTTTCTCTCTTTGCACTTAGTGCAGATTACCCTCAGTAGCTCACTATTTTTCTACTACTGGATTGCTCATATAAATGAGATGCTTAAGTTTTTATCCGATGCACTGAAATAGCTTTGTTACTTGGCTATTTATAGGCAGCCAAAGGGGTTGGTTTGGCACATTTGCCTTGTGTGAAAAGATGCCTTCATTTTCTTCTTTTGCTGCGTGGTAGGCACCGACGAAGGAAAAAAAGTTCTGCCACCAATTTTTCTTTGTAGGTGGCCAGGTGGGCCCTAATAGTGAAGACTACGGACATAAAGATGATTCAGTTGACTTTGGTTTGGGTGACTGTGGTTCGAAAAATTTCTATATGAGTAGCTTTCTGTTGGACCTATGTTGCAGTTCAGTTTAATTCACTACGGGTTGTTTCAGATTTCGGATATTTTTTACATTATATTATTGGGTCAAATTTTAGATTTGAGTCCGATTAGATAATATTAGGTTTGCATTTCATTATCAAAACAAATGTTTATTCGAGGACTTACAATGCTTCCTACTCACACAATTTGATCCTCTACCACTCAACTACAACTCATGCCCAGACACAATGACACTGCTGCTCCTTTTCAATCATCAGAGTGTCCATCAGAAACAGAGAAAGAAAACTATACAAAAGTTTACATCAATAGGATTAATCAATCAAAGTTTACACCACAATTCCTTTTCCATCAATAGGATATCGATCAGATGTTGGCCAAGAAGATATGATGCCACGCCACTGATCCTTTAACTTTTGCTTACTTCAATTCGCAAATCAATTAATGATGTCGCTTTCCTAGTTACAAACCCTGATCGGATCAATCTCTCCTAGTCATATTCAATTAAAACCTCTGGTCAGTCAGTCTCGCTTGATTTTGTGCCTGCCCCTCTCTTCTCACTTTCACTTTCATTTTCATTTTTAATTACGTTCATTCTCATTGTCAAACTACTCCCTTTGTTTAGATGTTTGCTGTCTAATTTTCATCGGTACTTCCAAGATTGCTCATCCCACCTTGGTTCGACTTAGTATATTTATAGCATATTTGATAATTTAATTACTTGGACATTTTATATCAATCCATATGTATATTATGATACCAACAGACCATATATGCATCATACTAATTAATTATTCTTTTCAGCAAATGATCTTAATTAGACGCCGTTACAGCCCGCAAATGTCTCAAGTCTTCTGAATCGATTCCATATGCACGCTGGTCATTTTTATCAAATTACCTGAAACAACCATGATGTAGATTCTCTCTGAATTGACTGTAAAAAGATGGGTATACATAATTACCATGAAAAAGAGGGTTTAATTAAAGGAGTAGGTCTAGCTAATCACCCCACATGAGACAGTGCAGCGACAAATTAGCAAGTTGGATTGGGACCCAATTTTAAAATCGATCTTAACCCTCTAATCACTCCAAAGTCAATATGTTTGGTTAATTACCGATCAATATTCAAATTGCTTGCCTTCTCTTCTTCCTCTCCCTATTTTTAGCAAATCAAACATTCCTGATGCGCTGATGTAGAGAGTGATGAGAGACAAAAAGTGGCATCTCCACTATTGAGAAATTCTTCCCATGTCCCGCGGTTCTTCTTCTTCTTAATTCTTAGTCCCACCACTTGTCTATTCAAA
Organism: Limonium bicolor; assembly: GCA_023374045.1. Classification (NCBI taxonomy): domain Eukaryota; kingdom Viridiplantae; phylum Streptophyta; class Magnoliopsida; order Caryophyllales; family Plumbaginaceae; genus Limonium; species Limonium bicolor. The sequence goes on along the minus strand of CM041778.1, from coordinate 380,134,277 downwards.
CCAGCTATATGCGCCATCTTGTTAAGCTACCTTGAATAATTTTGTTTGACTAGATTTGCTTTCTGTATTGTTTTTACGAATGATTAATTCTCTTTTTCACTGGAATATTTCTAGTATAGTAACTTTATATACATGTTTTATTCCATAGTAGTGGCTCACAAGTCATTGCTTCAAGTAGAAGCTATGTTTTGCTCTCCATCATTCAAGTGTAACGATTATTTTTTTCACTTTTTTGCGCACCTCGTGTTTTATTTATTAATTATAAAAGAGAGAATTAGAAAAAGGAACGGAACTAAATCACTATAGTGTGTGATTTTCATTAAAAACAAATCACTATTGTGATAGTGAGATAGTGGTTACATGACATCCTTACCTTACGTACGTAGTTAAAATTAACTACATTTTTAGTATCAATAACACGTACGTATATATAATTAGTACTTAAGAAAACTGCATGTACCATCAATATAGAGCAAAACTCATGTATATTTAAGACAAAAAAATAACAGTACCTATAATCTTCAGATACAAATTTAAAGAGTGCGGATTTTACTTAGACTTAATCATCCATAGATTATAGATACAACAATAGAATAGTGTGCAAATAATTAATGATTATCCTGTTAAGTTTACCTTTCTATGTGTCTTACTCGAAAAGAAGATCAAGTTTGTCTCATAAATGGATTTAACATTTCAGGAAGCAGTTGAGATACTGGTCTGTCTGTCTGTCTTGCTTTCTTCCATCAGAATATATATGATGTCGTCAAAGCACACATATATGTACGTAGCTCATTTCCTCTTACTTAGTATATATATATATATCATTAGTCTGCAATTTCTTTCATTGGTTTCCTTCTTAATTAATTATTAAAATGTGAATATAGCTAGCTAGAGAAGTCAATTGTGTAAACACAACTTCCTTTACATAATAATTCGCTTGACCTATAATTAGTTCGCCGAGAAGAATTAAGTTGTTATTATAATTGGTAGTAGAATGTAAAATAAAAAACTTTATGAGACAAATGAATACTACTCTATTATTTTGTTTTTCCTATAAATATGATTAATGCTTCATCCTCAATCGACTTAAAATGGAAATAAATTGCATGCGAAGTTAAGAATATTTATTATAGTACATCATGTAGTACAAGGCATCTCACCTGATCATCATGGTCCATGTATCAACATTATACATCCATCTAAGATTTGAGAAGGAAATTTTGCTCCAAGCTAGTCTTACACCTCTTAAATGGGTTCGTGTCCGATTTTATTACATTTTCTCCTATATTTTATTTAAATAGTTATTTTTAACAACTATTTTCACAGTTAACATCAATTTCATATGTGTAACAGTAATTTGGTTTTTTTGCTATTGTGTCATTATCGTGGGCCAGTAGCAGGTGTGTGTTGTTTAATTTCTTGTACCGTTGGATCTAAGTGAGGTCCATATAATCTTGAAGCTCATTAACAATTCTTTCACATCTGTGTTTTTTCAAATATCTAAAAATTTCGCCTTTTTTGGATATCAGTGTTTTCCGCTGAATATGTCGAAACTAGTTTCTATTATAAAAGTAGGCGTAACAACAATTATTGTATAGCTTTTCGGATGTTGAGAGACACTATTGTTCAACTTTTTTTTTAGATCAAAACACTATTGTAAATCGTAAACATGTGAGTGTTCAACTCTCTTGTTTTAATTCTCAATCATATCATAAATCTAACACTCCCGCTAAAGACGATAGTGGGGGAGGGAGAGAATAGAGAGCACCACTCTTCCCCTACCTTCTTTTTTTGTTTTGCTGATCTAGAGCGTGCAATCTCCATAGTCATTCACTTTTTCAAGTTTACCCTCTTTCAGGTCTCACTCAGCCTTTGCTTTTAGAATAAAGGTAGTTAGTCATCTATTTGGCCCTATTGTCGTTGGTTGATGCTTCCACTGCCACTCACTGTCTCTTCTCCGTCGTCGCCCCCATCGTCGCCACCCCGCTCTAACTCGTCGACGTCGTTTCTGGCTCTAGAAATTAGCTTCTGATGTCAACTGCTTTCGGATAGAACCTCTCACCTACTTGTTGTGTATAGATTAGTGTAGATCCTGGTGTTACATATCGGTTTTAAATGGCTTTAGAACTAAGCTATAATATAATAAAATGCTCGAGAGAGACCAGCTAATTTTTAAAATGCTCGAGAGGGACCCTAGCCCCCCTCTAGATCCGCCCTGGTCTAAAATTCTTTCTAGACTCATAGCATGCGGTAACACTTAGGCCCAATCATTTTATAAAAAGTAGAGAAAAAAATAGATAAAGACAAAAGTTAAAAAAAAAATGATATGATAATTGATATATAACATATATAGAGACAAAAGGTAAACTGATTAAATAAACACGTTTTCATAGTACGAAAAACTAGTATCATAGTCCATCATGTATTTATATATTATCTCTTCTGTACTACAACTTTCCCACAAGTCACATTAATTTCCCGTTTGCAATCATATACAAAAAATAAGTGTACTCGAAGTAATTAATTGCTCGGTGATCCTCACAATGAAAATTGGTTCGAATACTACTTCGTCGCCTAAGCAGATTGATGGGTTAAGACAGGTACGCACAAAGCGTGCTGTGGATGAACCAGTCATTTTTCTTCGTGTTCTTGGTGCAATTCACAAGGTGTGGCCTCCTAAGTGGCCAATCAATCAGTTTCATCAGGCCATCTTGATTTTTCTTCTTGTCCAAACGGATTGCGGATCGTTCATTATCTGTCCGTCTTACATGGGTCTAAAACAAACTGTCGATCTTAACTAGGTTATAAGTCAATGCGCTACTGCTTCACAAAAAACAAGATAACTTGCATAAAAAAGTAAACAAAATTAAGTGGGTGTAGCGAGTGATCTCATGCTTCCATCACAGCTTACCAAGTTATGACGAAAGAAGTACCTCAATCTAACCACTGAATACAAAGAAGCAACTGCATAGGCTACAAGCCGAAGCTAAAGGCTGCTGCGGCTCGTGTCTTTTCTTCCCTAATCGCCGACTTCCCCTTCTTATCTATATATCCCCACAGTAAAAAGAAACAAGGGCTCTCTCTACCACACTCTCCGCAAATTTATCCATCAAGCACGTGACGCACATCCATTATTAGAATCTTCAATCGATCCAGGATCAAAAGCAAAAAAGAATAAAATAAAATACGATGCAGCATCACAAAAGTTATCTCTAGCTATATAGATAAGAAATTATATATTAATTTAATACCTCTTGGTTATTTATTTATATTTTTATTTAGGGACATCAAAATTATAACTATGTTAATTTAGATGTTAATTTCTTTTAATTATATATTTTATCTCTTCATATGTTAGATTTTTTCACATTGTCACACTGGACAATACTTAACACATAAAATCATCCAATATTGAAGATCAAGTGTGAGTCCCACATAGAAAAATTATATAGCCAGTAATTAGTTCATATACCCTATGGGCTACTCTACGTAATGCCAATTGATTTTAGTATGGAACCTCATAGGTTATTGGGTCTTACTAGTCTATATGCGTATTTTATATAATTCCCTTCTTTGGACCTATTTCTTCCCCGTAAGAAGAAGACGCCGATTACAAATAGAGACAAATAATAAGAAGATGAGATTAACAGAGTCACCAAAAGTCCACTATCATAAATTCCATACCTCGTGAAGGTTTAATTATATATTAATATTTTGAGAGTGATGTTCTTTTTACTAATGTGGGTGTTAAATTATAAGAAGGCTTCGATAATTTACTATAAAACTTGTACATCAATGTTCTGCTTTACCATGGTAGACAGATTTAAGCATTAAAGTTTAGTGACGAATAACAAAAACTACATTCAGTTAACCACTAGAGAAAAATGTCTATTTTGGCTATTCTTATGGGCCTATTTGGGCGGTTGTGAACCACTGAAATGAAGACCGCCGAAATAGGATTTGTTAGCTAACAACCGTCAAGATGCGTGTTAGAAAAAAAAACAAATCTATTTCGGTGGTTCTTAGCTAACAACAGCCGAAATAGGTGTGTTTAAAAAAAATATCTGTTGCATCGTCTTCAATCTTGGGAGCAAGATGCAGTACTTCCAGTGATTCACCCTGTAAAGGCGTAAACACAAGATGAGAATGAATAGAGGCGTAGAGAGTGTATGCTCCTTGTTCACCTTACAAAATTTATGTGAGGGAAGAGATGGTAGAGTCGTAAAGCATGTTCCTTGTTCGCTAGTTAGGGTTGCAAAATTACCGTCAGTGAAGAGAATGAAGATGAAGAGATGCGCAGACATAAAGAAGAGAATGAAAAGGCGCATAGCATGTATGCGTTCCTTGTCCTCCATAGAGAAAAAATAAGTTCGAGTATATTACCGGTTTGGAATGAACTGCTTCAGCCTTGTCTTCAATCTGGTGAGCTAGATGCAGCCGTTTGACCATAGGTGTATACACAAAAAGAGAATGAAGGTGGGGGGCGCAGAGTTTGGTTGCAAATTTACAGTGAGTAAAGAGAATGGAGAGAGAAAGAGGTGAAGGGTCGGAAAAAATAAGGCGGAGACGTTTAAAAAAATTTTGTCTCAAAAAACCGGGAATGGGAAAAATAGAACCAGGATAACCACCTATTTTGGCGGTTCTTACCTAGGAACCGCCGAAAAAGGTGTCTTTTTTTATACACAGAATTTTGATGATCCTATTTTGGCGGTTCTTAGCTAAGAATTGTCGAAATATGAGTCTTTTTTTATACACAAAAGTTTTCAGGATCCTATTTCAGGGGTTTTAACAAAATAAGCCTTTTTTGTACTAGTGAATGTAGCTTAAGAGTTTGTAAAATAGCAGCATTTGGTAAGAAATGGAGCCGACAATTGTGACACTTCCTAAGAGACCTTTATCTTTTGGCAACCACAGCTCATTTGAAGGACTTGTCAATGCCATGCTAGTGTGTCCAGTCCTAAATATTTAATTTCTATTTGTTTTAGCATATTTATGGTTGCTTTTGTTTTATTTTATTCCAACCGATCGCCAAGCCCACTTACATTAAGATAGAATTAAAGATACAACTCGGAATATCATTGCACTAGATGTCCACCTTCACACCATGCCTACCCATAGCGACTAAGGTGTGGGCCTTAGTGTTCACGGTTCTGGGGATATAAGATCAGTCAATAAAAATAAAATTACAAGAAAGAGCAACAATATCTAGTAAATTCATAACAATTAGGTGCACATCCTCTTTTTTCCCTTAGCATAATGAACATTATATAGACAATCAGAGAAGAGATGTATATCAGTGACACCAATCTGCAAAACGAGATTGACCCCAAGAAGCATAGCTTTTGCCTCAACAATGGCGGGACTCCATCCAACTGTATCCTATGAGATACCAACAAAAAGAACCCGTCCCCTCTCATCTTTATAAAGGGCTCTCATGCCCGAGCCATCCTTTGTCGAACTACCATCCACAAATACTTTGACCTCTTTTCTTAACCTTTGATGTCTCATCTTCAAGTCCTTGTCTTGCAACAATAGGATTGGAGGTGGCGGTGTCGATAAACAAATGGGCTCTAGCCATGCCTTACTGCATGCCAATCTCAAAAGATCCTTCTTTTGCATGAGTCACTTGGCAACGCGAGAACCAAATCTTCTAGAGAAAGATCAGCAAATCTTTCACCTCGTATAGACCCTGTGTAAGCACAAATCGAGGGTCTCTAGTCCCTAAAGGCAACATCATTACCACTCAAAGTAGGCTTACAAAAACCCTCAATCATACACCATCTCTTGGTAAACCAACAATATAGAAGAGTATGAGACATGTTGTCGCAACCTCCACACAAGGTGCATGTGCATGCATAACCCTCACTGGTCCAACAACATTCAGAGATAACCACACAACAAGGTAAGATACCATGAAGCAGCTACCAAGTGAAAAGACGCACCCTCTTAGGTAGCGGGCACTTAAGAATCCTCCTTATTGTCAAGTCAATCATGTTATTAGAAAAGCAAGAGGGAAAGTCTCTACGGGATGAATAGAATGCTAAGAAGTAAGCTGACTTAACTGTAAACAAACCATTTTTTGTTTCTCCTCATGACCATTCATCCAACTGATCATCACCACACAAGGGCGTATAGAGAATCAAGGCTGCATCTTCCTCTGGGAACCAAGCCCGGACCCTTGCCTCATTCTAAGAGTTGTTACCTCTATTGATGAGCCAAGACACTCGGCCTTTATCCCTAGCACTTGACAAGAATCTTCAAGTCCATGGCCGGCCGACCGCCCTCCATATCCAACAAGCATTTGCCCGTGATCCTAATTGAGTTCCCATTGCCAACCCTTGACGAACACCGGAACTGACTAGTGGAGTTTCCCATAAAGAGTGCCAAATAGGACTTGGGCGAGTTCCCAAAGGCGTATCCAACATTCCTGTGCGAGGGAAGTACTTCGCTTTCAAGACCTGGGCAACTAAAAGGTGGGGATTCTTGCGAGGAGAGCTTCATTAGAGCAGCGAAGGTCTTTGAATCCCATACCATCGCTGCCTAGACTATTGCACAAAAGGGACCATTTACGCCAACTGATTCCTTGCTTCTCAAGGGAACTTGCCCACCAATAATTTCTAAAGATACTCTGGATCTCTTGGAGAAGCAAAACTCGCAGATGAATTACTCTCATAATATAAGATGGAACAGTTTGGAGAACAAATTTGATGAGAATAGCCTTTTCTACTTGCGAGACAAGACACTCCCAACTCTTGAAAATCCTCCACGAAGTACAAAATATGTCGGGAGCTAGTCTAGTTTTCTCTTCCAAAGATCACACAGTCATCTGTAAAGAAGAGAGAAGGGATATTGAACCCCATACCCTTATAAGAAAATTTTTGATGTAACCCGAGGCAGCAGCAGTGCACAGATTGGAGGAAAAAGCCTCCATGCAATAGACAAACAAGAAAGGGGAAAAAGGGTCCCTTTGGCGCATTCCCATCTGGGGTGAAATGTCTGTCCTGGACCCCATTGATAAGGACCACAAAAGAGACTATCGTTATATATTTCTTGACCACCCTGACCAAATCGTCGTGAAAACCCATGCTCCTAAGAATCTCCCGAACAAAAGACCATTTCATACGGTCAAAGGCCTTTGACATGTCCATCTTCAAGGCAAAGTCCTGTCGCCGTGACGCTTCACATCCCAAAGCAAAGCCCCATCACGCCATATGGCATCGCTAATTCGTCTTCCCAACCATCCACATCATTTCAAAAGTTCAACTTCCCGCCCAGAACCACCGAAAGTCAAACTTAGGGAACTAGCTAGTGGGGATACTTGACTAAAACCTCTCAACCCTTTCCTCCCTTACTTCAATTTTTTCTAAGTATAAAATAAGAAATTCAAACAACTTAAAATCCTGCTTCTCTGGCAAACTTCAAAAGCGAGACCTGTAGGACTAATGTTGGTATGGTGTAATTAATTAACATTAATCATGTAATATCCATGTGGTTAAACGTTTTGACATAAGAAGTTAACTTTTTTTTTTTTTTTTGAAACAAAGAAGTTAACTTTTTAAAAGGAGCCGGCCGCTGATGAAAAAGTGTCTTGTTTTGAAGAATATAAGAACTTTCAAACTTTGAAACTTTTTTTTTTTTTTCTGAAAGAGCCGACCCATATCTTTGTCGTGAGACATTTATCATTTTAATTTAGTGTTCTTTTCTTGGTAATTAGTAGCACGGTTAAGGTAACTGAAACATATGAATTACATTGAAGAAAGAGTGAGTAATGAGAAAAATATATATGTATGTATAAAAAAGGGATTACATAGCCTACGATAACAAAATCACAAAGAGATGATTAACATCTTCTTCTTTCTTAAAAAAAAAAAAAGAAACAAAAAAAAAAGAATTGTAAAACTGGTAAGAATAACTAATCTAGGCGGGGAGTGGAAGGTGTCCAAATTGGGTAACTAGTCTCGTCATAATCGTCCATTGATAAGAAAACTTCATCCAAGCAAGAAAGATCAGTTCCTGATGAGTCATCACCACTGTTATCTCCCGTCTGTTCAAACACTTTGCAAACCACCCACCTACTTCGATCCTGACAGGAATGAATGAATTGTACATGCATAATGGTAAGATTGATTATATTAAATGAATTCTATGGATCTGATTATTAATTAATTAGTAGTACTATTATAGTAAGTAACGCGGGCGCGCAACTCACTGTTGAAGATGGCGATGATCTTGAACGTCTTCCAGATGAATCATCGGGGAGTCGATATTCGTGCATTATCCAGTTAGTCCAATCGGCGGAAGTGGAATCATGACCAACGTAGAACATGTAGTACTTTTTGATACCAACTTTCTTCCCGTTATCGCTGGAGAATATTGGTTCGTCTGAACCCATTGGTTTCCAGTAGCCATTTTCGGTCATACGGTTTTGTTGGGTGGACGATGATCTACGACTGTAGTAGTACCATCTTCGACCTTCTGAGAGAGCTCTGCCTGTTTATGATGATGTATATAGTGATGATCAACATTAATTAATTAATTACTATGTTATGTATATATCAAATCAGAGATTTTAAAGATAAATTATACAGGACAGGACGTACCTTGCAAGTTCCATGGGTCATAAGAGAATAGGTCGAGATCGGGAATGATGTCTGGATGGCATGGAAGCAGAGTAGCCTTGCGGCGGAGGAAATGAACCACCAGTTCTTCGTCTGATGGGTAGAACCGGAAACCAGGAGGGAGATCTGATCCGTTGCTCATTTCATATGTGTAGACGTTGATCTCTTCAATTTATACGGCTCAGTTTCAGTGCAGTAGTGTCTGTACTCTGAGTGGACAGAACAGAGGTTTAAAGGAGTTTTAAGAATATGAAATGTTTGGGGAATTGGGGAGGAAGGAGGGAGGTATTCCACATGTAGTATCAAATATTATCTGCTGATGATGGACATTATTAGTATTGAATATATGGAGTTAGCTAAGGTACCAGACCAGAGAGAGGCGAAGAAGGAGGAAGGAACAAATGGTGATGGCGAAATCAGGATGTATTTATAGAGGTTGAGAATAAAGAAGAAAATAAAAATGGCAGCGCACGCAAACTAGGGAAAGAAAGTAAGAAAGAGAGGGGAGTGTGGATGTGGGTTGACGTGAACTAGAAGTTGTCTCAGATAAGTATCAGTAGTTGACACGAGAGAAAAAGGGACTGAAACAGAGTAGTACTGTTTTTCTTTAAATCTACTATGCTTTTGGAGGCGAGGCGGCGGGAAGAGAAGGAGTCTTCACAGGTAGAATGAAATGAAAATTTCATTGAGCTAGTTAGGTAGCTGAATTAATCCGGTTATGCTTAATTTAATCACTTAAAATCATGTGATGAAAAGATTTTTTTTCAAAAGCGAATGAACTGATAAACTGGGCCATTAGATTTGTAATTCTATCCTTTAAATTTGTCATCAGAATAAAATGTCTATTCATACTTTTTTTAGGCAAACCGATTTCAAACATAGGAGGGCATTAGATTAGGTATTAATCACAGTGTAAGAAAACTAAGCCGACCCCCTGATGTCTTGCTGGTACGTGCTCTTGACTAACTTTGTGTTTTAAGTGTAAATTTCTCAGTTGATTGTGATTGTGAAGAGACTCTCGGCTAGAACAGTGATACTAATCAATTTAACTACTACAAACGGATTAACAGAGTCATTGACTTTGCAGATATATAGTGTTACTATAATCTAAGTAATTTTTTTGAATCAGATAATTACCCAAGATGCATATGTAAGGTGGTAGTAAGATGACTTCATGCTTATATCATCAAAAGCTATCCAATCCAAACATAGGTAGGCGTAGGCCTTTAATTGTCAAACATTACAAGTATTGTTATATATAGTAGTTTGGTCACAAACCATATACTATATATATAGTATATGCAACACACAACTGTAGGTGGAGATTGTAGAAGGGGCACTCGAAGCAAGCAATGGGCGTGCAATTGATAATAATAATTATTACTGATAGCTCTCTAATACTCCACTATTTACAACTCCTGTGTCAAACTCAACTTTTGCCCTTGATTTAAGAACATCCCTTTATTAATTTATATATATATATATATTTAAAAAAAAAAAGCAACAAACAAACATCCCCGATTGCGACAAGTTAATTAATTTATTCCATGGACATGGTATGATAATAATTATTATAACCCCCACTCATAGTCTCATACTCACTCACCTTCCTTCCTCGTATCTATGTCTGCTTGAGTACGTATATATCATTCCGTCTATCTACTACTACTATAAAATGAAATGTACACATGTACCTACGTATGTACTTTAAAATTGTTCTGATGATTTTGTCAAATGTACTTTTTAGATTGATGACTTTTCTTGTAACCCACACCCGGCCACTTGAAATAATTATTAATAAGGTGAAGAGTTCATGGGTCCCCATCATACATACATATATCATATGCATACACCGAGAGAAATTAATTTACGATACTTTATTAGTAGTAATTTTCTTTCTTCTGTGATTTGGAAAGAAGCTAGCTTAATAGCTATCCAAATTAGAATAGTCTGTCCCATTTCATGAAAACTCTTTATGATATGCGGTACTGTTTCGTTGATATGTTAATTTTTAATTGGTTGTAATTTTTAAAATATAAATTCAAATTAAAAAAAATTATATTATTGTTTATCTAAATTCAAGTTCTTCAAAATAAGATCAGACATGGATATATTTTGACAACTTTAAAATTTTATATTATATATATATATATATATATCTACTTGATTCACTAGATAAAGTTTCATATACACCAACAATAATAATAATACACTACAAAACAATATGATTCATTATCTGTTTTGAAATCGGTATAGTAAAAATATATGATTCACTATATAAGACTTAAATACATCGTATAAATAATAATACACCATAAAACATAATAATAATATATAATAATAATAATAATGATAAAAATGTGTTACAATAATGATCCATTATTAGTTTCAAGTTTGTTACCTAATTCACTACTTATAAGTTAATGAATCATAATATCAATTTTAATGAATCATAATATCCAGATTAATGAATCATATCTTCATTTTAATGTATCATTACAAACATAGAAAAATTAAAAACTTTAAGCAATAATGCAATACAAAACAATATTTGTATGTATGAAAATACATGATTCACCATAGAAGATTACCATACAATAATAATAATACACTACAACAATAATAATTTTTTTATCGATTACAAAGTTTGTTATCTAACTCACCACTTATTAGTAAATGAATCATGATATCGATTTTAATGAATCATATTATCAAAGTTAATGAATCATATAATCATTTTAGTGTAAAAAAATTAAACAATAATATAACACAAAACAAATTTGGCATGTACGAAAATTCATGATTCACCATATAAGGTTTAAATACATCATACAGTAATAATACCTACAAAATAATAATAATTTTTTATCGGTTCCAAAGTGTGTTATCTAATTCACTACTTATTAGTTAGTAAATCATAATATCAATTTTAATTAATCATAATATCAATTTTAATGAATCATAATATCAAAATTAATGAATCATATTATCATTGTAGTGTATCATCATAACATGTAAAAATATTTTTTTTTTCAAAGTTCTCAAAACATATCCATGACTGGTCTTGTTTTGAAGAGCTCGAATTTATGCGAAAATGATATAATATTTTTTTCATTTTGGATTTATATATTAAAAGTTACAACTAATTAAAGTTAATATAATAAAAAGGCAATCCAGTCAGCAAAACAATCCAGTCAGCTACTGACTGAACTGCCAAATGGAAGAGGCTGTACTATACTCAGCGCGGACAGCCCGCAGCCTCTAATTTGCGATAATATATATATCTCGTTACCTAGACTTTTTTTCGAAGAGGAAAAATATTGTGGAACCACAATAATAATATTAATAATTGTTTCAAATTGTGAAACTATAATGTTTTTTTTTTTTTACCCGCAACCGCTACTTTTAAAGTGTGCACAGGGTAAACCCAATGGCGGAAATGTTTGCCTACATGTAACCGGGTAAGTCACACGATAGGGTAACCCCTCTGTGGCAGGCTCGCCAAGCAATCAGAGGTTGAAGAATAAGACTTTGGGACCGTCCTTCTCGCCACTCCGTTCCTCCACCAGGATGGGTAACAGGAGAGTAAACTCCATTTTTCTACTCCCCCAGAATGAGTAATAAGAGAATAAACTTCATTCTTCCACTCCCCCAAAATGGGTAATAAGAGAATAAACTTTATTCCTTCACCAAAGTGGTTTGTAAGAGGATTCAAACTCAAAACCTTCCGTCGAAGCACTTGACTGAAACTATAATGTTGCGTTGCATTGCGTGTGTGTGCATATATATGCATTCACATTTATAGACAGACATTGTCTCACTCTATCTGATGAAGCTTTTTTATTACTACTATTATTTTGCTTTCATTCAAAAAAAAAATGTGCTGAGAAGTTGGTGAGACGTGCAGCTGCTGCTGCTGCAACTCCACTACTTTAATTCATGCGCTATCATCGGCGGGAACTAGCTAGCTAGCTAGTTTGGTTGATTATTTCCTAAGAAATAGTAGTAGTACTATATATTTTTGTTTTATTGATCCATCATATACTACAAAGAAAGATAAATAGTTGCAGACTGTGTACGAAACAGAAAGATACCATCATATCTGAATTATTTTGACCAGAAAAATATGAATTCAAAGGAGGGTACGTGCATTCTAAGAAATCAATAGACATGTCTAAGTTATCGAGACAATTAATAATCTGGATATCTATATGTAGGAGCAAACTGTACTACTTCCCTGCCCATCTTTTGACAATGATAGAGGTTTCTCTTCACGTGGTTAGTGACAGTATGCTGCCATAACCAATCATAAATTCATAAACACATACACATGTACAACATTTTACAACATGCACTTCGATTGACAAACATATTAATTCCATGCCTATATTTGATATAGGATTTTTCCCAAAAAAAAACTAGGGAAAATCCTTTCTTGAGATATATGAGCTGTTTTAGCATTGAAATTTTGTTCTAAACAAACACTAAAATACCGACTGGTTACATATCTAATAAGTTATACTTGGAAAATTTCACAACTTGGGATGGTGCTCGAAGTTTCGCATTGCTCTTACTGTCATGATTCTTTTACCTTTTTGAAAAGTTTTCTTTAGATCCTTAATTTAATTAAGAGAGTGGGAATCAGGGCTAAGAATTGAAAAGGGTCATGTGCTTTTCATCCTAGTTACCACCATATGAAAGAGTGATAAACCATTTCTTTATCAAAGGAAAGTCAAAGTGGAGATGGGATCGATTAGAGGTGATTTAGGAGATTGATAGTAGAAAATTAATGAAGGGGTCTCAACTCCGATTAGATAATGAAAATAAAAAGGTATATTTTAAAATCAAAAGGGGACGATGACACAAAATAAAGAATGAGGTAAGGACATGGATGGGAATTTTTGGTTTTCGGAATTAGTTAGTATGTTTTGAAGGTTGAGGGATACTTAGCAAATTTTTGGGTTTGATAGGTATTTGATGAATTTCAAGGGTTTGAAAGGAGGGGGTACGTGATGAATTTGAGGATTATTGAGGGTATATGGTCAAATTTGACTGTTCAAGGATGTTCAGTGAATTTTAAAAATTTGGAGGTATATTGTCAAATTTAAGGGTTCCAGGGTATTTAGTGAGCCTTTGAGATTAAGAAGTCGTTTGATAAAATTTTGGGAGGTTAGAGGGTTTTAATGATTTTTATGGAATTGAAGAGCCAATTTGATAACTTTGGATTTTTAGGGTATTTTGATAAAGTAGGGTCGTGTGATTAGTAAATAGTTAGGATGGGTTAGGAAATAGGAATAGGAAGATTTGTCATGGTTGAGACTGAAAAGGCGGTGTAGGAGGACAACTTTTTTTCTTTCAAAATAAGCATAGTAATTAGATTAAGAACATAATCGTACAATGTCATCCGGAACATCACTTAACCAACAAAAATCCCAACACCCCCTCTGACCATGTGCAAACGTGCTCCTACGTTAGCATCCCTTGGACTGTACAAAAAATTAACATCTTTAAAACTACCTAACTGCAATACGACATTGTCCAAAATCATCCGTACAACACCGGGCACTAAACTAGAGCCATTAAGATAGTCAATGTTTTGTTTACAATCTGAGAAAAAATACACTTTCAACCATCCTGCTCTATGTGCTAGATTGACACCATACTCAAGCTACCGACACAATTGGTACCGATAATAGTGAAACTGATAGCCAAATAGAACGGACTATCGCTTTTGTTCATTTAACTAGCGGAGTTAGGCGGTGGGTAAACTCTTGATATATATTACCAATGTATAGGTAAACAGACCCTATACCAATTATCCTGCGACGTATGGGCTGGATAGATATTACCTTAACCATTGGGCCATGATAGTTATTAGCGACATATATACATACTACATGTATATATTTTGTTTGATACTCTAAATATAAATGAATATTTTTACCGAGATATGATCGAACATTGGATATGTAAAAATTAAAAAATAGATGTAGGTTTGACTAAGCCACATTGATATTTAATTTACATAATATTACAACATTAATTTTGTACGGTCAAAATAATAAAAATAAAATTATATGTTGGCTTAAAATTGTATAAAATTAAAAACTAAACATATATATCTATTACAAAAACTTTAAACATTTATAAATTATATATATATATATATTTTTGTATTTATTGTGTAAATTTTAACCAACACATCAACTAATTTAAATTGTTCTTATTTATTGTATTTTTATATTATAGTAAAATTTATAAAAATCACACAAATAAATTTATATACATATATATCATTTACTAATTTAAAATATGTTGACAACTAATTTATATTAATTTTGTAAATTTTAACCAGCATATGTATTAGTTTAAATTATTATTACATGTACTCTATTTTATAATTTATTAATACGTGTGATACTTTGAAAAATAAAAATATTATAAGTATCAAAAATAAATTATGTTACATATATCTTATATGATAAATAAAGTCTTGTATTGGATTGTAGTTTTAATTAATTTTCACGAATTAGAAAATGTTTGTTTACTTAAAGTATCTTTTTAAAATTTTGATAGCTAAAAGGTAAGAAGTAAAATGTACTAAAGGTACTATATTGAAAAAAACTATAAAAATAAAATATATAAGAAGATTAATATATCCACTATGACAGCAACAATATAGGTTAGTATTCTAAAAATAAATTTCATCAGCATTATTAGTCGGTAGCAATTTCGAAACTTAAGATAGTAGTAATTTAGCTACTTGTTAAAAATATTTGCTATCATAGCCAAAATAGTAGCACAATAGTAACCGTAATCGAGTGTTAGTAGCAATTTCATAATTTCGCTTATCTACATGGTCGTAGCAACTTTTAAGATAGTAGCTAGTTAGCTATTGATTAAATTTTTTTTGCTACCATTGCTCATCAACTAGTAGCATAATAGGTACCATAATTGAATTAGAATCAAGCAAATAGTAACAATTCATTAATTTAGCTACCAATATTGGTAGCAGAATTATTTTTACTAAAACTACCTGAATGAAAAATAAAATAGCTACTATTGATGGTAGCAATCTTGTAAGGCGGTAGATATTTAGCTACTGCCTAAAAGTTTAGCTACCATTGTCGTTATGGTAGCACAAAAGCAACCACTTTGTTAATAATAAACATCAGTAGCAATTTTTCAATTTAGATACCAATATATGTGTAGTAGCAATTCATCGGTAGCTAAAATATGTTTTTCTTGTTGTACATCCGCATAAATACAGACATTACTCGGCAAGTTAGGCCTTCCCCTGCCAGCATGTGTGAATATACGAGCTACATCTCAAAAGGTTTACGCCTGATGAAACCCCCATGTCATCGACGACACCTTTTGATGGTTCACCGGGCATTAACATTACCAGATTTTCCATAAAAAAAAATAACCAGGTGAGACAGATCATTGGTGCTTATAGATAAACAAGAATGCATAAAGTAGTCACAAAGAGCCTGGTCATTATCTAAACAATCAGGTGGATCAAGACAAGCTTGTTCTCAAAGTGTTGAGACCCATGACAATGTAAAAACAAATGTAACAGTGTCATAAGACCCACAAAAGCAGCTTGGATCAATATGAGGGCCACAACTATGGTGTAATAGAGCTCGACATGGCAAATTCCATTTAATAATTTCCATGAGAAAACCTTAACATGCGTGGAAGATCACACTTCCAAAGACAGCGTAAAGCCTTTCATAAAGAGCCTGTTATAGAGCCCGAAGGTGTTGATATTAAAGCATTCTGCAGGGTAAAATATGCAGAACACACACTAAATTCGCTAGAATTGGACAGGCACCAAGCCCAGCAATCATACTGATCACGATCATAATCTAGAGGTAACTCATGTATTGCATTGGCATCTTCTATTGTAAACCAATCCCTAACCAAATCTTCACACCATGTCAAAGAATTGTGATTAATTATAAATGATACAGAAATTATTATGAACCACTGGTGGAGCAAACCATGGGTAGACCCTTCCACCTGGCCTGCTTGGAACCCATCTATCTGTGAGTCTTGTTGTACTGCCATTTCTAATTACTCATCGAGCACCCAAATGCAGTAAATGTTTTACCCCCAATATAGCACACCATATTAAACTTGGTTTATATGAAAGAGAACTACCAAACAGATCATTATCTGGAAAATAATGAGCCTTAAGGAGTTTGGTTACTAATAAATGTAGATTAGTAAGGATTCCCCAACATTGTTTAAGCAACAAAGCGTGATTGAATTTGGATAGATCTCAAAAACTTAACCCCCATAATAAAAAATCTGACACATAGCATCCCACTTCTACAAATGCAGACCCTTCTTGACAATAGAACCATGCCCAAAAATGAGCTATTGACTTATGAAAAGATTTAATAAGGGGCATAGGTAATCTGACCACACTCATAACATAAGTTAGGACCGCCTACAGAACTGATTTGATTAGAACAACTACCTGCCTGTGAGACTAATCTACCCCAGCCTTGAATTTTTCTGCTAGATGATCCTTTAACTATTCAAACAACTGCACTTTACTGTTACCAACTTTACTTGAAAAACTAAGATATAGACCAAAATCATTAACTTCATGCTCCCCCAAAAATGTTTTAATATTATCTCTTATCACAGGTGAGACTCGTGTTAAAAGCATAACACCAGATTTCTCTAGATTAATGCACTATCATGATGCATCACAAACCTCATCAATCACCTCCACAAGTTCCTCAGCACTGGTACTCGTAGCTTCACCAAAGAGGATGCAATCACCAGTAAAAAAACAGGTTTGTAATACCGATATCCAAAACATCAGTAGATAGTCTATGACTAGATGCCAAAGTCTCTTTATAACAAATGAACAAGTAAGGAGACAAAGGATCTCCTTGTTGTAAACCACATTGCGGAAATAAAAAAGTAGCTCCTGGAAGACCATTTATCATAAATGCCACTGAAACAGTAGTCAAACATTCCAAACCAAGTTAACCCAGTTCATCAGGGGCGAAGCTAGAAAACCTTTTTAGGGGGGGGGGCAAATTAGTTTAAGTTAATATGTATAATTAAATTACATATCAACTGAAAAGTGTGTTAGTGAGTCGATGTATGTCAACATTTTATATTAGATACACCGTATAATATACTTGTTTTCCAAAAAGGTCTATATATATTATCATCATCTAGACACGTAGTTAGAGTTTATATAAAAGTAGCCCTTTTCAAAAATATAGAATATAGCTAAGTACTTGCAAAATGAATTCCAACACTTCAAAAAGTCAACTCAATTATAAGCACGGATTAGACTAGTAGTTAATAGATATTGTGTTGTCTCCATCCATCATCTGCTCACCTGCAGATAATTCAGTACATAAAATGGTCAGAAGTTATAAGTGATCAATATATATATATACACATCAAATGAAAATAGACAATAAGCAAATAAATTAAAATAATATATACCTTGTTCATTTTAAGGCATGCACGTCTTTGTTTCATAGAGTTGAAGTCATCTATGATCTTGTCAGTAGAAAAAATCTCTGCAATTTCTCTCTCAATATAAACAATCAGGTAGCTTGTAAGAAACTTATCATGCATGCTACTACGAAGTCTTGTTTTTACAATTTTCATTGCCAAAAAAGCTTGTTCACTTGTTGCAGTTGACACCGGAAGAGTCAGCACAAGACGAATCAACCTATCAATCAAAGGATATATTTTTGACTTCCCAGTTTCCTGTAATGTTCTACACAATTCTGAAATGGAGCAAACATTTCCCAAATGCTCGTTGCACCGAACATCTATATCATAGTGTTGTAATTCTTGCCTCAACTGAATATGTTCTTGCTCGGAAAAATCTGCAGGATAAAACTTTTCTGACAGTTTACATATGTCATCAATACTGAAGGTGTTGTATGAATTTCTTAGATCCAAAGCCACAGGAAGAGAAAGAAGTTCTACGACAGACTCACTAAATCTGGAGTTCAACTCTTGCAACTGATGATCAATAATGGAAACATACACTTCAACTCGATAATGATGATGAGCACTCACATTCTCTTTCATACGACGAGATCGAATTATATCTATGTAAGTCCCACTCATATCAGGTACTATAATGTTGTGACTTTCACAAAATGAAGTTACATCATTCAAAACTAGATGCCATTTCTCATCTCTTAGTTTTTGAATCAATGTCTTTGTAGTAGATAGCAAAGTCAAGGCATTCACAATATCTTGAGACTTCTTCTGTAGCACTTGACAAAGCATGTCAGTTATGCCCATGATCTCCTTCATCACATGCATCACAAATACAAAATCAAATGATAGCAAATGTCTAAGGGCAAAGTTTGTGTCACCCTTTGAGAAGCCGTTGAGCCTCCAGTAGCAATGTTGTCTAATACCACAGTGGTAGGTCCAAACAACCTCATTAAACTACAAATGTATCTGTAATGTGAACTCCATCTAGTATCTCCCGGTCTTTGCAAAGATCTGATTTGATTTGTGCCCTTTCCACCTTCGGTCTCTTCTATTTCAGCTAGATGTGAAATTTCAGCAAGTTGAGCATCTTGGAGTTGATCATTACGCTTGCAAGAAGATCCAACAACATTCACAATGAAATTTAGATTCTTAAAAAAAACTGTGCACTTCATTCACTTCCTTAGATGCGGCAACTAGAGCCAACAGCAGTTGATGAGCTAAGCAATGCACATAATAAGCATACGGGCATTCCCTTAAAAACAAGGCTTGTAATCCATTCCATTCCCCGCGCATATTACTAGCTCCATCATATCCTTGACCTCGAATATTCTTAACATCAAGCTTATGATATGACAACAAGAAGATATCTCTTGTTTAAAGTTGATGCATTCGTATCCTTTACATGAATCAAGTCCAGAAATCTCTCTTTCACATTTCCACATTGATCAACAAACCTCAGAACAATAGCCATTTGCTCTTTCTTTGATTCATCTCGAGCCTCATCTACTATCAAGCAAAATTTTGCATTCCCAATTTCGTCGCGAATGGATTCTTGCACATTCATAGCAAAGCACACAAAATTTCTTTTTGAACATCTGGTGATGTGTATTTTGCATTTTGAGGAGCATTCCCTAATGCAACATCATTGACTTCCTTGTTGTAAGATGCAAGAAGTTGGAGCAATTCAAGAAAATTTCCTTGATTTCTTGAATCTGATTTCTCATCATGGCCTCTAAATGCACATGCCTAAAATGTTAACCATTTGATAGCCTCAACTGAAGTTTTCAAACATAATCTATTACTTGTAACTTACTGAGTTGTGTTCCTCTGTATCACATTCTCAATGTGACATGGTTGATTTTTCAAACTTTCATAGCACTCCACATAATAATTATGTGCTGAGTTTGCGTTTTTACCTTCTTGGATAATAAAAGCACAATATTTGCCCTTGTTCACCTTTTTCCAATTGTTGAATCCTTTGACGGTAAATGTGTCTGATCCTCTTCGTCCAATAGGTTTTTTGGGGAAAAGATAGCATGGAAGGCAAAATGCAGCATCTTTTGCCTTTGAATACTCCAGCCAAAAGAAACTTTTGAACCAAGCAGCCTGAAACCTACGTCGATAACCAACACAATCACTAAGAGGATACTTAGACTTATAAAACTGATATGGTCCAAGTTTGATATATGCCCGCCTTATCTCATCATGTTCACTAATCGGATACTCAGAAATCGGAGGTCGTAAACCTGGATCACGAATTAAGAAGTTGACGTTGAGCATCCCAGATTTAATCACATCAGTTTCTTCAAGTCGATGATATTTCAACGGTGGTGGTTCTCCTCATGAGAAGGACGAGCATGTAAATCAAGTGCTTCTGTTGGCTCATCACTAAGGATTGGTGACCTCTGGATGCTACTACTTCCTTTTGATTTGAAAAATGAATCAATCCTTCTTATGTTGACCATAATTCAATCTGACAATCTGAGATGAAACTATGTTAGTTAATCAACATGATGATAAAAACACAATAAACAGTCGAACAAATAAACAAAATTGTTTTAATCTATCCTTGTGTTAAAAAATATCATCCAACTCTATGTTTTTCAAATAATTAAGTATTAAATACAACTACATTTCATTTGCCAAGTCTATACCCCATTATAAATTATCATACTACCATGGAAGTTGGAAACACACAATATGAATTTTACTGAGCTTAAGAGACTTCTAATTTTTGCAATCCAACTTCACCAACTTAAGACTTCTAACTTGATAATCATTATTATCTACCAAACCACAAATTACAAATACAACAATCTGAAAATAAACATATTATGCACTACAACACTAGAGTTTTTCATCCTTTATGAGAATGAACTATTCACACATTTTTCCAATTATCTAATCACTTTCTCATCAAAATAAAGAAAGAGTAAGTAACAATCAGCTAGTAGATTTGATCTACAAAACCCATCCATTACGTAAGACAAAATTAGAGAGTTATATTAATTTACCTTGATTGAAGGCTTGAAGCTGTAGAAAACTCAAAGCTTAATGTTGCTAGTACTGAAAATGGAGAAGAAAAGAAGAAAGAGAAGAGTCTCTCTTCTTCATCTCCGAAAGAGAAAGGTGTGAATTTCAAACTGAAGTGATTAAGTGAGAAGTGAAAAAAAAGAAGTGAAAAGAAATGAGAATGAAGCTTCAAAACGTGTGTGTGTGTATGTACTACTACTACTAGTCTATTAGTAGGTATAATGATGATCTATTTTATATTACTTATTAGCTTGTGTGGGAGGTAGACTTAAAATGAAAAAAATAAAAAAATCACTTTTCCTTCTTATACTATACCGTGTATCTAATGTACTACTAGAGTACTAGTCTATTAGCAAAATAGAGGTAATGATGATCTTTTTTATATTATTTAGTAGCTTGCAAGTACAAACTATTTATTTTTGAAAAAAGTAATGAATCAATCACAATCATAATAGACATTATTATTTTTCTTTGTTCAAAGAGATAAAAGAAAATTAGATGGTGGGGGTGTATTAGTTGAATATATATAATTAATAAAAGAAATATACTATTGATTGATTTTTTCCATATTATTGAGGGGTGTTTTGCTCCCTAGTGCACCCCTCTCCCTCCGCCATTGCAGTTCATGTGAAATCCCATCCTTTCCAACACTTGTAAAAGGATTTCCATTATATTCTATCAAATGTCTTAGACATATAAAATTATAGGCTAAATATTCCTTTCGTTTAGCCTTCGATCCTCGCATCAGATGTAATAATTCATGAGCATTGATAATTTTATCTGTGATTAACCTTCCACTAACAAAAGCAGCTTGACTTTCAGTGATGACTAATGGCATAAAATCTTTAACCCGATTGTAAATGTATAAACTCTATACATACTTGCGATTTTTGATGTGTGACAAACTTATTACTGAGTCAGCCTTATACTCAGCAGAAGTTTGCTTCCGTTGGTTTCGCTTCAACAGTAACAGAGGAAGATGTTACTTGCGGTTCTTATGCTTTGATAGTTTGTTAAGATACGACTCCAGCATATCTCTACTTATGTGCTGGTTATAGTTAAGTAAATATCTTTTATAGGGAACTTGTTTCAATATTCGTTATTATTTTGTATATAAGGATGTATAGGTTTTAGATAGGGGTACGCATTGCTAGGGTATTTTACAACAGAGATACTTGATATGGCAACATACCCTTTTGGAGAACAGAGACAGAGAGGTTAGGTTTTCCATTATGTTTAGCTAATAACGAACAATCTATAAGTGATAGATTGGAGTGTGATTGTTCAAGGAGTTGAACAGATCAGGTGTGAAGTTTTTCATGCTATTAATAAAGGTTAGTAGCTGAGTTTTCTTCTACATCTTTGTTGCGGTTATTGCATTCATCATCAGGACACTCAGATCTGGACTGTGTATTCTGGGTAGCCGAATCACGAACTTTCAAGTGGTATCAGAGCAGGTTTACCTTAACACGAGGCCAACGCTTCAAGGGTACAATCAGAGAGAAGGTATTGACTACGACGAGACCTATGCCACCTGTGCTCGCTTAGAGGCTATTAGTATGTTGATCGCTTTCGCTGCACACAAAGCATTTCCTCTGTACCAAATGGACGTTAAGTGTGCTTTTTTGAATGGCTATATTGACAAGGAGGTGTATGTAGCTCAACCGCCAGGTTTTGCTGACCAGTCTAGACCTGATGATGTGTACTTACTCAAGAATTTGTTTACGGGTTGAAACAAGCTCCTCGGGTCTGGTATGCCCGTCTCACTTCTTTTTAACTTCAGCAGGGTTTTTCTCGTGGTCAGGTGGACAGTACTCTCTTTTTGAAATGTCATGGATCTGATATTTTGTTGGTTCAAATATATGTAGATGACATTGTGTTTGGGTCATCATGTTCGGAATTGTCTAAGTCCTTTGAAACTGTGATGACCAACGAATTTTCTATGAGTAGTATGGGAGAACTCACCTTTTCTTAGGATTTCAGATTCGTAAGACTAAGACTCATACCTTTGTTTGGCAAGGGAAGTATGCTACCGAATTGATGCATAAGTTTGGCTTTGACTCTGCTAAATCCTTATCCACTCCGATGTCCAGTGTCATCAAACTTGGTTTGAGACTGACACTGAACCCACTGATCCAACAGGGTATCGGGCTATGATTGGTTCATTAATGTATCTTATAGATAGCAGACCTGATCTTCTTACAGTGTTTGCTACTGTGCTCGATTCCAAGCTGATCCACGTGTCCCCACCTAAAGCATGAAACGAATTTTTCGTTATCTCAAAGGTACTACTAATCTTGGTTTGGTCATCATGTACGATCCTCCTTTACTCTCCAAGCATACACTGACGCT